>BDMV01000003.1:9911769-10159941 GCA_008326285.1 Oryza officinalis | reverse complement strand
TCTAAAGTCTTAAACTAAAATCAATTGTGAAAAATAACTGGCTTTCCCTTGAAGCTTGCATTAAACACTTAATTCCCCTGACTTGCTGAGTACTCCCGTACTCACCCTTGCTCTATATAATTAAACCCCCCCCAGTTCTCGAAGACGAAGAGGTGGACCCTGCTGACGAAGAGTTCTTCCAGGAGCAAGCAGACTTCGAGCAGTAGTAGGGTTTCGGCCTTCCCCAAGGCTTTGCTTGTGGCTTAGGGCCAGTCGCCGCTTTCCGCTTCCGCCTTTTTGTAATGCTGTTGTGAACTCGGGTTCTGTCCGCAGTTCCAACCCTGGTTGTACTTCTACTCTTAAATAAAGAGACCGCTGTGGTTGTGATATTCAGTCTTCCTGTTGTACCAGCGCTATTTCCTGGGACTGGTACAGGCATACAGGTCAATCTGGACCGCTCTATCCTGGTCTCCGCCCGGGGCCAGTTTGGGGCGTGACACGACCCAAACGAAACTTGGGCGCGGCTGAGCGAAGCGGGTCGACATGCACGTGAAAATAGCCCAAGGCCGAGCGAAGCACGTGCGCACGGGCGAGACATGACCCACGAGGCTACGCGGCCGCGGGAAAGCGAGGTCAAACGGGCCGATGTGTGTGAAACGGCCAAGGAGGTGCGTGCGTGAGGTAGGCCGATGGACAACGATCCACCGCGCGGGGTCCCAAGCAGGCCCACCTGTCAATGACACGGTCCACATGGACCGAGCGCACACGGGAACGGTCCCAGGGCTTGGTGGACGTGGTTCGGCTTCGGTGCACCGGTGTGGACGCGAGTGCGGCGGGCCGACGTGCAGCCTCATGACTCTCCGTGGACCGCGGCACGGGAAGAAGGAGGGCGACAATGACACGACACCTACGTGGCAGCCACGTCGGACGACGAGAGGATGAACACGATCAGCTCGGATCCGATGGCGATTTGCGGCGGTGGTCTCCGAAGCGGCCACGGCGGTTCAAGGGGCGGGGCACACATCCGAGCAACGGGCGAAGCAAATGGAGACGAGTCATGGCAACGGTTGCCGCCGGCGAGAGAAAGGGGAAAACCTCGCCGGAGCGACAAGGGCTCTATTCACCGGAGTGGAAGCCACTACACGGGTACAGGAACTCATTCCACATGAAGAGGGAGCACGAGTGGCACTAGGAAGCGACAACGACGGGAAACGACTCTCGACATCGAACAATGGTGCACAACAAGCTTCGACGAGCGACGGCGGTGCTAATACAACATCTACGCGCACGAGGTGACGACGACGAGCAAACTAGTGATCTAGAGAGGGACGAAACGAGATTTTCTTCGGGATTTGAGTTGGGCACTGAGGTAGAGATTGAGACCTTGGCACACACAACAAAGAACAACTGAAGAGCAAGTTTTCTCAATTAGGGTTTTTAGAGATTAGGTTTTCCCACTAACGCCACGACGAAATGGGCATTACAAAGAGAGGGGGGAGGCTGAGGTCGCCGTTGATCTTGGGAGGAAGGACCGCGCCGCCAGTGTGTAGGACGAACTCAAAGAAGGAGCCTTTGGGTAAGTGGATCAGGAGAACGAGCTTAATCAACACAATGCAAAATTTCAGGTTTGCCCTTCCATTTAATTAATATAATGTGGACAAAGATGAGGTACCGCCCAATGGGAGTATGGTACCTGACACTACAAACGTTCATCAGTTGTCAGATCGGGCAAAATAGATGTCACACCCTGAATTTCCCCTTTCTAGCCTTAAAATCATTTAATAAATAGCCCAAAGAAATTGTTTAATTTAACCTAGAGTAAAACCCTAATTAATAAATACATTTAATAATTGGAAATGGCATGATGGGATTTTTCTTGAGTTTCCCATGTTAAAATACACTAACAGGATTTTTAGTGAAATATTCTGAGCCTTGGAAATAATTTTAAACCAATTAAATGAATTCTCGGCAATAAATAATCCTAGGAAATCCCTTTTCTTTTTTCTTTTTCTTTTTCTTTTTCCCCTCCTTTTTCCTTTTCTTGGGCCATCAGGCCATTTTCTCCCGCTATCACGTCCTTCCCGCTGGGCCGGCCCAAGGTCGCGGCCAAGCCGACGCCGCTCCTCACTCCCCTCCCATTCAGACGTCGTCGTCGTCGCCGTCATCTTCTCCCGTGCTAGCCAACTCCGGTAAGGAGCTCCTCCTCTTTCTCCTTTCTTTTTCCTCTTCTTCTTCCGCGCTATGCGTCGTCGCTCTTCCGGCTGCTTGCCGCCGTCTCCTGCGTCGTGCGCTACCGCTTCTACGTCGTCGGCTATTGTCGCCGGTGGCCATGCGCCGCCGTGCACCATGGCCGGCCTGGTCGGTTTGGACCGCACCCGTGCCCGGTCGCCGGCGCACCCCAGCCGCCCAATCTCGGGACCATTCATCTGTGTGCCCGCATTGCCGCTGCACGTGGTCGCCACGTCACATGTGGCGCACTCATCTCGGCCGGTGGACTCGATCCACCGTGCGTCGCCCGCCCTTGAGCCACTAACGGGTGCGGCCCGCTTGTCGGCACCGACCCCCTTGATGACGTCAGCCCTGGGAATTATTGTGTAATAAATAATTAAGGTATTTTTTGTTTATAGTAAAAACATAGAGAATCTTCTAGAATTCATAACTAATTCATCCGAGTTCCGTTTAAGTTCATTCAAGTCTCAGTAAATTCATGAAAATGCCTAGAATCCATTATAAATGGTTTTGTTTCCTGTTTCAGTAGACTTATAGCATGTTTTGTATGTGTACTTTGTATGTCGTGTAGATTCGGTGCTTCCGAAGCTGCACTTTATTTTGAAGTTGTTGCAAAGGTTCCTACAGCACCGGAGCAAGGCAAGCCATACATGTTCATTGATCATATTGTACCTATTTTGCAAATGTCTCGCTTTCTATTAAATATTGCATTTATTTTATAATGTCATGTGGGATGGTTACCTATACTTGGCCCTAGCTTGTTCACCTCGTACCATTGATAACTTGGGATTAATATAATTAGATATTGGTTTACGAAATGCTTAGCCATGCTTAGATCAACTAGCTCACTATAGGGAATCTCTCATGTAACTTATATCCTGGTTTATTAATGATGATGTTGGACGGGTACCGTTATGGTACTAATATAACTAAAATTATGACTAATGATGGGTTGTGGGCGCATGGTTTTGATAGACGTGCCCATGGCAGTTAAGGACTGGTTCGTGGGAAATCCTGGAAGAATTAGCGTACCTACCACAAGCCAACATGGGCAATGGTTGGGCTTGTAGTGTAGCTTTTTCTCTTTTCGACGTACCCAGGCTAGGGTGGGCGTGATAGGGTAGGGTCGGCCGGGGTTGTACCGGTTGATCGGTTGCCGGATTCACCGTGGCACAAGGGGGGCTGCCTACCTTGGTTGTAAGGGTAGGGGCGAAACCTGAAGTGTGGTGCGATTAGTTAGGGAGGGTTATGCGAAAAGTCCTATCATAGTTCCTTTCCGGTATATCGTGGTGGTATGCTAGCACACGGCAACGTGTCATGGGACTATGTCTTGTGGGTACAGATGTACACCTTTGATCAAAGTAGAACTATTCGAATAGCCGTGCCCGCGGTTATGAGCGATCAACCAGATTCACCATGATTAGTCCCACAGTAATAATTTGACTTATTTTGGAACTGGTGTAGTTCAGGTGGTTGGTTGGGCCTGTCGCAACATGGTGTAGCGTTGGACATTAATGATTAATATTGCTTAATTACATTTTATAGTTTTACTACTTTTAACTATTGTTTTTAAATGTCTGCTTTATGCAAAAGAACCCTTAGACTCCTGTGAAATTATTTGCATCATACCTTCACTATTGGTATGACTTGCTGAGTACAGTGGGCACTACTCAGTCTTGCTCTATTTTTCCCCAGCAAAGTTGTATTACTTCTTCGATGAAGGTTACTCGGAGGAGTAAGCTTCATCGCTACCGTCGAGGATGCCCATGGAGTGGAGTCACCGCGCTGCGAGCGTCAAGTTTATCTGTTTAGCTCGTTTTGTTTTTTCGTTGCATTTGTAAGACTTTTATTACATTTGTAAGACGTGGATCTGTGTATCGACTTTCTCATTTGTGTACACTGATCTGTAACATACCAAAAATTTGTATTTCGAATTTTGACTTCAACTAAATAATAAAAATGTATTTTCGGGTTGATGACCAAAATTTTTCAAATATGAAACCTATGTAAGGTTAAACTAGCTAGTGCCCATATGCAAATTTTGTGAATAATTTAAAATTTCTTCCTTCTCAATTTAATTTGACATGTAAAACATTTGCGTGTTTGCATTCACAAAAGGTGTGGTGTGTAATTTGAGTCTTTTTAAATGTTTTTGGATCTTGGGTGTATTTCATATTAGGTCTCATGGCATAAATGTGTATACATATTAATTTATAAATAATAAAGGCACTACCCTAATCATCACCTTAAGTGCACTTAGCCTAACTCAAATATATATACACACCTATGCACAAGTGTCTTGTAAGATTAAGTATGGTGAATTGAAAGTAAAGTCTAACAACATCATCTCTGGTTAATTATAAATTAAAAATATAATTTTACAATCATTTAAACATATATCTAAAATAGGAGCACTTAAATGTAGATAAGATCATTGAATATTTAAAAAATAATTGGTGCAATATAAAATCATAGGGAAATTCATGAAGGTATCATTCAATATATATAACACACTGGAATTTTTGGTAAAAATTAATACTTATATTTGATATCTCAAATAAGTCGGTCAAAGCCGTCAAATTATAAATTATTTCTAAACCCTAATCGGCAAAAGTCATACACCTCTCATATATGCATTATATCACATAAGAGTGTATACAGAACATAATTTATTCAAATACTAATCTATTTATCATGAATTAATATAATTGTTTTAGAATTTAGTTTATAAGTTTTGACCTCCTAAAAATTCAAATCAATTTCGGCTAGGCCTAATTTCTTTATTTTCCCGAGAATAAAATATAAGGAAATTTTGAGTGCAACCAAAGTAAATGGAATCTAGGTATTTTTATCTATCTTCAGAAAAATCCACTCTAATTTATGATGCCCACAAATTAAACTATGGAGTTACAAAATAAAGAGAAAAAAATAAATAGTGAAAATCCTGGAAAACCACCTACACAGTAAGGTTACTAGTTTTCCTACCCATTCCTCTCTTCGTTGCCGAGCCTAGCACGCCCTGGACCCACTGTCAGCTTCTCAAGCTCGCTCTACCTGAGTACAAAAACTCCCGCCGCTCAAGCAAACCGAGAGAGAGACAGAGAGAACAGAGAGGACGACGTCGGCGGTACTCGATGCGTGTCCATCGTCGTGGCGGTCGCCGAGCTCGCCATATCTCCTCCCAGCCGCATCGCCCTCTCTTCTACACCCTTTCAGAGCCAAGCAGGTCGAGAGAGAGAGCTCGCCTCGCCTCTATCGCCTCACCATTGCCGTCGGCCGTGGAGGCGATGATCGTCGCCATCACCAATTAAGTTGCGGTCGCTTTTTCTCTTCTAGCATTCTGCAATCGCCATTCCATGCCGAGACCATCCCTCTAATTCTGCGTCATTTCATGCAGTGGTCTCGTCGAAACGCCGCCACGTCCACAGGAGCTCCGGAGCGCCACCACCTTGGTATCATCGTCGTCCGGCCGCTGTGGACCAAATCCGGTCGAACCCTCGTGCCAACAAGGTCGCCTCGGCATCCTCTTCAAGACACCTCAAGAACCACGGCCAAAGATCAAGCGCATGCATAGATCGATCACCATCTTCCTCAACACCGACTGCCGGACTCCATCTCCAAATCCTCCTTCTCCGGTGAGCCACTATTCATATCCTTGCGCATGTAACACCCTAGGGACCTCCCTAACCACTCGTGTACCTTTTCTTAGCTCTCCGTCGATCAGAACGGGCTGTTGCCGTGAAGCCAAAGAGGAGCACCGCTGCCGAGCTGATTTGCGAGTCACCACCATCGCCCAAACATCAGAAACCTCAGCCAACCCTCCGGTAGGTACCCACGGACCTTGTCGACGCACATGCATGCATTAGTTCGCACGGATTGAAGCCGGAGCCTTACATGCACCAACACCCCGAGAGCCACCACCGCTTCTACTACCGTCGCCATCGATTCCGGCCACCATAGTTTATGGGAAGACAACCAATAGCTTCGCTAGAAACCCCTCTTCATTTTCTCTTTTGGTCACTCGCCGAGATCGGCCATCGTTTGCCATCGGCGCCGGCGAGAAGCTCGCCGGAGCGTCGCTGCCTCTGCTCTTCCTTGTACCGTCTCACTGATGTGCGGGCCCCACTTAATTAGGCAGTAAGAATTCGGCTTAGTAAGGATTTAAAACTTGCAAGGTTCTAAGTATAAGATTCTTTAGTATGACACGTGGGACCAAGGACCTATTAGTAATAACTAAAATCAACACGGACTATTTATGGTAATGATATAGAACACGTGCTAAGGACTGCGGGTTGATTTCTGGAACCCTAGGGGCCTTTTTGCATATTGGCTGAGACTGACCTATGGACCCCATATTTTTATAATTCAAAAATATAAAAGAAAATAGCTAAAGCAATATCATTTCAACTGAAAATTATGTCAAACTTGTGAGATTCATATAAAATCAAATATAACTCATTTTAAGGTGAAACCAACTTTAGTATGTTCATAAAATTGTGAAATTTAATGTTGTAGAATAAAAACTTACACTTACAGTACAATATTTATTTCTAAAATTTCATATAAGAAATAGTTAACATAAAACATGCTCTAACTTGTAAAATTTGTAGAAAATTCATTTATACTCCAAATGGAGTGAACTAAATTTCTGTAGATTCAGCTAGGTGTAAACTTTATTTTGGGGAAGTAAAATTTGACACCTTCTATATATGAAACATCACTAAAATTTTGTATAGCAGAATAAGTACTACATATGCATTTTGAATTCTTAAATTCATAGTAAATTCATATTAACTTCAAATATTATGAACTAAGTTTTATTAAGCTAATATGATCATTCATTTCAATTAGCATGAACAGAAGGTAATACACTTTATACAAAATAAGGTCTCTAAAATATTATATAAGAAAATAACAACATGAACTACTCTACAACTTGTAAAATGCTTAAGAAATTCATACTGGCTCTAAAAATTATAAAACCAATTGTGTTAGTCTTATAAAACAATCCTCTTCATCCTAGTAAGGTTAATTTTGTCAAAATCACATATGAAAAATGTTTCACAATATTACATAAGTAAATAATGCTATATGTCAATACAAACTTTGAAATTCATAACACACAAATGAAAAGAGATAAAATAGGAATTCTTTCACCTAAATTCATCTAAAGACAATAACAACCCACTGTGCACAAATCATGCATTTTAGAGCATTTTGTATTTTTGCATATTCTGGTATTTATTTGCATATCGTGTTTTTTGTATAGATAAATTGCATTAATGGTGAAGGAATGACTTAGGTGGTATTCAGATTGTTCAAGAAGAAGGCAAGTTCTTCCCTTCCCTCTTCTTTGATCACATTGAAACCCATGATTTGGGAGATGAAAAGTGTTGTTTGCAAAACTGCATATGTATTTGATTAAAACGATGTTTGAAACTTGGTTAATGGTAGCTATAACCTTGTTGCTGCATAATCCACCTTGATATATTGATACCCCTCTGTTTGTAACCATAGGATGGATTTGAGTACTTTCTAAATACTCATTTGGGTCTATATATTTTTTTATGTGTGCCATTTGCTTAGTCATGACTAGAACTATGCAAATGACCAATCCTATGACTTTATGAATGAGAATCTTGGATATTTGATTGTTACTAAACTGAAAATGAAATTGTTAAGTGTTTGCGAACTAAAGTGTCAGTAAAATGATTTTAGAGTTGGGTGGCAAGTGGTGTGCATATGGTAGTAGTTACACACCGATAGGGAGAGTGTTCGCCAGAGTTGGTTAAGGACTAAACTTTGTGTCACCAACTTAAGTATACCGTACATCCACATGTGCTATTTATGGGGTGGCCTTGTTACTTAAAGTCTAGCCTTGTATATTGGTAGGCCGAAATAGAATGAATTAGTCTGACCGATGATTCATAGGAACTACCCATGAATGTGTGTATTGAATTTAATGCTAGCGAATATTACTAGTTGTGTGTGTGTGTGATTCTGTGAGGGGACGGATGGTCCGCCTCACAGCATGGGCATCTAAGTCTGTCCAATTCAACGGTTAAGTGCGTCATGGGGGAACGGATGTGTTCGCTGCCACGACGTTAGGTTTAAGGCGTGGGCCGGCCACCTAACGGTTCTGGGTCATTCTCAGGATGGACTCACACTTGTCATCGCTGATGCAAGGCTAGGCATTAAGTAATGTAAAGGCTACATTATGACCTCTAGACCACATTCAATATGAAGAGTGTGGTGGAGTCTTGCAAACTCAAAACAAACTAGAGTGTTTATATCATGTGGGTAAAGCTGTACAAACTCTGCAGAGTTCTTAAAACTAATCGATTAGTCGTGCTCACGGTCATGAGCGACTTGGTGAAGTGTCATGAGTATAGACTTTGTTTTATGTTTTTAAATTGTGCTTTGTGAACTATAGATTTGAAAATGGTAATTTGAGTTAAGTTAGGATGATTGTGAGACTTGATGCCGGGTGGGCAATCAAGTATGTTATTATGATGAGATTATGACTTGTTGCCGGATTGGGCAACAAGGGTATGCTTATGATGTTATTATGATGAATATTATGATATAACCCTGTTAATCTTCTGTTAATTGAATCATTAACTCATTTGAAAAGAATTGTGAACCAAAACTTGCTTTATGCTAAAATTTAACTACATATAGCCTCCCTTGAATATATGCCTTGTATGTAGTATGTTAGGATCGTTTTTGGCTTGCCAGTACATTATTTCTAATGATGTACTGATTCTTGTCATACTAGAATATCCATTTTTTAGGTTGTATGCTTAGTCTAGTTTGAGTGATGTGGGTTGCAACTGCTTCTTCTAGGACTTGGATCTATATGGGTTACCCCTAGTCGGCTGCTTGTGGTTTCGGGTAGCCAAGCTTTCACGGATCAGTAATTATTTGACCAATTGTCCTATGTATCTAATTTATGATGTAGTGTAGAGTTTATTTGTGTTTATTCCTTTTTTTATCTTCATCGCTTAGATGAAAGTGTGGAACTAGAGTTTATCATGGGATCTAGTTCTACACCAGTATGAGTATTGAGCATTTGGGATGTCGTAGAGCTTTAGCGAATTTTGTCAAGTCTCCTGAGATGTGTAACACATCTAGTCGCCACCTCAGTGTGGTTTGACGGGTATGTCTCAGGCTGAAGTTGACTGGCATGCTAAAGTCCCAGTAATATCCCTTATGCTCTCTACTCGACACTTCAGGTTTTATACGATGTATGTCATTTGACTTGATAGGGTAGCGATGAGGTTGGATGGTTACTGTTTTACTTGATTATTATTAGACCCCATCCAACTAAATATTTCACGCTATCACTTTAGGTAACTTACATAATATTTAACTCAGGGTGTCCCCACATGATCGGTCTTGGACATGAGTTTTAATGACATTCAGCTTGGAATTCTATTTCGGGAATCTCTGAGCATGACAATAGATGTATAGGATTTGGTACCTCCTCTCCTGATGGACCGTAGCAAAGCTCATTAATTAAGCTGTTGGTAGTTGATACTTCCTCCTTCAAAGATATAACCACTTCTAGAGTTTTTATGAGGGATAAAAGATAGATAAAATCAAATAAGAGATAATTATGATTGGTTGAGATTAGAAGGTGGTGGAGAAATTAAATGGGTGATTGGCGAATAAGTAATTATTTTTGTGAAAATTTGCACACTAAAAGCAGTTATCTATACTACTATAAATGACAATTGTGGTGGTGGTTCTGCCACCAGCCCAGCAACCCATCATCACCACTTTTACACATTGTACAACTTAGTCCCTAATATTTTCTAATATTATATAATACTCTAATAACTCTTTCAATTAAGCGAATAACATATATTCAAAAATGACAGTTTCAAGGATAAGACATACCTCCTATACATGGGCTTGTGGTATACGAAAATACCATATACCTAATAGTACACGAGAAGGTATCCTTTGGTTAAGGAAATACGACGGACAAAGAATGAAATTATCTTCCCAGAACAAAAGGTGTTTCAGATGAGGAAAGAGAAACGGAGTCCTACTCGGATACTACAAGGACTACTCGGATCATATTCATACTTGTCTCCCTAGTTCTACTTGGACAATGAGACATCTGAGGATAAAAATACAAGTCCCCCTAGGAGAGGGAGAGGTCATGTCAGAATACATGCCAATACAAATCTAGACAATCCAAGGCAAGCCTAGACAAATTCAATCAGTAGCCACAAAGGCTGATATGAGGGATCTAGAGGTACCTCTAATCTTGTCAAGTTCATATTCGAGAAAGAAGACTACACTAGCCGTCGACTACGTGTGACAGCTTAATGCCGCCAAGCCAACGTCGACTGGATTAGATCATCCCAAATATTGTACTCATGTGATATTGATATATAAAGACAACACCGGCTTTGGCCAACAGGAGTAGGGCTATTACCTGTTAGTCAAGGGGCCCAAACCTGTATAAAAATCCTTGTCCCCCATCTCTTTTACCTCAATCTCGCATATATCCTAGTTCCAACGATCCTCATACTCTACAAATACTGTATGTGAGTATTGCCCGTCGACAAAAAGCATCGTTATTTTGCTAGTTTTTTGTGATGAAAGGAGTAGTTCAATTTGGAACGCTGATTTTTTAATCTACATGTCCATTTACGTCCATTATCTCTCTCCTTTGAAAAGGCCTAGTTCCATTTTTTCTCCTTGATTGCGTTGAAGTTGCCCTACTCTCGTTGCCTTGCAGTTTGCTGGTTGTTTTGAAAACCTCCAGCAAGTGCCCCTTCTTTTTTTCTCTTCAGACTGGCAAAACAATCGGCCAAAATTTATTAAAACAAGAGAAGGTTAACGTTACATAATACAACAACATGGTTGCTAGAAAGGAAGTCCTAGCCTCTCCAAGGGGGTTCAAAGGCAAAGGGCATCATCATTCCATAACAAGAGCTAGCCAAGTCCAACCAATCACAACTAGGCCAACAATTGCTAAGGAGAAGCAACTATACAACTAGACAGACATTTATGTCGTCTCCATCCTTGCACCTAGACTGGCTACTCTCCATAAACACCATTCCTCACTTCCTCTGTCATGGCGTATCTGCCACCTCTGTTGCCATCCGGCTTAATCCCTCAAAAACCCTCCCATTTCTTTCTTTCTAGATAATCCAGCAAAAAAAGGGAGAACCTCGCATCGAACACCTTTTCACCCCTGTTTGTCTTAAAGGACGCGCTCTTGCAGGCACCAGGAGACCATTGTTGGGAGTGTCGGATGTTTGTCGATGAAGTCAAAGTCGTCGCCACAATTGGGTCCACACCTACCGAGAGAAAAAACATGAACAAATGATCTCCAGTATCCGGATCAGAGGAACAAAGCAATCAAAATGGGTGGCTTGGCCACCCATGCTTGTCTAGATTGTCGAACGTCGAGCAGCTACCATGGGATGCCATGTACATGAACATCTTGCATCGTGATGGAACTTTTGCCCCCCATCTAGATCAATCACCCTTCTCTAATTCACGATTCTAAGGGCTAGCAGACTACCACGATTACGTGAACCTTCGGTATAGCTAGAGGCCTGAGACAAAATCCAATGGGCTAGTTCACCCCTAATCCAATCAACTAGTACACCTCAAAATGCAAAGGGCTAACCTGGATATTAGCTTAGGACCAACCCTCGCCCCTAAACCACCACTACTGCTTTGGCCATCCCTTTTGTGGCCATAGCACAAAACCCTCACAGATAGGGATGGGAACTGCAGTGGGAGTGTGTTCGTAGCCACACGAATCTTGGAGAAAACCAACAGTAAATAATTCAAAGTACAAAAATCTTAAAATAATGAAGTAGTATTTTTTTAGCAATCATCACACACACACAATTGGTTAAGTGAAGAGAATTGGTGACTTGAGGGATGCTTGTCCTCTAGTTGATAAAATTGGGCCGTTCAGGAGAGATGACTGAAAGTGTATCTAGCCTCCTAAGTAGGTTTTGGTGGATTAATGACAAACCGGTTAAGGGACTAATGAACTTGTGATGAAGTGTGTGCATGTTTTAGTCCTTAATGACTTAAGACAGGCATGGAGACCCCCCTAAACCTAATGGAACGCGGAGCGGGAACTCGAAGAGTTATTTTAAATGTTCTTTTTGCTTTATCTCTTGATTTCTAGGATCTCCGTACTATCAAGAAGGGTTCTCAGTTGATGCCCAGTGTCTACAAGTGCTCATAGTCATACTTTAGTAGAGAGACACGTGTTTCACGCACGTGCACAAGTTGGGCCACCTTCTACTGTCTGCCCGAAAGTTCTCCGGGAGCCGCCCGAAGAAGTTCTGGGCCGCTAATATTCTTGTTGCACCTAAGTGTTGGTCAAAATTTCTTCGGGGGCCAACCTGGAACTTCTGTGCCTTGTTTGAGTTTGAACATGTGAGTAACGACTAGCTGATGTCACACAGGTACCTATATATTCTAGCCTCCCCCAACTTTGTTGGCTGGCAATTCCATTTTCGGTTTCTTGTCTCCTAGCCTCTCCCATGGTGTTCTTGCCCTCTCCAACTTGTTCTTCAACTGCACTTCATGATTTGAGGGTTAGTGAGGAAGATTTGAGATGTGGTGAGGGATAGGAGATTGTGAGCACTTGAAGATCATCTTAGGCGGACGCTTTGGGTTTGTTACTCTTAAAGGGCAACCTCCTAGACGGATAGGCGTCACCCGCGAGCTTCCAAGTCATTATGGATTGACCCAGGAAAAGTTTGTGAAGGTTTTGCTCGCCTCCGCAAGAAAAAGAGGTAATTTGAGTGAAATTCCGAACTGAACCTTCGGAGGTTATCTTGGTAGAGCAATCCTCATCCATGGTGCTCTCAAGGTGTTAAGTTAGGGATCCTTGTGGTCACTTGAAACCTAGAGAAGTACCTAGGGGTGTTGGGTTTAAAACCGGAGACTTGTTTGTAGGGTTTTGTTTGGTGAGGCATGAGGTTAATCGAGACCCAGCTCTTTGGAGTTACTCAACGGAGAATAGGATTCTTATAATGCAAACTTCGGAAAAAAAAAATCTTGCGCCTTCATTTATGTGCAATTTATGTTCCTCCTGTGAGTTACTGCTTTAAGTTGTTTAGTATTGTCTTCTATGCTACTGTGAGTCTTGGGGTTCCTTGAGAAGGAAGAACCCCTAAAGTTTTAGAAAAGAACGGCGGAAGTTTCGGGCAGCCCTTTGTCTTCGACTGAGAACTGCCAGGAAGTTTCGGGCCTTCTCACAAAAAGTTTTGGGCCCTATAATTTAACCTTTGCAATTGAAGAAAATTTTAGAAATGTCTATTCAAACCTCTCAGGCTACATCTTGGGCTTTCAATGACAGCATCCATTTGTTGATGTGTTTTATTAAATAAAAAACAAGTTCACCAAAAAAAATTGTCGGTATATTTTAACCACATGTTATAAGCTGTTTGTTAGATTTATGATGCTATATAATATTTAATCCATCCCCATAAGCAGGAAGATCGTCCGCCATCATTCATCTTCATTTTATCTAATTCAAACAGTCTTCAAGAAAAAAAAATCTAATTCAAACAGGCTTACACATTTAATTTCCGAACAGGTACTTTTGTTTTTAAGACTAAATAGCTACTGTTGTTTCAGTTTTGGCTTATAATGGTTAGTAGTTCTGAATATTGATGTTTCAATTTTTAGGAATGATTTTAGTTACAATTTTACTTACTTTATTAGGCTGTGTTCGTTTACGAGGATTGAAACCCTTCCCCATGCACACAAAACAAAACAGAGCGGCGAACTAACATGTGATTAATTAAATATTAACTAAAAACTTGAAAAATAGATTAATATGACTTTCTAAAGCAACTTTTCTATAAAATTTTTTTAGAAAAGTTGTACTGTTTAGCACTTCGAGAAACATGTATGCGAAAAACGAAAGAGAATAAGTTTAAAAAATATAGTATAGAACGCAGCCTTAGTGATTATCAAAATATGGCAGCTAGTAAAAAAACCTTAAAGTTAATCTAAGGGCCGCTTTGATTTAGAGAAAAACATAAGAATTTTGTAGGATTCTAATTCTATAGGATTTTTTTTATATGGCCTTTTGAAATGAAGGATTGAAAACTATTGAATCCTATAAAATTTCTAAAGAATGTCTCAATCCATACAAGTTTTAGAGGATTTTTAACAAGAGGTTTAACCTCTTTAAAAAATTCCTTTGAGTCTATCTCTCTAATTCGATTCCTGTGTTTTTTTTATTTAATCAAACGATTATTTATGTTTTTTTTCATGTTTTGCAGTCTCTTGTTTTACAGTAAAATTTCTTTTAGAATCCTATGTTTTTTTATTCTTTCGTTTTCTCAATCCTAGATTCAAAGGGGTGCTAAAAAGTGTAAAATTTAAAATCAGCTTAGCCAAGCCGAGAGTTTGCAATCTTGTGTTGGGTTGAAATGACGAAATTCCGTTCGAAATTCGACGCAAATTAAGCGAGCGGCACGCATCCTACTGGAATCATTTAGAAATCGACCTAGAAAGGGCTGTGTAGGAAGAAAGGGAAGCAGTTGATGTGATATGATTTGATGCGACATGCATAGTCTATAGAGAATTAGAGATGCAAGCATCCTTGGGCATTTGCAAGCGTCTGAAGATCTCAAAGCGTCTTTATTCACGCGCGCCCTTGACCTGCTTCTGTTCGGATTCCCTGTTTCTCGCTCAATTTTCCTGTACTGCCCGTTCTTGCATGTCGGAGAGCGCATCATCATACATCATGGATTGAGCCAGGTATCTTCTCCCAGCAAAAAGAAAACACTGCGTTCATAGCAGTAGTACTCTACAATTTCGATCTTGCTGCGCTCGACGAGAGATCGAGCGGCATCGAGCGGTAGTGCCGCTTCTCGGCGCGGCGGTGAGGTTTGAGCATTCGCGCGCATTTGGCCACGGACAATGGAGTAATATATTCTGCTGATAGGACGGGGAATTGGTGATCGCAGATTGAAAGTGTTTAAACGAAATGCATCACCGTACTGTAATATTCAGGGTACGTACTATCATTTATACGATCAAAATCTATACGTGTGTACATCGTATGGAGATTCGATCCGTTTTTAAACCATTGTCAGCTAGCAGATCATATCATTCTACTCGTCGCTGTACTGAAATGCTACAGTTTAAGCCCGGCGAAAAAATAAGTGCTACAGTTTAAGCATTTACCTAGTCCTATGTATTACCCCTCCGTAAAAAAGAAAACCTATTTCTGGGTTTGAATCTGAACATAGAACGTATGATCAGATTCAAACCCAAAAGTAGAACGTATGTTCAGATTCAAACCCAGAAATACTAGTTTTTTTGGATGGAGGGAGTATGTGTTACTACAGTCTCGTTCTAAAACTCCAATAAGATTCAGATTTTTCTCGTTTTCGTTAACATGTTTTTCAAATTATTAAACGATATGTTTCGTACGAAAACTTTCTATATAGAAGTTGTTTTAAAATATCAAACATATCTATTTGTTAAATTTATAATGATTAAAACTTAATTAATCATGTGTTAATGGCTTTCGCGTTTTATGTGTGTTAACTTAATTTTATTTTATGAGTTTCAAACATAGTCACTCTCCGCTATTACTGCATCTGGATCACCTGGTGCTGATGGCGTATCGGTGTTCATCTTCTGATGGAGTAGTTCTTAACGGTCCCACGCAGATTCGAATTCTGGACTGTGGTGGATTATGGTTTCACCTCCTGCTGACTTTAATTGTTTCACACTGATTATCCGTGTGAATATCAGATCTTGTTCGCCGAATTAACTAACGGTTCACTCGAAATCTTAAATTTTGATACTGAATCAACCCATAATACTACTCCATGATCTAATGTAATGTGCTCAAAGATAGGACATGTTTTGTGCTAGCAATACATTCGTACAGTGTCATTTCTAATATGGACATACTTTCCCATCATAAGTGTTCCATCTGTCCAGTTGGAGCATCGGATGGAGCCGCAGCCGGCCGGCCAGCCGGCCAGCCTTTACGTCGAGACGCAGAACCCTAAAGATGATGTGCATTGCCGCACTGATAGCAATGAGGAAAGCGGCGACCTGAAGGCATTGCAAGGGACCCATATGCTTCAACAAAACAGTAGACCCACCAGCATGCACGCGCCTAGGCATTCAGATCTAACGGAGTGGTAGGAGTACTCGTGTAGTAAACTACACCACATATGGTCGCCTACTGGCCTTGAGGGTTCTTCCTTGATTCTGATTTTTTTGAAAACATATTTTGCAAATAGACCTCTAGAAAAACTTATTTCGGGAATCGTCCTTTTTGAGACGCCAAAGTGACTGGCGCCACCACTAGTACAGAAACAGCCTTTCCGTGCGGGCCGAAAGGCACCTTTCCGTGCGGAAGGCCTGCCCGCACGCGCGAAAAGGTCTGGGAAAAGACCATTTTCGCGTGCGGTCGGCCCAACCGCACGGGAAGATCCATTATCCCGTGCGGGCCGCTTAAGCAGACCGCACGGGATAAGCGATCTTCCCGTGCGGTCGCGTTAAGTGGACCGCACGGCATTCGCTTATTCCGTGCGGTCCACTTAACGCGACCGCACGGGATAAGGGATCTGCCCAATTTTTTATGTGCATATAAAATAGTAAAATAGTATTTTATATGTTGTTTATTATTTTATGTGAATATATTACCTTATCTCTCTCCGTCTCTCTCACTCTCAGTACGTAATAGTATACATACACATGTCTCGTATTAAGAATATTGAACGTAATTAATTATTTTTTCATGGAATTAAGATATTAAATTTGTACGCATGCATCACATATGTATATAATATACGTATCACCGCGTCTCGCAATTTACAGAAGTTTAAAAAACCACATAAAATATATCCTTAATTAGAAATATTTGTACTAGCTAGCTACTATACATATGTTCTTTTTCCCACTCTCTAAGTCGTTTGAAGGTATCCTCCGTCGCAAGCTGGCTCTCCGGATCGTAGAAATCGCCCAAATGGTTGCAGACATCGCGGCGGATGAAGCGGCAAATATCTGCACACAAGTTTAGTATGGTTCGATCGTCGAACCGGTTCGCTACAACTGGAACGGACGGGATCTGTTTCAGAAGGAATACACATTGTTATAGTTAGGAAAGTTATAAAAGATCTTATAATGTGTGAAAAGATATTTTCTGTCGACTTACTTCTTCAAACTTTGTAGTGTATCTCCCGTTGAGTCTAAGCATCTCGCATACGTAGTATCCGCATAAATTAGTCTGTGGTGGTTGCTTAAAACACTATGTTGAAAAAAATTGTATACTTCAATATTTTGAGTGAAACAAGTATATGTAAGAAATGTCGGAACAAGAGACATGTAATTACCGGCCATCTTGTCTTCACGAGAAGCTTCTTCTTTTGTGGATTATTGATTGGTCCACCGTGGTCTACGTAATATCTGTGTGCTCTATAAAAACAAAACAAT
Source organism: Oryza officinalis (assembly GCA_008326285.1). Taxonomy (NCBI): domain Eukaryota; kingdom Viridiplantae; phylum Streptophyta; class Magnoliopsida; order Poales; family Poaceae; genus Oryza; species Oryza officinalis. The sequence goes on along the minus strand of BDMV01000003.1, from coordinate 10,142,265 downwards.
TATTTGAGTCAATTATGTGTATTCGAGAGTACAATAGCCAACATTTAGTAAATGGTGCATAACAGGACTTACAAATTTAATATAACGAGAAACTCTGTAAATGTTTCCTCGCCATAGTGCGCCGGATCCAGCACTACGGCCAGGTGGTCCCGTGGATATATCAGAAAAAGTATGTAATGATCGCTGCAAAGAAGATATGTTAGTTGTATGTGATATCGTACTAAAACATAAGTACTACAGAAGAATCATAACGTACCGCAGCGCGTAAGGGACGAAGAGGACAGTTTTGTCTTTGTGCGCAACCATCGCTCTGCCCAAGTACAGTGCTACGCCGACCATCTTTTTCTTGTGCATTTTTTCGACGACCTCTTTTTTCTCGGACGTCGTTTTACCTTTGAGCTCAGCGGAATCTGCACGAATATTCACCGTGTGTTCCGTCCAGCAAACCCTTGTTGGGTTTATGTATCCTACTGGATGGTTGGCCTTTTCAGCGGCGTGGAATTGCATCCTAAGTAATAAAGCGGGTAATTTATCAGAAGTTAGTTAGCAAATGAATTAATATATGACATTAATTACGAATGACTTACAGGCAAAATGCAGCAACGAGATTTATATCCATTTTGTCCAGCTTGAATAATGCGTGAAGGTCGTTGAAATCGATTACCAACATCCCATTTGGGCCACTGGTGAAAGCGTTATCCGGGACCTTCACAGTAATCATGCCCAGGCCTTTTTTAGATGCCTTCAGATACCAGTCATGCATCAGCCTCATTTCCCAAGGCAGGCCTTCCATGAGCTTCGGGGGCAGGAACGGCTTCCCGTGCACGTACTTTGTTGGCACCTCGTCGGAAGTCCAGTTTTGCAGGTCCTCCATTTGATTTTTCACCGATTTTTGTGAATCCGACAAATGTGGAGTTTCATCCTGCTTCTTGTCAGTCGACGCTCTCCCCCTGAAAGCCTGGAATACTAACCTTTCCTCGTATACGGCCATTTTTTCCTTATCATAAGTTGACCTAATCATTGTCGGGATAAGCCGACGAGGTTCAAGCTTGGTCGGACTTGGAAGACTTGCGCTTCTCATAAGAGGCCTTTCAGGTAGCGCCAATGCAGACTGTGGTGTCAGAGGAGGTTGTTCTGCTTGGACTTCAGGGGCTGATAGATGTGGTGAACCTGGACCTAAAGGATTAGGGGAGGAGGGATGTGGGGAGGCAGGCCTATTAGTTGGCGAATCTTGCCCTGGTGGAGAAGGTGGTGCAGGCGCAGCAGCTATCTTTGGAGCCGGCGGGCGTGGGGTTGAAGGCGATGGACCGACCAGCAGTATATCTCGTCGATGCCATAGTATCAACTGATTCACCGCATCCCCAAGCAATTGTATCCCGTCCGGTGTTGGAATATCTATCTCTAAACTGGTATGCTCTGCATGCACCTTGGCCACTTGGACCCTTGCATATTCTTCAGGGATTAGCGTGTTCTGAATTTGGCGCCCTGGTATCGCAAGCCCTGTACCCACCTCCTTTGTCTTCCCGGCCCTTCCTATCGGCACGAGCAGGCTGCACGGCGTCGGGCCAGTTATGTTGTCTACTGGATAAGGTGCGGTGTCCACTGACCCGACACTGCTTGGCACCTGTACTGTGGGTTCTTCGGATTGCTGGAACAAGTGCGGGAAGGCTTGACGATTTTGAGCAACAAGAGAGTAGAAATGTTGTTCAACTTGTTTTGCTATCCTCTCTTCCAATTTCTGTTTGTACCTGTCCCGTTTCTTATAACCCTTAGCTTCCTCCGGAAACCCTTCCTTCCAGCTCGTCCTTGACGATAGGCCCCTTACTCGTCCGGAATGTTCAGGGTTGCCTAATGCAGCTGTTAGTTGATCATGTTCTCTCTTGGCAATGAATTCCCCTGTTTTCTCTTTTTCCGCAATGTCCTTAAGACTACTGGTCACACGCTCGATATCCGGATCCTCGAACTGGATCTCTCCCGCATCGGTGACTTGCCCTGTGCTCCGTGCCCAAACCCAGTTTTTGCTTCTTTCCTTTAGGGCATCTACAAGCAGGGGCTTGCCTTGGGCGGCAAACTTCTCTTCAGTTGCTCGCCACTTCTCTACGTGGCCATCGTAGCCGCTCGAGCCCAACCGGTGCGGGTATTTGTTCCTTTTAGCTAGATCGGACATCTTTTTCCTCCGCGCTAAGGCTTCCGGGCTTGTCATCTTTGCGACAAAGGTGTCCCATTCGGCCTGCGTAATACCACCGTAGTCGGCGAATGGACTCTTGTTCTGTTGCACGTAGTGAGTGTTCAAGTCCGATTTCCACTGCCTCCACCGATGCGCCATCGTTTTTAGGGCAAATTCTTTTCCCATAGCCTCTGAACCAGGCGGATAGACAAGCCACTTCTGTAACTCGTTCCACATGAAGTTCTTCATGTTGTCATCCACCTGCTCCCAGGAATCTACATTCAAAGGGCCGTGCGTTCTGGCCACCACACCGCAGGTGGTGCTGAATTTAGTCATTGCTACCTTGGGCTCTACTGGTTTCCCATCCTGGTTCAAAGAGGTGATGTAGTATGTCTCCTTGGGGGTTTGTGTCTTACTTCTCTTAGCACGTCTTCTCTTTTGACCGGACGTTTCTCCGGTGTCGGTTTCTACCGGACCGGACGTTGCCGTGTCCGTCTCGGCTTCGGCTATTACGGCAGACTTGGCAGCCTTTCTTTTTGTGTGGCGTCTTGTTTTCATCTGCTCGTACATCAGAAAAAGTTAAACGCGACCGAGAGTGAGACGGCTTAGTTTATAACACTACAACTCGACTTACTGCTTCCTCCATAGGGATGTAGTCAGGGTCTTCTTCAACCGGTGGTGCTGGCGTAACTTCGACATGGCACATCGGATCACTTGGTGTCTGCCATGTGCCTTCGCTCGAAACCTCTTGCGTTGGTTCGACGTTGGGTGCATCGGAGGGAGCTTTCTCGGTCGACATTTGATCTACGGTTGGTCGTAACACAATTAATTTTATTATCAACTTATTTTAACTAAAATACCAGGCGGAAGAAATATTATACATAATATTAACATTTTTAGAGTATTAAAATTTGGAGCAAAATTTAAACATCACATATATTATACATATATTTACAAACAATGCTAATATTATGTATAATACAAATATTATGTATATTAAAAAATGCTAAAATCATACATATATTAAAAAATGCTAAATATATATTAAAGTATATTATACATATATACATAAATAAACATCTAATTTACAAACATCACATATATTATACATATATTTACAAACAATGCTAATATTATGTATAATACAAATATTATGTATATTAAAAAATGCTAAAATCATACATATATTAAAAAATGCTAAATATATATTAAAGTATATTATACATATATACATAAATAAACATCTAATTTACAAACATCACATATATTATACATATATTTACAAACAATGCTAATATTATGTATAATACAAATATTATGTATATTAAAAAATGCTAAAATCATACATATATTAAAAAATGCTAAATATATATTAAAGTATATTATACATATATACATAAATAAACATCTAATTTACAAACATCACATATATTATACATATATTTACAAACAATGCTAATATTATGTATAATACAAATATTATGTATATTAAAAAATGCTAAAATCATACATATATTAAAAAATGCTAAATATATATTAAAGTATATTATACATATATACATAAATAAACATCTAATTTACAAACATCACATATATTATACATATATTTACAAACAATGCTAATATTATGTATAATACAAATATTATGTATATTAAAAAATGCTAAAATCATACATATATTAAAAAATGCTAAATATATATTAAAGTATATTATACATATATACATAAATAAACATCTAATTATGTATATATGTATGAAATGGCTTAATTAATACATATATTAATATATATGTATATGTATATTCAATATATATATGTATATTCAATATGTATATGTATATTCAATATATATATGTATATGTATATTCAATATATATATGTATATGTATACATATGTATATTCAATATGTATACATATGTATATTCAATATATATATGTATTAATTTTTCATCACTTCACATATCACAAATTTTTCATATATCACAAATTTTTCACAGAACACATTCACATATCACAAATTTTTCACATAACACATTCACACATTCACACATTCACATTTCATCACTGAATTCACATCACATATACTAACCACAGACGGCGGCGGTCGGTTGATGAGTGGCGGCGTTGATCGAGGCCGGTGTCGGCGAGAGAGAGAGAGAGAGCGGCGGCTAGTGGGTCGAGGCTCGGCGGTCGGGGAGCGGCGGCGGTCGGCGCTCGGCGGTCGGGGAGCGGCGGCGGTCGACGCTCGGCGGTCGGGGGCGGTCGGTGAGGACGGCGGCGACCGGGTCGAGGGCGGCGCGCGGGGCGGTGGGAGGAGGCGTCGGGGTCGAGGGCGGAGCGCGGGGCTGTGGGAGGCGGCGTCGGTGAGGCCGGCGGCGTCGGGGAGCGGCGGCGGTCGGCGCTCGGCGGTCGGGGTCGGTCGGTGAGGAGGGCGGCGCGCGGGGATGGGCGGCGCGGCGGGGGCCGGCGGCGATGGGGGGGCACAGATCTGGGTGGGGGGGCTTGAGGCCGGCGGGCGGGAGGACGCCGAGAGAGACAGAGATGGGCGGCGGCGCACGGCGGCTTAGAAAATTTCGGCAGCCTGGCGGCAGAGATCTGGACTCGTCGGGGACTTAGAAAATTTTAGGGATCCCGCGCGACTATATATAGGTTCCAATTATCCCGTGCGGGCGGCTTAAGAGCCCGCACGCAAAGATATCTTTCCGTGCGGGCCGCTTAAACCGCCCGCACGGAAATAAATCTTTCCGTGCGGGCCGCTTAAACCGCCCGCACGGAAATATGTCTTTCCGTGCGGGCCTCTTAAACCGCCCGCACGGAAAGACATATTTCCGTGCGGGCTCTTAAGCCGCCCGCACGGGATAATTGACGCCCTTATTTTAAAACTGTAAAACTAAAAAAGATATGAATACTAAAATATTTATTAACATATTAATTATTCCATTTATTAATTGTCCCATGTAAAATTTAACAAATATGAATGCACATGCTAACATATCAATGTAAAAAAATTCAATCAATATAAATTCGTCACATATTAATATATTAACATATAAAACCACACGTTCACTGGTAACCGCCCGCACGGGATAATCGCCACCCTTATATTTATAAAAAATATCAATGCACATATTAATTTTAGTAATATGTACATGTACATACTATTTTATTAACTAACATATTAATTGTTCCATTTATTAATTACTCCATGTAAAATTATAAAACTAAAAAAATATCAATGCACATATTAATTTTATTAATTAATGTAAATACTATTCCATTTATTAATTATTCCACGTGAAATTATAAACCTACAAAAATATCAGTTCAAATATTAATATATCAATGTAAATTGATCACATATTAATATATCAATTGATCACATATTAATTAATTAACATATTGATCATCCACAGAAATACCATAAGTTCGATATACTTATATACATTCAGTCGTAATACCATAATTAAGTTTGATACATTCGCTAGCAAAAACATATTGTACACGAAAAACAAACTAACGTTTCATAATTTTTGGATTAACATCCTTCCGCACGGATGCAAACTTTGATTCGTCGAGGACACTCTCAATGTGTTTCATCCGCGTAGGAAGATCTGTGAATAACTCAATGGCATCGTATTGATTATAATCGCGTGCGTCTTGAATGTTGTCAATACCAATGATGTGTTGGTTGCCCGGTACAATAATGTCCATCTTTTCATCGGAAGGATCCTTCACGTAAAAAACCTGTGCAACACGCTCGGCAAGGACCCATGGATCATCCTTGTGTCCAATTTTACTCCGTTCAGCACACGTAAATCCAAATTTATCTACCATGCTGTCTTTCACCCATTGGCATCTGAGAACAGGGATCTGAATATTTAAACCGTAGTCAAGTTCCCATATTTCTTGTATGATCCCGTAGTAAGACTTGTTCTGCCCTGTTGCGTCCAACGCTACGACACGAACCCCACTGTTCTGCGCTGAGCTTTTCCTATCTTTGCTGTTTGTGTAAAAAGAATATCCTCCGATATCATACCCTTGCCATGAGGTCACAAGGCTTGTTGGGCCAGCTGCAAGTCTTTCTATCGTTTTTTCCTCGATTGAATCTCCACACGGTAGCTTTTGATCCTTCAGCCACTGGGGAAACGTGTTCTTCTGTTCTTTCGAAACCCAACCGTCGGATCGCCCAGGATTGCATGCTCTGATATCGGAAGTGTGTTGCTCAATGTAGGGCGCAACGATGGCGAGTTGTTGAAGAACACTGCTGTGTGCATCTGATACCGCTTTGTAATCGTTGTCGTAGAAGCATTTTCTTCCCACAGTACCCTTCCCAGATAACCTTCCATCATGTCGAGGCACCGGTATCCCAATGGGGTTGGCATCGCTCATATAATCTAGGCAACACTCGACAACCTCCTCAGTTGTGTAACCCTCTATCATCGAGCCCTCCGGATGAGCACGATTACGGACATACCCTTTCAGAACGGCCATGTATCGCTCGTACGCCCACATTTGATGTAGGTATAGAGGACCAAGTTCAATAATTTGAGGGACAATGTGAACAATGAGATGTTCCATCATGTCCCAGTACGATGGAGGAAAAAACATCTCTAGCTGGCAAGCGGTCTCGACTGCGAATTTCTGAAGGGGTCCTAATTCTTCTGGATCAAAAACTTTCTGTGAAACTCGATTAAAAAAATAGCACAGCTTTGTTATCACTACCTTGGTGTGCACTGGTTTCACCGCCCTTATAGCGATAGGGAGGAATACCGTAAGCATCTTATGACAGTCGTGAGCGTTGTATCCAGAAATCGACAAATCTTTCATTGATACTAGTTTCCGGATATTCGATGAGAATCCAGTCGGCACTTTCAATCCACGAAGACATTGACAGAAAGCTTTTTTCTCTTCTGGTGACATTGAGTAGCATGCCGGTGGAATCTCAATCTTACCATTCGTTAGCTCTATCGGGTGGAGATCTTTCCTTATGCCCAAATTGACCAGGTCGTTACGTGACTTCAACCCATCCTTTGTTTTACTTGGGATGTCAAGTAAAGTCCCGATGGTGCTGTCGAACACGTTCTTCTCGAGGTGCATGACATCGATGGCATGGCGAATCTCCAGGTCTTTCCAGTACGTCAGGTACTTGAAAAAGATTGAATGTTTCTTGAAGGGCAGCGTGTTTTCTACCACTTCTTTCTTCCTCTTGCCTAAAGCTGTCTTTCCCTTGCCGAACACGACCTTTATGTTTTTTGTCAGCTTAAACACCGTGGAACCATCCTTTGCTTCGGGGGCAGTACCTTCCTCAACAGTTTTGTCAAAAAAGGTAGCCATCGCACGATACCTATGCTTTTGTGGTAAGAAACGACGATGACGCATGTAAACTAACTTTTTTGACGAGGTCAGGTATATGTACGATGTGTTGTCCAGGCATATAAGACATCCGGTCTTTCCTTTAATCTGTCCTGAGAGAGAAAAATTTGCTGGTAGATCGTTTATAGTAACGAATATGATAGCACGCAGAGTAAAATGCTCCTGTCGGTACGCATCAAACAATCGTACACCCTCTTCCCACATTTCTTGCATATCCTCCATCAAAGGTTCAAGAAACACGTCTAGATCGATGCCAGGCTGTTTTGGCCCTTGTATAAGGATAGTCAACAAAATATACTTTCGCTTCTGACATAACCATGTCGGAAGGTTATACATGGTGAGCAGAACAGGCCAAGTGCTGTGCGAGCTGCTTAGATCACCAAACGGATTCATTCCATCCGTGCTCAACGCAAACCTTACATTTCTCGGATCATTTGCAAATTCTGGATGCTTCGAATCAAAGTTTCTCCATTGTCGAGCATCGGCGGGGTGTCGAATCATACCATCTGTTTTCCGACCCTCTTGATGCCATCTCATCAACTCGGCGTCGGCGGGGTTCGAGAACAATCGCTTCATGCGATCTTTCACTGGCAAGTACCACATCACCATGGCCGGAATCTTTTTTCCTGGCTCAACCAATGTATTTGGTTCGGCAACAGCACTATCGGTGGCACTGTTATCCTTTTTGTACCTACTCGCCCCACAAGTTGGACACTTCTCCAAGTCAGCGTATTCATTGCGATAAAGTACACAGTGATTAATACATGCATGGATCTTTTCCACACCAAGTGATAATGGACATATCAGTTTCTTGGCTTGGTAGGTGTTAGCTGGCAACAAGTTAGGCTTAGGAAGTATAGCTCTAAGGAGACCCATCAATTCATTAAAACTAGTATCAGACCAGCCGTGCCTGGCCTTCAATCTAAGAAGTTCTAGCACCGAACGCAACACTGTATACTGCATGTCACATCCCTTTGATTGATCGTACAAAAGATCTTTCGTTGATTTCTGCAACGCCTCCCAATTATTTAAATCTTTTGCTTTCTCTGTTAGGACCTCTGGTTCAGCGTGCCGCAACATATCCTCAAGATCAAGATCAATATCAACCTCTGCGGCGTCAAAACCAGTGCCGCCAAAATCACCAGTCATTTGACGAGACATGTCATCAATTATAAAATCCTCTGCCTGATCGAACCAAATATCACCAATCTCTACAGGAGGGGCGACTTCCCCGTGATAACTCCAAACTGTATATTTCTCCACAAATCCACGCTGAATTATGTGTCCCAGGATTACATCCGGATCTTTCCACATCTTCTGATTCTTGCAATCCACGCATGGACAAAAAATATCCTTCCTACTCTCTCTCAAAGCGTGTGTCTTAGCCTTGTCAATAAATGTTGATGCTTCTCTCATGAACACCGGATGAGTTCTCCGTGTCTCATACATCCATGTCCGATCCATCTAAAAAATTCACAGCATTAATTAATATTATATTGCCGGTGTTTTCTAAATAAACAAATTAAACTTAATTCATACTTTTTAACTAAAACCTCATTCACAACAAATAATAATACGGAGACAATATTAGCTACCAAAAAATGGTTCAATCAAAAAAATAAAATATTTGACCTACAAATTACATACATATATAGCACAAAATACCAATTCGCACAAATTTACATATCTTCGCATTCAACCAATGAAATTTTACAAAAACGGAAGCAAATGAAGGAGATGATCGAACACATTACCTTTTATATTGATTTCAATCGAAGATTTTAACTCTACCAAAAGAAAATGCCTATTTTTGAAGAGAGAAACCGAGTTAAAATAAATTCAAATATCTTCACATTAAACCAACAAAAACCTTTAAAAGTGGAAGCAAATGGAAGAGAAGATCAAACATGGTACCTTTTGTATTGATTCCAATTGAAGAATATAAGTTGAAAACCTTCCCCCCTATAATTGCATTTTTTTGGAGAGAGAAACACCAAGTTCAAATGGCACTGTCGGGGGGTGGGAGCTGTTTTATAGTGCATCATCCCGTGCGGTTCACCTAACGAACCGCACGGGAAATCCATTATCCCGTGCGGGTTCTTAAGAGACCGCACGGGATAAGCATCTTCCCGTGCGGTCGTTAAGCTGGACCGCACGGGCATTCGCTTATCTCCGTGCGGTCGCCTTAAGCGAACCGCACGCGATAATGAGTTATCCCGTGCGGTCGGCTTAAGCCGACCGCACGGGATAACTTATTATCGCGTGCGGTTCAACAGCCGGCCCCCTCGGGACCGGTTTTTCCAGGCGCGGCCACTTATGGCCCGCCTGGAAATGGTTGGGGGCCTCGTCCAGAAAGCCCCTTTCTGTAGTAGTGCACGGTCCAACAGCATGGCGCTAGCATCGGTGGCGTCACCAGAGTGCCATGATGACATCACGGGGCGCACGGCGCTGACGTGGCGGGAGTACAGCGCCAATATTGATGACGCAGCCCCCCACCCTCACGGCGCCTAAAATGCTGGCACACTCCTCCTTGGGGCCTGCCGCCCTAAGCCGTGTGGGCCTCACCTCCTCCCCATCCCCACCCATTCCCCGCTCAATCACTAGAGGTCCACACGTATCCTCCCGTGCTCAATCGCAGCCTCGTGATGCCTCTGCTCGTAGTACTCATCAAGGCTGGATAAGTTGACGTGTCTTCCTCCACGTCCATCCTACTGTTGATGCGAAAACACGACGGCCTGAGAGTTCTGCTTAGCTCCAGTACAGGTCCAAAATCTTGCGTTCGGGTTCAGGACGTGCCAGTTGATTTGATGCTGCAACCAACAAGATATACAATAAAACAGATTAGATGCACGATAGCTGATCGGCCAATGAGCCGATGACGTATCGTATAAACCTAGCCGATGCGATTTGACCGAATCGACTGTAAGGTGTAAGATGAATAAGATTAAGCAAGCCTAAAGCATGTTCTATCGGTTGTAGATATGAACAAACATGTAATCTATAGATAAAGAATATATCTGATCAACTCTTAGTCGATGACACCATACTTAGGTTAAAAATAGATATCGTATCAGCTAATACTCCGATATAACCTTATACAAAAATATAAATCTAAATAAATATAGCAAGAGCAAGCTTGTTATATTTAAATAGTGTGATATCCTTCTATAAGGGACACATATAACATGAAAAACATGATTAAGGGGAACTTAAACAAAGTATGTCAAAAGCATATTGAACAGTTATATCAGGTTAGATCGGCTGAAACCCCGATACTACCCTTAGTTGCAATCAAGAAGCAAGTTAGTTTCTATTATTCTAAACATGACTAGGTCTGATGCAGCGCAAAGTGTGAAAAGAAGCATAGAGTCTAAAAAGTCAAGCTTATGACTGATTTTCAGGATGGTGGATACCTTAGCTAATTTAAGCCAATGGAACAATTTAGCCGATACTGACAAAACCTTTGATAAGGCTTGGCCGATATAAGTAAATCGAGTCATCGATTTAGATTAGCTAAGCTATGTGGTAATTAGCGAGTCATACCTCCAATTGAAGATCGAAACCGATGCCCAACTCAAAACAAAAACTCGTCGAAAGTAAAAGGAACAATTATGGCGATGCGCCCAGAGTGTATTGAACTGTTGTTATTTTCTTACAAGACCTTGAGCATATATTTATACCCAAACTTACAAACCTTGTCCATGTCGGACACTACTCAAAACTTGCCTAAACAAAACAAGTCCTAGGCGAACTCTTACCATGAAATTATAAAAGAAAATAACTAACTCTTATTCCTAATTAATAGATGCAAATATCTCTTCTGGACTCAATTCCTATTTGGCAATACCTTCAAGCTCTTCTCCGAAACCACCATGAACCTAGGTTACTCGTATCGGCTGACCGAGTTCAATTCAGGTTACCCGTATCGACTGTTCGAGTCCGATTCCATATCGGGCGATACAACTCCCAGCCGATACGCTATCTATTTTTGGAAATTACCATGTCCCTTCGAATCCGCTTCTGATCTAACTCAATCATTCGCATATTTTTACCAAATTTTGTTGTTAACACATGCCCCCCAATTCCGGAGTATAAATCAATATGCTGCAAAATTATCTCTTAGTTCCATAAAAAACCTAGGGTTTTCATATCTTGACCGTTACCAGCCCCTAGCTATAAATATCAACGGTTTTGGCTCCAAATTTCATGCCATTAACTTTGCGCCCATGTGTTCACAACAGCTTTGGATGAGAAGTAGTACCGCATACAGTTCAGAGATACGGAGTCAATTGCATGGATCCGACAAACATTGATAAGATGTGAGCAAGGCACATGGTATAGCAATGGCATTTGACAAGTACATGAGTTACTCTCACCTTCTACTTTGAACGACCTTGCACCGAATCTAACACCGCCTTGGGTTATACCTCCTCTCTCGATGACCTCGTACGTCTTGCTCTCCTTATCAAAGCACCTAGCAGTGTGCTTACTCGATTTGGTGTTTTGTGTCTTCATCTTACTAACGACCTTCTCAGACCAACATTCCCCTAACCGAAGTCTTTTCACTGCTTTCTCATGTCTGTTCACAAAGAACTCATTGCACTTTATGAAGGTAAATGATACTATGGCAGTTACTAGTAGCTTACGGACACCAACCAACACACTGTTGAACTGCTCGGCCATGTTAGTTGTCATGTAACCCCATCGGCGACCATTTCTGTCGTAGGCACGGGACCACTTGTCTTTGTCCAACAACTCGTCTTCAAGCCATTTACGAGGACCTTCGGGTACCAAAAGTCTTAGTGCCTCGACATCCCGCTCAAATATTCACTTCTCGTCAATCTAACATATCCTTAAGAGATCTTTTGTCTGACACTGGTCAGCGCCGGCCTTGTGGAAATTAGCACAAAAGTGTCTCGTGCACCATCGGTGGTGAACCGGTGGCAAACCTAGAACATGAGTCCTCATCCTCATGGCATTCAGTATACCGGCGTGCCGATCAGAGATAATACAAACTTCCCTATGCAGCCCAATGACAACCCGTTTGACAAGATCAATAAACCAATTTCAGTCTCGCGAGTTCTCTTTCTCCACCAAGGCAAAAGCTAATAGTACACGTCGGTCCTCCGCATCAGCCAACAGTGCAGTCATCAAGGCTCTCTCGTATTTCCCAGTTATGAAGGTTGCATCTATAACAAGGACTAACCGGCAATGCTTAAATGCCTCAACAGAAGGACCAATCCATGTTGAGACCACCATCTAATATTGCACCGTGCGTATGTGTTAGTTCCCTAAACTCAGGAATGTTCGGCTTCCTCCCAAACACCTTCTCGAACGTACGAAATTCCTCTAATGCTAACTTGTCATTGTTGGTTAGTGGAGGAAATGGACGATCATCATCGGAGTCATCAGCAAATTTAACATCGTAGTGCTTAACACTTGGCTCCTTGCTTACGTCCTGTCGGTTGACTTCTTCCCAAACTGAATCGTTACCACCGCTCAAATGCACAACAAAATAATCAGCTAGGTCATAACCTTGGCCTACTACTTGCGTCAAGTATTCAGGGTTGCCTCCGTATGCTGACCAATTTAGGTCGTTACATACATCTTTCGGCGAACCTTCACTTAGATCAATTCCCTCTTGTACTAACTCCATTGCAATTTTCTTGCTTTGTTCACATCATCAATACTGCAACGTTTTTTGATATCCCTACCTCCTCTAACTGATTTTCAAACAATGGTCTCTTATTCTGTCCTTGCCAATCCAACACTTCTCGTATCAACTCACTCTTCGATATTGTTTTCCCATTGCCACAATGGGTGTAACACCCCGGCCCAAGGCATAATAAGGATTGATAGGATACTCATGCCAACAAGTTGTAACTTCTTTTCTGGAAGCCCATCTCCAAAGAACTCTAAAGTTAAGCGTGCTTGGCTTGGAGAAATCTAGGGATGAGTGACCGACCGGGAAGTATTCCCGGGTGCGCAAGAGTGAGGACAAAGTGCGCAGAAAAGACAGGTGTTGGTTTGTGAGGGCAGTCTATGTCTTATTTAAGCTGCTAGATGTCTTGTGGAGGCAGTACGTTACAGTATGGTATCAGAACCGACTCTCGCGGTTTCACGGGCGCGTGTGTCGCAGTTGCGCAGGCATGGTGCGCATGGCTGGTGTGGACCCGGTGTGGTCACACAGCATGGCACATGCGCTGGCACTGGACACACGGACGTGACCAAGAGAGGGAGTTCCTGGCTTGGGGTTGATCGACGAGGACGTCGATCTCTTAAGGGGGTGAGGATGTAACACCCCGGCCCAAGGCATAATAAGGATTGATAGGATACTCATGCCAACAAGTTGTAACTTTTTTTCTGGAAGCCCATCTCCAAAGAACTCTAAAGTTAAGCGTGCTTGGCTTAGAGAAATCTAGGGATGGGTGACCGACCGGGAAGTCTTCCCGGGTGCGCACGAGTGAGGACAAAGTGCGCAAAAAAGACAGGTGTCGGTTTGTGAGGGGCCTTGTGGAGGACGTTATAATGGGTCATTCCACCACGAGAAGAATACGTCACAAAATTCTTCTCGACATAACGATAACAGGGAGACTCGTTGTGGAGGCGGGACGTTATAATGGGTCACTCCACCACGAGAAGAATACGTCACAAAATTCTTCTCGACATAACGATAACAGGGAGACTCGTTTGGGTCCAAATTGTCTATGGTACGTAACATCTTCGAAGCAAACACCTCTAGAGATCTAAACTGAAAGTCTTTTACCAGATCAAGTAAATTTGCCAATCCAACTGACCTAGCACCTTCAATATATACTTATGTCCTTGACCGACATCGTATCTCCCATAAATACCAATCTCCACATTATCCTCGGTCCATTTAAGAACTTCTTTTACTCGCAACCTTAGTTCATCAAGGGTGGAACGGGTGGGAAACAAAATGATCTTCAATGACATATACTTAAACTCAACATGTACACCAACATAAGGTTCGACCACTCTACCACCATAGTAAACACGAACAAGCCTATCCATCTACACTGAAAAAAATATCATGTGACTTCACAAAAAATCCATGATCAACCTTCCTAAACGTCAGACAAACCGACCAGTTTGAACTAATGCATTATTCAAAATTATGCAAAACTACTACTTAACCAAAAATATTTAATTCACATCCAAAAAATACCAAGAACTTCTCATACCACCCAACCTATTCTAACATGGGACAAAATTTGTCCATTCCTCCATATAGCACATAGCTACAAATTAAACCTACACCAATTTTTTCATACAACCATCCATTTAAGTCCAAACTAAAATTCATCATTACCACATATATACTCAAAAAATCATAGCACCAATGAGCACATTGCACACATGTAACACTACAATAATCAAATCCCCAATTTCAACAGTCAAAATCAAAATTTTTGGCAAAAAGATGGTTCTAGGGTTATCCTCCGATCTACAAATTTTACCGATTAAAACGAAAAAAAGGGAGATAATGGAGGAGTATACCTCCAAGAAATCCCGCGAAAAACGGCTCCAAATCGAGTGGATTTGAGGAGGAGGGGGGAGAGGGGAGAGACAAATCAGGAGGAGCAGCTCTGGCTTAGGCTTGGGAGGAGAGGGCGAATGGGTGGGGATGAGGCGGGGGTGGGGCCCACGGGGTTAAGTCCTGCCTACCCGTCGGGAGGACCGTGCTAGCGGCGTTGGCGCCGTGGTAGGAGGACGATGCCAATACTGCTGGCGCCGTCCTTCTGCCATGTTAGTGCCGTGCGCCCTGTGGTGCCACGGTGGCAGTGTGGCAGCGCCGCCAATGCTGGCATCGTGTTGTTGGACCAGGGCGCCAATCACTCTGGCATCCCAAAAAGGACCATTCCCGGAATAAGATTTAGTTGTTTGCAAAATAAATTTTTCAAAAAGACCAAAATGTAAAAAATACAGCTCCTTGATTTGTGGTCAGCACCTATCAAGGACAAATTCTTTGGCCACGAGTTTGACAGTCTGGCTCATCTAATGCAGACAGTATCAGCTCATGAAAGTCGATGGCAAGAAGCAAAGGAGGATCAATTTTGGAGTTATCAAGACCAGAAAAAAGATAATTTTGAAGAATGAGTTCTCATACTCCAAAATTGGGGGGCATGTGTTAATGTAAAATTTTGGTAAGCCCTGAAGTCATCATCGGCCTAGAGTCAGTATCGACTTAAGAGTCCTGAAATCGGCCGATGAGAATTATCAAGTCAGCAACAGTTGGATTCTTGATGGATTCGGTTAAGGACATTAATCAATTAAAGAAAACTTATCCAGAAGAGACCGAGTTCAAGTAGGATGCATCATAATAAGTTATCTATTAATTAGGCAAAGTCAGTTAGTTTTCTTTTACTTTTAGGAAAAAATATTTAGAGTCCGAATAGGACTTATATCTTTTACTTTATCTTTAGGAAAGTTTGTATCTTGTCCAATAAGGACTAGTATCTATCCATGAGTATAAATATATACATCCGGGATCTTTGTAAGATATCTCTCGATCAATACAACTACTCTCGGCGCATCGCCACGCTCTTTCCCGAGGTTTTTATTTATCAACCGGCGGAACTTGTCATCTGACGAGGGGCTGCATCGGCTTTCGATCTCCGGCAAAGGGGTAAAGTCCTATGTTCTGTCGGCCCTAGCAATTGTATCGGCTACATTGGTGTTGTTTAAGGCTACATCGCTTCGACCTCTTGGATCGGTCTGATTCGGTTGATATATTTGCTTACCTATTTATCATATATCTTAGTTAATATAAGTTGATTATTCAGTTTACCTATATTAGTCAAATCTTTTCTAGGATTTTACCGGTATCGGCTAAATTATTTTATCGATCTAGATTAGTTAAGGTATCTATCACTCTGAAAATCAGTCGAAAGCTTGATTGTTTAGATATTATGTTTCTTTTCATACTTTCCGCTGCATCAGCCCTAGTCATGCTTAGAACCATAATCTATAGCCTGCTTTTTGATTGCCAATAAGGATTTCATCGAGGTTTCAGCCGATGAGTTATCTGGACATTGCATCGGCTCATAATGATTGCATACAAGTTGGATTTAGTCGATGACAACGAACATTTCATTGATTATCTAATCGTTTAGATTTAATGACATCGAACCTTTAGCCGATGTATACTTTAACATTCGAATCAACGCTTATTCTATCATATCACTATTAGCCGATTAGTTTGTATTGGATTATGTTATTGTTTTATTGCATTAACATCAGCCGATTGTTTTAATATCGATATTTACATCAAATGTCAGAATCTACATTGGATATATAGCCAATTGTTCAAAACCCTATCGACATCGGCTAGTATCGGCATCGGCTGGAATTACTCCATCGGCTTATCAGCCGATCGGCACTTTGATATATTGTTTATGTATATCTTGTCAATTGCAGGATCAAACTGATTGGCACGCCCGCATCTCATCAATTTTAGGACCTACATTGGAGCTAAGCAGATTTCTCAGGCCTTCGTGTGCCATACGCAGGATCTACGTCAACACATCTTTTGACACACTCAACAGGACAAATTTTGCGTCAACAGCCGTAAAAGGATAAGATGATGGTAGTTAACTGGACTTTTAAAGATTATAAAAATAAAACCCCAGGAATGATCAGGTTTGATTTATTCTATTAAAAAAAAAGGGGTAAGAGGCGGACCTCAAAGAAGTAGACATCTAAAAACTAAAAGAATGAAATAGTGGTGAAACTGTGGTGAGACAAGGTTTGAATTTTAAGTTCCCAAGGACAATCAAAGAAGCAGTGGCGAACCAGGCGAGCAAGTGAAAGAGCGACGAAAGAACATGGGTGGTGCCCAATGTAACTTTTAAAAACTATAAAATTATAAAGCTAGTAATGATAAGGTAATTTAAAAAAAAAACATGTGGCAACAAGTTGACCATTTTACAAACTTTTAAAAAAATAAATTATAAAAAAATTAGATAATTTTATATCGGTACTAGTCACGTAATTACGCGGACCACCGTACCAGTTGGTCTGAACTTAACCTGGCATTTATCAGTACACTATGCACTCTGAAAACTTCCCTGAAAAAGAACAACGGCGAGAGAAAAAGGAACAGTGAGTTGCATCAGTCCCTGCACAAAGTTGCATGCGTAGCGACCGGCCGCATAGTATCAGACTCGACAAACACCGATGCATACTCACCAGACTCATCAGTGCACCGAGAGGCCCCTCTCAGCACGGAGCCTCCACGGCGCCGGCGCAACGCCGCAGCGGAGGCTTAGCCAGGAGCCTCCACACGTTGTTGCCTCCGTCGCCATAAGCTGCGGCCTCCTCCTCTCCCGCCGGTAGCACCACGCGCAGGGCACGAAGGTCCGTCTCAACGTAGCGCTGACGACGGTGGAGAGCGCGGTGGAGAGTTGGAGACGGCACCGCTGCCACGGGAACCGTCCTACGAGGCTATACGACCATGTTCGCTCGCCGCAGTGAACTTACGAGGGTGGTGGCTGAAGGGATGCCTGGGGTGGCGGATCAAGAGCACGTTTGGTTGTTGTCTAATATTATCATAACTTAATTTGTCATAGGTGTGACATGACAAACAAAATATGATTGTTGATCATAAATATGACAATGTTTAGCTAGAAAATAAATATATGATATGTAGGCCCATAAAACAAGAAAGTGTGACTTGCTGTAACTGAAACAAACAATCAAATGTTAAAGTAATAATCTATGATATATCTAACATGTGATGTGACAATGTGTGACATTCAACCAAACACCATCATAAGAGCTCGTGGAAAGGGTGTGTTTTTCGTCAATATATCGTCTTCGGTCGGCAGGCGGCGGTTGCCGGTTGCTTTGTGGACTAATGGCGTACTTCTTCTAGGCCTGGGGGGCTAAAAGCAAAAGAAAGGACTACATCTAAACATGGCCAGATTTGACAGGATCAAGAGAAAATCATGGGCCAAGGCCCGAGAATAAATACTTCGACTAAACATGGGCCAGAGTTGATGAGGGGTTAAAAAAAGGAGTAAGTCTACGTTGCATTCCTCATCTTTTAATCGAGTTTAAAACACATCCCTGCACTGCAATAACAGAAATCTTCACCCCCAACTTACAAAACCGGGTTAATTTAGGTCCTTCGATAATATAGAAGTCTAGTTTCACTGACGTGGCAAATGAGTCGACATGGGACACACATAAGCCCCCCCATAATAAGTCACACGAAAAATATAAAAGAAAAACTTCTCTCCCACCTCTCCCCCAAGCGTACGATGGCAACAACGCACCTCTCTCCGTATCCTGAAAATGAAGCGACAAAAAGTCGTGCTACGAAAAGTTTGGATCGCTTCATCTTTAGATTTCTTACTTTCCTCTTCTCTCTTTTTTTTAACAAAACCTATAGCTAGATGGGCCTTGGTCTGAATTTTTTTGTTGGTCCAAAGACCACCCTACAAATCCATCTCTGCCCAACAGGTTTTTTATTATTTGTTTTGCTTCTAGTGTCACGTCAGCCAAAAAAAACCTACAATACTGCTTTGGGACTATGGGCCAAAAGCCCATGAAGAAAAACCGCTAAAGATGGGAACATGGGCCAGATTTCACGATCTGAAAAATGTATCATTTTTTCATTAGGTTTTTTATTTTTTGTTTTTGCTTCCAGTGTCACGTCAACCAAAAAACCTACAATACTGCTTTGGGACTATGAGCCAAAAGCCCAAGAATAAAGACTGCTAAAGATGGGAACATGGGCCAGATTTCACAATCTTAAAAATGTATCTTTTTTCATCAGGTTGTTTATTATTTGTTTTAGCTTCTAGTGTCACATCAACCAAAACAGCCTAGAATACTGCCTTGGGACTATGGACCAAAAACCCAATAAGCAAGACTGCTAAAGATGGGCCCATATGGCCGATCTCAAAATTTTTTTGCTTTGGGACTATGGGCCAAAAGCCCAAGATAGTATCGTGCGGTGAGCGTGGATCGAACACGCGACCTTCAGATCTTCAGTCTGACGCTCTCCCAACTGAGCTATCCCCGCTATCTAATTCTAATTTCGCAAACATTTGTAAAGTTGTGAATCCAATGAGGAATCGACTTGCTTATTCACACTTTATTGCACTTGGGTGGTGTTAGATTGACATGCTCCAGCTCCAGGTCTCAATTCTTATCGGTAGGGTTGTTCTTCCAACACAAAGTTATCCCATTAGCAAGCAGGGTTTACGTTACCGTTTATCGACCGATTACCGTGACCCGGCGGTACGGCGGTTACCGCGCGGTAACCGTCAAAAACCACGATAAATTTGACTTCCAAATTTGAGGAAACTTTACCGCGTGGTATAGAGCGGTAACCGCGTGGTTTGACGCGGTTACCGCTCGATGTTTGGCTGAAAGAAGAATGAAATGAAAAAAATAATTAAAAATTAGAGAAATTTGAATAAATATTACTTTTTTTCGAGAATTTTTTTCACCATAATACACTACAAATCAATACTACCTTCACCAATTTTTTAAATTTTTTTTTGAATTTTTAAATTCGATCAAAATTTATCAAACCGTACTGCGTGATACGGGTTACCGTACCCTGCGGTAAAGGCGGTAACCACGTTACCACTGGTAAAGTAAACCCTGTTAGCAAGAAGCCAATAACGACCCCGATGAGTTCATGCACAAAATTCGATTGCATGGCTAGCTAGTCCTCGTCATAAAGAAGGGCGTCACCTCCGGAACTCCCTGCACAGATCGGTGCCGACATATATGCGTCATGGCGCCATACTTGCTTTTCCCAAAAAGAACGGCGTGCATGCTGGCCGGCTGCTGTTCTTGTGGCTTTGAGTGCAGCCCCCACGTACGCATAGATGCGTCGTCTCTGAAACGTAACGGATCATTCGATCGCCTGATCCGTTTTTGCGATATCCTTGTATTGTTGCGCCGTCTAATCCATTTAATGCTACTAGCATGCACGAATTATACGGTGTACGGAGTACAATGCATTGCGCGTGCACTTTCACGTCGTGGACATAGACGTACTGATCACTCTTGTAGTTGAGGTTGAATGCCACTGTTACATCCACAGATGCATCTGAACCTGGATATCAGCTGGCACGATGAGTAACCTGCACGAACACTGAATAGAAAAGCTAGGAGCGATAACTGTATTAAATACAGACGCGAAAGTTAGGAGAACAGTCTTATCCTATCGACGGTAGAGTAATGAATGATCATACCGCATATGGCCGCTGTAGATAAGCTCCGCTTGATCTGTTCAGACTATATATCCAGCACGCATGATCCATCAATATCAGACAGCGAGGGGTAGCAGCTCGATATATTCCGTGCACGATTTGCACGAGCACTTTGCCGATTCCTACTACTCCTACTATAACACTGATCACAACAACAGTTCGCTGCATCGACCGACCGACAAGACTGATCATTCGTGCACGGACGACCGATGTACGTAGGTGGCCCAGTAATCCGTACCTGCATACACCTACAAGTCTACTACAACCACGTGTTGCAACAGGAGTAATAGCCTGAAGCTCCATGTGTTTCGTACATGTCGTGTTATGGGCGGGCACGTATGGATCACAACTCGGAAACGAATCCTATCGTATACTCCATCCGGCACCGCCGCACCGGGTGAGCATCACGGAAGTAAAGACCGGGCGGCCACAGTCGGCACGACGCCGCTCTACTGTCCCGTACTCCCATCTCGATCGGCAACTCCATCCATCGTCGCGTGCGTCTATTCTAGTATGATTGAGTACGTAGGTATACGGGAGGGAGTTTGCCTGTAGCCGTGGACACAAACCGGCTTGAGGCGGACAGGGCATTGAAACGGGGCAGATGGGGGGGAGAGGGTACGTGCCTACGTGGGGCTGCACCGCACGGCATCGGCATTTACTGCGAGCTCCTACGTACGCCTACTCCTCGGCCCGGCGGAGGAGACGGCATTCATTCATTCGCCCCCGAGCTGGTGACGCGTTTGACCGGCCGGACGGCACCGGGCTGGGCGCGCACAGGCAGGCTGCATGTGAAGGCCGCAACAACCGCAACCGCACGCGTGGGGATAAGCCGAGAAGAGAACGGCGCGGTGGGCTAATTCCCGGGGCCGGGCCACGCGCGCACGGCCGCGTGGAAGACGCCCACCACCGTACAGTTCCGACCGCCTCGTTGGCCCCGGAAGAGAAGATGCCTCTGCTACGTGATCTCCGCGGAAAACCAAGAGGGGTCGGGACGTCTCGTTGGGCACTCATCATGAGCCAAGCTCGGTGAAGTTTCACCCCTGTGAGGCGTAGATTCTACGGCACACGGCAGAGGTCCTGTGCGGAATGGAAAAAGGGCTCTGGATTCTGGGGTTAAGCTGGCGTCGTAAAACGGACGGATGGACCATGGACAATTGGACACCACCAGCAGACCGTCTGCCGTGGCGAGGACCAGATTTTACGGTCATAGCCACAAAACCTGACTGCTGACTGGTCGAGTCGTAGCAATAAATACCAAACAGTGCAAGCGTGCACATGTCTGGGACGCTGTTAAGGACTAGGGCTGTGTTTAAGAGTTGAAAAAAAAAATTTTATTTCTTCGCACGTACATTTTTCAAACGATTAAATAATATGTTTTTTCAAACAAAAATATAAAAATATTGTTTTAAAAAATTATATTAATTTATTTTTTAAGTTTAAAATAATTAATAGATAATTAATTATATACTAATGACTCATCTCATTTTAGATATTTTCTCAATTTTTTTTCTCTCCTCTCAAACACTACCTACAGGTGACTGAGTGGTGGAATGGAGACTGTTCAAGCGTGACCCACATGGACTTTTACCTCACCATGTGCACGGCCTGATGAACCATGCGCATGCATGTGCACGTTCCAGAACTCGATGCCAAGTCTCGTGTCTGAACAAACAATCGCTCGCCTCATGCCGTGGCTGCGCCGCTCGCACGACTTTGACCTGCCTCCGTAGCATCATCGGCTGTAGAGAGGGGCCAGAAGCACGGGGATCGAAATGTTACAGAAGGCTGTTCCGGCACGCGGGTTGCAGTGAAAAATCGTCACCCTCTGAAAAAGAAGAGAAAATAAATACACCACGAACTGTGCCTGTACTAGTGCGCCAAAATTCAGACAGTATCATTTTTTTTATCGAAAGAAAAATCTACGTGACTGCGCAGGTATGCCCAAAGTTCTGTACATTCAGCCACTGAACAGGAGCAGCAAAACAAAACGACCCAAACAAGTGCACAAGAGCGGACACCATCTCACCTATGCATCCTCCAGGAGGACCGTGATGGTAAATCTCATCCGGTCACCCTGTGAATTGTGATCTACTCTAGCCTGCAAGCTGCAGCAATGCAGGATTCAAAAGAAGGCAGTCACAAGTCACGAACCCAGTAGTAGTACTACAAAAAGCGGCCTGCCGATTACACCAGCGGCACATGCCGGGCACTTGAACACAAACGAAAAGTCTGCGTCAGGCTCACAGAGAGGTTGAAAGCTCACCTCACAGAATCCAACAAGAACTCACTGAGATTGCAGCAGGAAAGAAAGAACTGCTATCCAAAAGGCAGCCGAATGCAAACTTTACAAACGGGACAACGTCTTGGGATTACCGATGACAATCACCCTCGATAATCATTTCATATACTAGCATAGACGGCCATGATAATTCAAGATGTTGTAAATTTGACTGTAACGAAAGCATCAGTTCATCAATCAAACTGTTGCAACCTCCGATTATTATTCCGTTTGAATGTGACCAGCCGATGAAGATGCCTTGCTATAGTTGATAATTGTGCAAGTCGTCAGCTATGTACTACGTATATTGAATTTCATTCATCTAGCCATGTATTGAATTGTTCATTGTCGATATCCAATTTTGAGTTAAACCCCTGGAAACAGACTATATAAAAAGAATATCCTTACGAAGTATTAACTTTTTTTTTGAAAAATGGATTAATGTGATTTTTTAAAGCAACTATAGATTTTTTTAAAAAAAAAACACACCGTTTAGCAGTTTAAAAAGCGTGCGCGTGAAAAATGAGTATAATGAAGTTGAGAACATTAAGGCCGTGTTCTTTCTCTATTCCTAACTCATCTCTCTCTTTTTTCACGCACACGTTTCTCAAACTGCTAAACGATATATTTTTTGCAAAACAAATCTATATAAAAATTGTTTTCAAAAATCATATTAATTTATTTTTCAAAAAAACTAATACTTAATTAATGATACGCTAATGAGTCGTTCCGTTTTACGTATCAGAGGGGTTAGTTCCGAACCCATGAAGCCGAACACAAAGTAAAGTAGGAGCTCATCGGTTGCCCATAACTTATTATAAACCGTAACGGCTTATTAGCAATAAAAAAATAATTTGTGTGTAAAACTTTTATATATACTCTTATGTTTTTAGTGACTTATTAAAAACCAATATAAAAAAGAAAGTACGTTAAGAATATTTTTAACTCATCTTCAAAATTAAGTTTAAAATTTAAATTTTGGCTTTTGCTTAATCTTCTGAGGACAACGGATGGGACTCTAGGACGATTCAATGTTCAACCATACAGTACTTGTGCATAGAGGTACTGAGGTACAGAAGGAGCTGCAGGCCTAAAGAAGAACATGGTCAACCACTGATGGAGTCTTGCAGCCAACCACCATGAGGAAGAATACATAACCAATGATAGTGAGGAACTACACCGTCGGTCCCAAAATATAAGTACTTCAGGGTCTCCTTTGGATTGAATCCATTAGGGGAAAAGCTTTTGGATGGTAGGACTGCCAGAAAGGAATTTCATAGGGTAGGAAACTTTCCTTCACATTTTACATGAACTAGAAAGGTGGCCCACGCGTATGCGAGGACATTTATATTGTTGAAAAGTAAGATTATAGTTTATTCAAAAATTATCTCATAATAGGGAACTAAAGATTAAACAATGTCCTTTTAAAATGATTCAGAGATTCTATTTTTTAAAAATATCTCAAAAAAGCATTCATCGACTCTTTGAATAAAAGATAGATTAAATTCATATCATGCAAATATGGCTACAAGCGAAAATTGCGAGATCAAAGAGCTAAATTGCCTCAGGAAGGCACATGACAAACAAATTAAGGGTAAATTAAAACTTGAACTTTTCCCCTCTATATAAGTTCAACAATTTCATATTCTCTCCATAGTTCTGAAGAACTTTAAAGGGTGTTGGTGCACACAAATCACCTACACAATTGCTTTGCTTGGTAGTGTAAAATATCAACATTGTTTGAAGCTAATTTCTTTTGTTTTCGCAAGTTTGATGGTTTTCTTTAAAACAATATTTGTTTGAAATAAGACCATAATTATATAAATTTAATTAGTATGGATAGTTTACTTATAAATTTTGGAGTGTTTTATAGTAAAGTTTATTTCTATCATGTAGTCTGGTTATATAAAAATATAGTTTTGTTCAATAAGTTCAATATAAGTTACATCACCAGAATTAAAAAAAATGTAAAACCATCCATGACTACTTAAAAATTTTCGTTTGTCTAATTTTTTTTAAAAAAATTCAAATAAGCACATATTCTCCTTCTTATCGGTGTCTTTGTTATTATTCATAATCAAAGAAAAACTCCTTGTACAACTGACATATCATGCCGTCACTCGATCACATATAGATGTAAACTATTTGTCATTATTCTCGGTCCACTTATTACTCGATGGTATCCTTCACTCACCCATCATCTTAGATAGTCGTAGACCATATTTTATCTAATTTATCTACTTATTTATTTTATATAAGGAGCAACAACACGTTGCTCCTCTCTCATGCATGGGACACATGGTCTAAATTTTTTTTCCAAAGCAAGTTCTTAATTAACACATATAATGTAATTAGAATATTACCTGTGTAATATATATGTATGTGACATAGGGTAATTTTTGTTCTAGCTTCACCCTATTTATATTACATATAAAGAGAAATTAATTATATTTAACTTGCGGTGCTTGATTCTTCTTCTCTCTACATCACATCTTCAATTTGTTTTCACGTTATTAAAAAAACCAATAGTTATCCATTGATGACTTGATATGTCTTCACCTTGACAAAACAGTAGTGCTGCAGTGTCGTGATCTCTCTAGCTGCCTTAGGTACGACGCCTTGTCATGCGTGCGGAAGGCAACGACGTGCACGTGTGTTGTGCAGAGGAACATAGAGAGGTCTTCCGAGGCTTTTGTTTTTTAACAAAAGATAGATCTGATTGTCCAAAATAATAGGTCCACCGGTTTAAGAAAAAATTGATGAACAAACATTTTTATTAAAAATAGTCTAAAATAATGGGTACATAATATAATATAATGGTGTAAACTTTATTTTTAAATATGGTTGAGCTAATTTATTTATGTCCGTACAAACAATTATATGTTGATATATTCCATGTTTGTAAAGTAACTATTATTTAAAATGTATTATCACTAACAATAATAATATTTGGTGTCTCAACTAAACACATGGAAAAAGAAAAAAGGGGAAAAGAGGGAAGGTTACGTACATACCTCCTGAATGGAAGGAAAGGTGGGACTACGTTTATTTTAAGAAATCTAATCTAATGGCTTATAATATTGAACCCACCGATTTAAGTGAAAATCAAGGATAGATGTTTTACTTTTTTTCTCAGATTTTCTAGGATTTTTTCTAATTTATTAGAGTGCCACGTGTTGGTTTGAGAGAGTTTTGAGGAAGTTTAATGGATTTTTAGTATATAATAGATTCTAATAAGAGGTACAACCTCATGTTTAGATTTCCTTAAGAAGTTTCAGTGTAAATTCTCTCTTTCTCTCTTGTTTCTCTTTAATAAATCAATACATAATCTTATATTTGCTTTACTTTTTGGACCCCCTTATTTGTGAAAAGAACATAAGAAATTTGAAGGATCTTAATCTTATGGGAAAAAGAATCTATGAAGGACTTTAAACAAATGATTGAATCATATTATTTTCTTCGAAATTCAATTGGAATAGATAATCTTACAAAGATTTGAAAGAAAAGTATGCAAAAGCTTCAACCTTTTGAAAAAATTTCTTTGAGTCTATTTTTCTCATCTAATTTATATGTTTTTCCTTAAGCTTAATTAAACGATCATTCTTGTCAAAATCTTTTGATATTTTTTTTTATTTTTTTCAATCCCACGTTTTAAAGGAGCCCATATAAAGCCTCCAGATATACTTTGTGCATTTTTTTATCGTTGTGTCCTATAGGATATAATAAGGTAATGCATTCTAATCCTATGATTTTTTTATTCCTGCTTTCAAAGAAGCCCATAGAGTTTTTCACAAAGATTGACGAAATTGATGAAATTAAATATAGTTGTGATTGGTTCAACTATGAAAGATAGTGGAGAAATTAAATATTTACTCCGTTTCAAAATATAATAACTTATAGCATTATTTTTTTCAATTTCTTCACCCATATTCTATTCTCACCCAATCATATTTTTCCCCATTTAATTTCAATTACTTTCTTAATATCCATATTTAACCATAGAGTGTTACGATTGGTTAAGATGAGACAATTGGTGGATAAGTAAATTGTAGTATTTCAAGATAAATTTTAAACACTAAAAACTTATTATATTTTGAGTCGCTGAGAGTAGCAGTCAGCAACTCACGAAACAGGGAACACAGGCATTTGCACGTACCTGCTGCCATTGAAGTGGTAGAGTTATTAATAAGAACGACCAGGGGAAGAAATGGTACCAATCAGATGACCACACACACACTTGAATCAAATTGGGGGAGCCTGAATGCTCATGATCACCCACTGCAAGCTCGTCCCAGCCAGCAGATTTAATTCCCGTATCCACCAAATGTACTGCTCTAGTGCTGTGTTTAAATGCAGAGGCAGTGGCAGCTACAGGACAAGAGCAAGCAGGCGAACGAGAACAAACAAATGCAAAAGACAGCACAGGAGAAGAGAGGCCGTGAGCAACAAAAGAAACTCACTTGTAACTTCGTACTAAGCTAAATAAACAAAAGAACGATGTGGTCAAAGGAAACAAACAAAAGTTGGAAGATACTGCTAAATTGCTAACTGAACCTGGCTGCTTCCACTATTTTCACCATCTTACGTCGTGCTGCATGTGTTGAATTCACAGTGGTTGCTACTTGGTGCTAATTGCTACCAGTTGCTAAGCTAGCTAGTGCTATTACAGGATTGGTGAACTACTCGGGTTCCTCTCCCACGGATTTGCCTGGCCGCCATGGGCGGCGCCGAAGGTTTCCGCGGCGACGGTGGCACTCCCGGCCAAGCTGACCGCGCCGCCGATGGGTTGGATGAATGTCGGGAAGCCCCTGCTTGTCGACGCGCCTGTCGGGCTCACTCCAAGCCCCAAGAAATCTAGTGTTGCCGGTTTGGCACTGAACAGTGTGGACTGACCCATCATGAGCTCCGGCAAGCTCACCGGACCGCCTGTCGCGTCGTATGGTAACCCGAGGCCGAGCCCGGAGGACAGCATTGGGGATGGCTCTGGCTGTAACCGCGGCGGCCATTCGGGCAGCGAATTCGCCGGGAGTGGCACTTGCATGGTTTCTTGGTGGTGGTGGTGGTGGTGGTGGTGCTGCCCTGACGACGAAGGCGGCGCCGGCGATGGCGATGACATGTCGAGGCCCAGGCAACGGAGAAAGGACGAGCTAGACGAGGTGGCGCCCATCTGCGCGGCCTTCTGAAGCAACGCCGTGGCGGACATGTGCGGCGACGGAGACGGCGGTGGCAGCGGCGCGAACTGCGGCCGGTCAGCTGGTACAGGCGCCGTAAACAGCGACGACGACGCGTTGGGCGCGAGGCACAGCGCCGGAGGCTTGGCAGGCACCGCGCGCTCCTGATGGCCACCCGCTCCAACTCCGATGGGGTCCGCGTACTGCGGCGCCTGGGCCACCGACGGTGGTGCAAACATGCTGCTAAGGAGGCTTTGCGACGTCGGGGCGACACCACTACTGCTGCTGCTGACACATTCATTGGGAGCGGCAACCGGAGGAGGCGGAACTGGCGGCGGCGGCGCCGCCGGCGTCGCGAACTGATCCGGTGCAGCATCCCGATCTGCATGCAGCGCAACGAGTGTAAGCGAATCAGGAGGCAGATTTAGATCACCCATATACTACTAGCTCGCTAGATTAATGTCAAAGTGCAACTAAAAGCAAAGCAATAACGACAGAGGCAGAAAGCAACGAGAGCTGAGCTCGCCATGATGAGGATCTTTTTCAATGTATTCATTTCATGGGCATATGTCCTTTTTATCATCCGATTCAAGGTTCCAGGCTCCACAAAGGCACTCCGTTGGATTACTATACAAAGCACCTTTCTTTGATCTTCGAAGAAACGACCAAGAACTAGCAATCCCCATGTTCTCTCCACCTCCCTCCTCTCTCGCCTGCAGTTAAGGCATGTGAAAAAATAGCCAGGTTTCGAGATGCGCGCGTGCGAGAAACGCACAACAAACTACTGCCCCCCTAAACTCTCGGTCATTTCTTTAGCGCGCTCAGATCGTGACAAAACCATCGATCCGCGAAACTTCCGCCCCCGTCTGCTTCTTCGCCCGCAAATGCCACAATCATCCAAGAAGACAACGCAAGCATCAAGGCGGTACTGGAACTGCCTCTGCAAGTACTCTTGGTTTTGACCATGGGTTGGTAAAGTTGCGGATTGGATAGAATTGGGGTGACCGCCATTAATTACCTCGTTGCTCCGGTTGCGCCGTGGGAGCCGGAGCTGCGGCCGTCGGAAGTGGCGGTGCTGGCGCCGGCGCGGGTGGTGGTAGAGGCGCTTGCGGCGGCGGCGACGGCGGTGGCGCACCGGCAGAAGCCGAGGTCCCGTCCTCGTCGGCTGGCGGCGGCGGCCCCGCCGCGCGCGCCTTGGCGCTCTCCTCGGCCAGCGCGTCGCAGAAGGCGCGGTGGGTGATGAAGCTGTCCCTCCTGCGCGGCGGCGATTCGCCGGTCAGTATCGGCGGCTGCTCGATTAGGGGATGGAGATTGGATGGAATCGAGAGGGAACGGACCGTGAGAAGAGGGTGCCGCAGTCGCAGCGATACTCGCGGGAGCCGCAGGTCTTGGTGTGCGCCTTCCAATCGGACTGGACGGCGTACTTCTTGGAGCACTTGTCGCACTTCCACTTCTTCTCGCCGTGCTTGCGGCAGAAGTGCTTCTTGATGCCGGTGAGGTCGCCGAGCGCCCGCGACGGGTCGTGGTGCACGCACGTCGGCTCCGGGCACACGTACACCCGCTTCCGCACCTCCTTGCCGCTCCGCTGCCGCAGCTTCCAAGGCAGGTTGTGCCCGCGCCGGTGCAGTTGCAGGTTCTGGTCCCGCTGGAACCCCTTGTTACAGATCTCGCACACGAACCTGTTCGTCGCCAGCAGTGTCTTGGGCGACAGCGCGATCACCTCCGCGTCAGGATCTGCAGCACCACCACCACCACAACCAAACACGGAACGAGCGCTCGATCGGTCACCGTCACCACCCATCATCGCCATCACGCATAGCTAGTCAAATGAAGCTACCGGTACGGTTAATTAATCAGTCACCTGGCATGCCGGGGAGTGAACGCTTCTTCTTGGCTGGCGGCTGCGGCTGCGGCGGAGGCGGAGGCGGAGGCAGAGGCTGCTGCCGCGCGCCCGCGCCTCGCTCGGCCGTCCCGGACGACGTCTCGACCTCCATCCGAGAATCTTGCTTTTGCGGAAAGTTCCGTGGCCGCGGGTACCACTGCCGCTGCTGCTGCTACTAGCGTCCAAGAAGCAAGCTGCCTCGAGCATAAAAGCTCGCGTCGCGCCTTCGCAAGCAGGCCGGACGGTGGGCCGACACCGAGCTACTGGTCGCGCGCGCGCGCGGCCGCGGCAACCACCGGTCGTGGACGCGGCGAGCGAACGAGGCGGCTCCTGCTGCTGCGTGTGGAGGAAGCCAAGGCGAGTGAGTCGAGAAGGGAGGAGCTGGGCGGAGACCGGGAGATAAGAAAGGGAGCCAAGAGCGGTGCATTAACGACGAGGCCCGCGGGGGGAGGGTGAGGTTACCGGCGAAACGGGAGTGACGTGGCGCGATCTGCGCCGTACACGTGGTCGTAGGCGGGGGGCGTGGATTGGCATCTGGCTAGTGGAGTCAAGCGGGCCGCCGATCATGGCAGGCGCTTGTCGTGTAGCGCGAGCGCAAATATTCTTTTGGATTTTTCCGCGTTTTATTTTAGTGCCAGGGCGCTTAATATTTGGTTTGTTTGCTTTGAACGGTTGGGAAAGGAAAAGGGTAGACACTGTTTACGGAGTAGTATCAAGCAGATGTCTCACTCGCCTTTGATTGGTTTTGCCGATTTGGAATTATGATGCTTCGGCTGATTTTTTTTTTTCGCTGATTAGATGTTGTACTAAATCTAGATTAATCTATGATTACAACTTGTACTGCCCGATCGAGCAACTTGTAATCCGAGGCCCATAAGTTAAAAGCAGTTAATCTAGATTAATCCATGATCCATGTCTCTTCAGTTAACTCATCAGCTGACTTTTGGAGTCGTTTTGTTATAAACATTTTTCCAGTAAGAGCTGCCACTTTATATACTATTTGTTGAAGTCTAACAGTGCTGTCAGCTTCAGTTTTTACTGCGCAAGTAATATCTTTTCTGAAATCTTAATGCAGGATCAGGGTAACATTGGCAGCAACATGATTTATTACCGTACGATATGTAGCAAGAGATTGCAGTGTTGCTGTTCATTTTACAGCAGCGGCATTAACATGATCAGAATTGAGAAACAGAACAGAGGGAACATTGAGGACTGCACCTGTTGACGGGCAGAATACGTCGGAGAGGGGAGCAAGTGGACCAAACGCCAATAATTAGGACCGGCAAAGACATTGCTTACACTCACAGTCTGGATAATGGAGGAACAAGAAGTACCTGGCCTTAGCCATCAGGGTGCAGAACACCAGACGTTTGGATTGCCACCAAAAAATTAATCGTTGTTTGGATCGTTTGGTACAAGATTAAGTTAAACGTCGAAGAGCTTCGGTAATTCAGTGCCTGAATATTTGGGTGGCCATGTTTCATTTTAGCTGATCAAATGAAATGGTGGGTCTAATTTAAGGTTGCTTCTTCTGACTATATGCAGCATGTTTGGGTGAGGAAATGAGTTCAAACCGGCTAAGCTCACTTTTGAATATGGGCCCCTTGGTATAGAGTATCATATATTATACTAGCTTCTTTTGCGTGCCAGAAGAGAACTCCTGGGCATCTAGAAGTATTATATTGTCAAAATAAGGTTTCTGAATAGAGCTACTAAGGCTGTGTTCGGCTGAGGGAGCTGCAAACGCGCACAGTGCCGCACAGTGTTTTTCCTTCCGCACACGCTTTTCAAACTACTACACGGTGAACTTTTTTGCAAAAAGTTTCTATACAAAAGTTGCTTAAAAAAATCAAATTAATCCATTTTTGAAAAAAAATTTAGCTAATACTTAATTAATCACGCGCTAATGACCGCTCCGTTTTTCGTGTTTACTGTGCGCGTTTGGAATCTACCCTACCGAACAAAGCCTAAGTACTACTCCCTCCATTTCTTTTATTTTAACATATTTTTTTTTGGAAGAAGTACTTTGCATCAGAAAAGTATGAACCCGGAAGAAAAAGATCTTTCGGTTCTAAACGGAAAGGGGAAAAAGGAAATAGAAGGATATGTCAAAAGGAATAGCCACCACGTCTTTAGATAGATATTTCACATGCTTGGTTGACCACAAATTTTCATGTTTAAAAAATGAGTGCTTATAGGAGAATATGCAAGCTTTTTATCTAGCAACTAAAGAAAGCTATCCTTTTCACCAATTATTGTCGTTGGAGTAATGTATGCACTTCGTATAAAGTACGTCACTTTCATTGTTAGAACCACGGGAAAAATAAAAACAGTAAAGAAAGCGACTTACGAGAGATGCAACCTTTTATGTTAAGCTGAAAAAGCTTCTCTTTAATTCTTTTTTATCCATGTTATAAGGTGACCTTTTCTTGTGGAGATCCCATATGGACAGTTTCAGGAAAGAGTTGTAAGTTACATTCGATCGATGATATTGGACTATTCATTCGAAAGTTCAGTGGGCTATTAACTTCAAAATTTTCGATCGGCAGAGTTAGCTCACATATGAGCTATCAAGCTTGAGTGGATGGATCAACACAGACCTAACCGACTTTACTCGACACAAATAGATCTTCTATTTAGAAATTTAGGTTCAATTTTTTTGTATATTCAAATATATGCTAAAAATCAAGTGGAATATACACGTTTTAGATTTTTTCTATCGGCATACTTTCTACGGTGTGTTTGAGAGAATATGAAATGAGAATATTGAAAAGATACGTAAAACAATATGAGTCATTAGTGTGTGATTAATTAAGCATTAAAAAAGAATTAATATGATTTCTTAAAATAACTTTTCTATAGATATTTTTAAAAAAGTTATGTTTAGCAATTCGAAAAACGTGCGTGCTAAAAAAAAGACAAATCTACTTTCTTTTTTCTTTCTACTCCAGTCGAACACAGCTTGCCCCACCACTCCAACCCCACACCCCATGCTTCTGTGCCCACTAATTCTCTCATTTGTTATCCAATTTAATCGAGTTTTACTTCCTTGATAAGCATGGCTATATGTCTAGATGCTTATTAAGTGTCTTTTTAAAGAAGAGGAACTTCTTTCTAAAGACGTCAACCATGTCGTAAAGGTGCTTGTTCTTGTCAAACAGATCTTATTGCTCATATCGATGGTAATTACCATGTGAGTTAACGGGGGTATAGACGACGGTAAATTTATTGTTTGGTTTATAAGATTGATGCTGTCGATTTATACCTCGGCGGTTTCCGTTGTTCCAAGATGAATCATGCTATGGCTAAAACATAAGAGTTATTGTACACGGACAAACGTAATCTTAAAGCCTCTTTTCGAAAGTTATCCGTGTTAAAATGTAAAAAAAAAATAAAACACATTAGCTTACTCTTATTATAGACCAGATCTGTACCATGGAAACAATTTCCGTGTCAACAATTTGGAATCGCCATCTATTTGCCCTGATATCCAAGTGTCCAACCGTGCAATTAGGCTTTTCAAAGGTTTCAGTGCGATTCCACGTGTTTTCCTAGGTTAGCTTACAAAGTTGTACTCCTACTAACTATAGTCATTACTGTACTACACCCAGACAAATGGCACGGGTCTTTCAGGATTTGACACCAAAGCAGATCGAATCAGGCCTCTCCCTGAATTTTATAACTTCAGTACTCCTAGCTCTAGTCCATTTGAAAAACGCATTGCTAGGTGCATTCTAGTACTGGAGTAGTACTACAAAGCTGGTTGAGATGACAGCGAGTGGCAATACAACAAAAAGCCGGCCTTGGCTGCTTCTTTTCTTCTCCCAGGCGGCCTAAAACGCATTGACCAACGCAATTGGCATCATCTGGACCAGCCGCCTCGCCAGCCAGCGCCATCAGTCTACTCCACTGCAATTCTTAATATGGTTTAGCTCACTTAACCCCCATGGGTCCGGCCTGATTATCTTATCGTAACCTCCCTTAACCTTATCTTAACCGTTGCTGTCCAGTCGTAACACACACAATAATAGTCTACCAGTCGTTCGTGTTATTGTCAGGTACTGGTTTGTGGGGACCGTGTCCGTACCTGGCCCACATGTCACTAGCGAACAGGAAGCTCTCGCTCTCGGTGGTGCAACAAACAAACTTTGTCTCCATCTGTTTATTTTAAGTGTTTGGTTTGGGTTGCGTGTTTTGTTTTAGGGTGGACAGGGAAGAAGATTCTGAGTTTTCTAATGCGACATAAACAACTACTCCTATTTGGATCTTGAAAAATACACGGTGTTTCTCAGTTCTCATGTCACGTAAATCACGTTACACCATCCGAAAGCCGCTCAAACTGCAGTCGCTTTTCTTCACATCATGTTACTTTCGAGCATTGATTATTACTTTTATTAGGGTAAACTGTTTTATATATAGCTAGTCCCATTAGCTATAGACTGTTGTATCTTGAAAATTTGTCAGGTGTCTTCTCATTGAGGCCTTTGTAGCGTTTGAACGGTCCAGATCAATCCCCGTCATCGGGCCGGCGAGCGGGCTGACCACCACCGTCTACTATACGGATGTTTTTTCGTTTTTTGTACGAACAATTCATCACTGGCTGCATGCAGGAGGGAGCACGGCCATAGCATGATCAAAACCGTGCTGCCGACTTACCGTACGTCCATCACATTCAGCCACCATTACGGCGGCAGTCAATTGCGTTCAGAGGAAGCCAGTGTCATCTGCTCGTAGACAGTGATGGATAAAAAAAAATCAGGACCTGAACAAACTAAATAAAGCTCTCAATTTATAAAAAAAATAATGGGATGAAAGCTTTCATGTTTCTATTACCAGTAATTGAGACTTTAAGCTACGTCGTCCTCATGCTAGATCCGCCCCTATTCATAGGCATAGCAGATTAGCAGTTGGCAGTGACACAACATGTTCGATTGCGGCAAAATTTTCCCATAATGGACATATGGACCTATGCGGGAAAATGTGTAGTGCAAACTCTATATCTATTCTATATCTATATTTATATACTATTATAAAAATTGAAGATGTTTTGTATATTATCCGTGTTTGAGTTGGTTATTGAGTTAGTTGTATGTCGCTGATATCCAATTAGAATAACCATTATACACCCGCTTCCAACCCAACCCCTCCTCCTCTCAACCCAGCTCAACCAACCCACATCATCCCGCCATCCCGCCTCGCACGTCTCCACTCGGTGTTGCGCGTCCCCTCCTCTAATCGACGTTTTTTTTTTCTCTCTCTCTCTCTTTCTCATTTCCTTTTTCTCCTTTTCTTTTCTCCCAATAATCCTGATGCTCTCCTCTTCTTTCAATCACCTCTCTTTTCTCCTCCTTTTCTTTTTTCTTTTTCAAATTTATTTCCTCGTAAATATTTTTCTTTTGAAATTATCATTATTCAAGGTGTGCATGATACAAGTTTGTCCAGATTCGTAGTATTAGGATATATCACATTCACCCAAAATCTCTTATATTTTGGGACAGAGAGAGTACTTTGCAAATGCTTTCTATTACAGTAAAAAACTTTTACTAGTTAAATAATTAAAATTTTAATCTTTGATTGATAAGGTATAACAAAATACCCATGCATCAATTTATGGTATAGCTACCTGATCGATTTATGAAACCATGGAATGGTGTATATAAGGGATTATTCGTGTGATGACGTATGAAGCGAATGCAACTGGGTTCACTGCTATATATGATTTATGATTTTTTTTGTCATTGTTTTATTTGTTTTATTTAGGTTTGTCATTTAAATTGGTAGAATTTTTATCACTCGTAAAAATTGTCTTCACCTATTGCAACGCACAAGCACTTTTGCTAGTGTAGTATAAATCTAAAAATTATCGTAGAATACACAAATAGAAGTTTAGATATATCTACGTCACCTAAAAGTCATGATTAGATTTGAAAGTAAAAAAAATACTTTAGATGATGTGGACAAATATAAGACGTCCACTTATGTATACTACGGTTGTTCAGATTCGCACTAGTGTTTTTGTTACTTCTACATATTTTCCCGACATCTACATCTCTATCATAGTTATTATTATCGACATTAGTAGCTACAAATCCAAATAAAAATTATGTTGAATGTTGATTGGTGTGAAGCATACAAGAAGAGAATTATAATGTGCTCAAAATGTGCCAAGCCAGTTTCCTTAAGATCTATTCCATTCTTTTTTAGATGATGGAAGTATTAATTCCGACCTTAGGTCTCTTCCATCTTCCCTCATGGAGCAAATTAGACCCTCCTCCTGGTAGTACTTGTGTTATTCAAGCTCCCTGCGTGTCATTGGACGTTAAGTCCTGAAAGCTCCTATTCAGGCCGATCTGACATAAGACATCCGGGAATAATAACTCCAGGTCCATCGATCCAACACTCAATTAACTCCAGACCACAATTCCGATCGCTTTACCTACTGCAAACCTTGACGAGAAATGCTCCATTACACTGTGGTGTCACCGGTCCTTCTCCGTGAGCTTGCTACCAAATGGTCACACTCCTCCGGCAAACTTGTACGGCAAACCAAATATAATTATTGACATATGGATCTCCGGAGTCAAAAGTAAGTAGAATCCCGATGCACGCCGAGTGACGCATTAGTCCGTGACAGACATGTTTGTGCACGACATCGACCCCATTATCGAATCTTCAACAATGAGTCAGGGACTAACCCTGAAGGCCTGAACTGCTGAACAGAACGAGAGAAGTCCCGTTGAGATGAACCGTAAATCTGGGAGGAGCTGTGGCGTTGCACAACCGTACTTGTTGACCGCGCGAGGCCACGAATGAGAGCGGTGCCGTAATGCCGTTCGTGCAGATCTTGACGCACCGTAGTCTGATGAGGCGGCCAGTGAGCATTGTTCACTTGAATTCTCTGGCCTGGGTTGTCACCTCACAGATCAAGCTAGCGCACGCGGCCACTGCGGTCGCGCAGAGCATGCGGCCGTGCCGTGCCTGTGTCACTGCGCCTACTGGCGCGCGACGTGGATTTTTTATAATTTGGTGTTTTATAAAAACTTATTTTATAAATAGACCCCTAAAAAAATTTATCTTAGAAATGGTTCTTTTTTAGCGCCAGAGTGACTGGCGGCGTGGTTCAATGGAACGACGCCAAGAATGCTGGCGCCGTCCTTTTGCCACCGTGGCACACCCAACGCGGACGTGGCTGAAGGAGTGCGCCAGCAACCCCCTCCAATCTTTCTCTTTGTTCTCTCTAGTGTAGAGGAGAGAGGTGCAACTTTTTTATTTTTATTTTATTTTTCTAATATTTTTTTTTTCACATATAGGAGCACGCAGGAACCAACCACAAAAAATTTAAGCTCGAACGGACGAAATATATAGTCCGTAGAACTTTTCAAAGTTCTATCGAAATAGGTCCTCAAGCTTCTCATCTCAAAAACATAATCTTGCAAGCGAAATTTCAAGATTTTGATTTTGCTGGGGAACAATGGATGTATTTTTTTCTTTAGATGTCCGTCGATATATTATATGTCTGATTTCGAATCCATATGAAAAAGATATGACTGTTTTATCGAAGGACACTACTCGAGTTATGGTTGTTTTGACGACAAACTAAAAGACAATCAGATTCCAAGAAAGAAACAGATCTTGCACAAACAGAAAAAGATTTAGTGGGTGACAACGATGGTGGTAAGGGCAACAATAGTGATGATGACGGCAATAACTCAAAACTCTAAACGACGAAACGCTAATACTAGCAACTTGACAAAACGATGTAACAGAAAACTTAACAAGTCATAACTAAGTAGTACTAGTAAAAAAAGTCTCAAAAATTTATAGAATTACGGAAAACTAATCTATTAATTTATTTGCTCTTTTAGACTATAAGAAAAAAACAACGAAGAATATGATGGCGCGTCAGCGATGATGGCACCGTGGTGGTGAGGGCGGCGCCAACAATGCTAGCGTCCTTCTACTGCCATGTCAGTGTTGAGCTGCCGGGTTTGTCACGGTAGCAGGATGACGGCGCCAGTCACTCTGGCATTAAAAAAAAGCTATTTTTGAGATAAGTTTTTTTAAGGATTTATTTATAAAATAAGTTTTTGCAAAAGACCAAATTATAAAAAATCCACGGCACGCGAGACGGCCGGACCCACGAGAGCGCGGGCGCGGGCGAATCCGACGGCGTCGTTGTCTAGCCTTCGCGGCGTGTGCGCGCCGTGGCAGGCGCGGGCGCGCATTGAACTCGTTCAGTTCAGGGCCTCAGCCCTCAGGGGGGGGGGGCCGACCCGACGACGAGGAAGTGATTGGATAGTCATCGCTGCTGTGCGCCGAGTGGGGTGGCTGGTCCCGTGACTGCCGCGGCGGGGCGGGGCGGGAGTACGGGCTGCCATCGCATGCACATTTATGTGTTTTCACGTTGGACAAGGAAAGCGCGCAGCTTTTACCGGAGGGCCGCCGGGCCGGGGCGAGAGGAGTTAAGGGTAGTGGTAGCCGGTGGGGCGGCACCAGGTCCAGGTGGAATGGTGGGTGTGTCGGATTTCTTTCGCAGCAGCTGGCCCAAGTGGGAATTAACTGCCTTTTGCAAGTACCACTTCAAGCAATCGTCGTTGCCTGGTTGGGTCTCTCTGATTGTTGCTACCCCTACCCTCCTAGTCCTAGCTGCAAGTCGACTCGGTTACGAGAAAGATTGCATTGCT
The DNA here is from genome assembly GCA_008326285.1 of Oryza officinalis. NCBI lineage: Eukaryota > Viridiplantae > Streptophyta > Magnoliopsida > Poales > Poaceae > Oryza > Oryza officinalis. Next base: position 10,103,450 of record BDMV01000003.1, on the reverse strand, counting down.
GTGCGCTTGGAATTTGGATTACTAGTAGTAGGAGTACTTCTTTTAATCCAAACATGCAACAGTATCTCATGGTATTAGATATGTAATTTATAGTGTTGATTTTTTTAGATATGCTCATGCATCGTCATTCTTCTAAGTTTTAAATCTCTAAACTAATGCAACAACTTTGGTCCTGTTCCAAACGAAAATGATCTAGGTATTTAAAAAGAAATCTAGCATAAACTCAAACCTTTTAAAAAAATTTCCTCCGATTTACTCTGTCCGAAATCATGTACTTTCTCCGTCTTAGAATACAGCGACCTAAAACAAGATAAAACTCAATCTAGTGCTATGAATCTATGCCAATCCTATTCGATCCTAAGTTGCTATATTATAGGATGGAGAGAGTATTGTTTTTATGAGAAGCATCCAAACAATACAAATGAGCAATTCCTATGTTTTGATATTCCTTAGGATCATGTTTGGAATGCCACCCTAGCTCTGTTTTTCCGCTTTTTGAATCCCTTGGTCTGAAGGAGTCGTCACTTTCCTCTAGAATCGTTTTTTCTTAGATTAGACATTGTTTGGAACAAATGAAAGAGCACAAGGTAAGGTGATAATTTATTTACTTTCAAATGAAACGAAAAGATGATCATTAACTTTGTTTGTTGCGATTGAGTCTATCTACACACCCATTTCTTCAATCCAAACGCCAAAAATGTAAAACAATTCATGTGTCCTGCATTTCTTAATTTTCACGATCCTTTGTTCCAAAAACAGGCCTGTGTAGTTCCTTTTTTTTGGGGAAAGGGCCTGTGTAACTGGGGGTAAATTTCTAGAATAAAAAGGCCCAACCCAACAGATTCTAGGCCATATATCCCATAAGATACCGTACGTCCCACGAAGAAAAGCAGCCCAGCCCGTGGAAGCCGTCTTGCTCCCCAATTCCCGAGCTTTTCCTCTCATGTCTCATCTTCCCCGCAGATCAAACGCCACACAAAACCCTAGGCCCTCTTCTCCTCCGGCGCCGGCTACAGTCTCCGATCCCTCCGGCGCAGTCGCGGAATCAGAGGCGGCGGGCGGAGCCATGGACAGCGCCCTCGCGAGCGCGGCGGCGATCGCCGACCAGCGCCAGAAGATCGAGCAGTACCGCCACATCCTCTCCTCGGTCCTCTCGTCTTCCCCACCGGACATCTCGCAGGCGAAGCGCTTCCTCGACCACAGTAAGGAGCCCTATCTATGCCACTTTACCTGTTGATTCCTACAGATTTTGTTCTGGTTCGGGTGTGACGGTTGGGTTTGGTGCGGCCGCAGTGGTTTCCGACGAGGTGCCGCTCGTGGTGTCGCGGCAGCTGCTGCAGACGTTCGCCCAGGAGCTCGGGAGGTTGGAGCCAGAGGCTCAGAAGGAGGTCGCACACTACGCGCTCACGCAGATCCAGCCTCGTGTGGTCTCCTTCGAGGAGCAGGTAGGCACCTTTGTTTATACCCTTGGTTTCAAATCGTCAATGTTAGCCATATAGTAGTTTTGCATTCATATGTTTTACTGTATAGTGGGTAGAATTGGTACTAATTTTCATGATTCTTTTCCCCATTGATGATTATAGTTTGCATGTATGGTAGTGGAGCCGTAACCGTTGCTTTTGTGATATCAATTTGAGTCATGTGGTATAATGTTATTGCAAGGGCTCATGACTCCATGCAGTGCTTGGGGATGATGCCGCTACCTTACTTCATTTGCACAAGTTTATCGAGGCGAGTAGTGAGTATGGCATCGTTCATTTTTGGAATTCATTGCCTGCCAAACTCTTAGTTTTGGAGGAATGTTTGTACTTGGTAATCATGTTAGCCAATGGTTAAGCTAGAATGTAAGATGGAGTGATGATGGGTTTGGCTAATGCCATGCAGCTTGCCAGCCCATTTGATTAATTTATGGAGACTAGTTGTTTTCCTGGTGGTAGTGTACAAGAAAAGTATTACATGACCAAGCAATGCTATGAAGCGACTGGTGGTAGTTAGGGGTCTGAATAGGAAAACTGCGTAGGAAGTTTAATGCGCTGAAGCTTGTTAGTCCATTTGGCTAGATATATTGAGTACTTGGTGGTGGATAGGAAACTTAATAGGAAACTTGTCTGGAATCAATGCATGATTCTGCACATTGCGTGGAATGGTGGGGCCTTGTGTAAGTGCTTTGTATTTCTCATCTTCCTAATGATTTTAACATATACATATTTTGAAAGACATTGTACATGTTAAATTAGTGATCGTTCATTAAGAATTTAGTTTCTACGGATGCAGAAATCGACTGTGTTATAGCAATGTTTGGAGTGCATCTGATTAGGATGTATCTGTGCTGTGTGTTGGAACGAATCATTTTGTATATGGTAACAGTATTTCCTTAGGTTCTTTGTCTTTTGTTCTTTTATAGTTTATAGTGATTGCTATAAGAAAGGATAGTAGTGCAATGCAGGTAATTGTTGCTTCCACATGATTCGTGCCCGTGTGCATGTTACAGAAATGTAATTACTCTATGTTGCCTTTTGGTTGATAAGAGTTCTTGCAGAAGTTTCAATTTATACTGTCTGAAAGCTTTGATCTTTGTCAACCACAGAACAACTCAGTGTAATTGTGGAGTTGTTTTATCGAAGTGGATACTTGTGTTATTTATGCAAGACTGCTAGTTTTAGAAGATTATGAAGAGCGGCCCAATTTGACATAATGATGTCAAAAATTGTTATGAACAATGTAACAATATATGCATTCATATTTGTTGGTGTGATAATGGGTCTTCTGTATTAGCGTCTTTAAAATTTACCCTATGACAATTTTGGCCAATTTTTCTTGCAAGCATAACCAAATTTCTGAACAAACTTTTTGTGTACTTTTCTTTGACCTTTGTTGGTATTATGCAGAGAAATTATGCAATATTCTTAATCTGCTATTTGGCTGTTTATGTTTTGACAGGTGGTAGTGATTAGAGAGAAGCTTGCAGAACTGTATGAGTCTGAACAACAATGGTCAAAAGCTGCACAGATGCTTAGTGGGATTGACTTGGACTCAGGGATCAGGTAGAAACTGACTTACTTTTCTTTCTGAACATGTGTATGGCTTTTTCTTCAAGACATGAAACATTTAATTCAAATTTAAATTATCAGGATGCTGGATGACACGAACAAATTATCCAAATGTGTCCAGATCGCACGACTTTATTTAGAGGTTAGCATTGTTTGTTTGCTGTTGGCTTTAATGGGGTACATATTTCCAGCTTACTAATTTAGTTCTTCATTTATAGGATGATGATTCTGTTAATGCTGAAGCTTTTATTAACAAAGCTTCATTTTTGGTAACAAACAGTCACCAAGAACTTCTAAACTTACAGTACAAGGTTTGTTGATGCTGGCTCAGTTCAATTTTTTTGTCTATATTAAAACAGACACTTTTACTTATTTTCTTCTTTTATATATATATTTAAGGTATGCTATGCTAGAATTTTGGATCTGAAGAGAAGATTCTTGGAAGCTGCACTTCGATACTATGACATCTCTCAGATTGAACAACGCCAAATTGGTGACGAGTAAGATTTTCTTTATATAGTTGCAGTTTTGTTTCCCTTTTTAATCCGTTTGCGTTTCTTATGTCCATTAAATGTAATTTGCTTGTTCTGTGGTGACTACTCTATTTCTGCACCCTTCTAGCAATATATTATATATTTCCAATTCCCCTGCCCCCTTGCTATTAACATCTTGGATATCTCCACTTAAATTTTACAGTTGTTACATTAGCAACCAATACTACTTATAAAATTTCCTGATGGAATACTCTGCATGTAATCTCAGAGAGATCGATGAAAATGCTCTGGAGCAAGCTCTTAGTGCTGCTGTGACGTGCACAATATTGGCTGGTGCTGGTCCGCAACGATCTCGTGTTCTTGCTACATTGTACAAGGTATTTGCTTTGTTGGTTTATCATAACATTCTGGTTCGCCGTGCTTGTTATATCTACATACCTCTTGTGATCTTGTCATTTATTGTCTGCAATAACTTTTTATGTATCATAATCGTCTTTGCCCTTTCCCTGTGCCATGTTTATCAATTGGACAATTTTGAATTATCAGATGCTCTGCAGAGTTCTGTATCGACACTGACTGGTTTCTGTTATGGAGCACCATATGTTGTGGCTTTAGCTTACTATGATATTCCTAATCTCTTTCCATACCTTCTATCCCTTACGCAGATTTTCCCATTTACTGTACATCATCTTGGTACACCCCAAAATTTCTGTTTTCTGGGGAAAAAAGGACTGTATATCAAAACAAAGGAATTGCCTCCGAACTCATTGGAATGTGGCATCATTAAACAATAACTTGACCAATTTGATATCGAATTACTAATATCAAGATCCTTTCAAATAGTTATTTAGGATTTTTTTTATAGTTCTGCTAAACTAATAAAAATGCTAGCATCCAGTTTCAGTGGGCAGATTCAGACTGTTTGATGTTAACCAATCTGTAATCATGGTCATCAAATGAACCAACACCTTGTTGTATCAACATTGTAGTAACATGAAAATACAATTTTTTTGCATCTGAGTTTTCTCATTATAATGGTGCTTAAATTATGACTTGTGGCATGATTTTATACTTACTTCCTTTTCCCTTTAGGATGAGAGATGCTCAAAGTTGAAGATATACCCAATACTGCAGAAGGTGCCTATCTTGATATACTCCCCTAGCATTTATATTTGGAGCATAAGTTCCCTTTATTGATAGGCCTTCTACTTGTTCAAATGTGTAGGTCTTTCTTGAAAGGATTTTGAGGAAACCAGAAATTGAAGCATTTGCAGAGGAGCTGAGGCCGCATCAAGTTAGTGAACATACCCTCTTCCAAGATAACTTGTAGTAGTAGCTTGTAATTTTATTGACTGGATTTTTTCTACTGTTCAACAGAAAGCTCTGTTACCAGATAGGTCTACTGTGCTTGACCGGGCAATGATTGAGCATAATCTCCTTAGTGCCAGTAAACTTTACACTAATATCAGGTTAGTTTTTGCATTGAAATTTTCCTGTGTCATTGTGATTTATCATTCTGATCAACTATTGATTTATTTCTGTAGCTTTGATGAGCTTGGAGCATTATTGGGCATTGACCCTAGGAAGGTTAGTATTTTGGTTAATTTAGCCTGTTGATATGATACATCATTTCATGTTTATAAAGACAGATTCACACAGTCCATATGACTTAAGAAAAAGAAATTAAGAATTTGGAATATATGGGTAGTAATTCTGAGTGGTACCTGCCGGAAACTAGTCAACCTGGGCAAGAACCACCGAATTTCACAATTTAAAATCAAATAGGATAATTCAAACCATCTGGCCTGTAACTGGTATCAGGAAGGACCAGGCATTTTCTCTGTAAATTCTTTATTTATATTTGATTTTAAATATGAAAGTATTCAAATTGGAGTCTTACTGCAACTGATTTTGATGCTGGCAGGCTGAAAAGATAGCATCCCGAATGATTTATGAAGATAGGATGCGAGGTTCAATTGATCAGGTATAATCATATGACTTCCTTAATCCTTATGCTGATATTCATACTATGCCACCATTTCAAGCATAGATATCTGAAATAGACTTACACTGTAACCATGTTTTACTGTGTCTGGTTTAATTCAAGTTATGAGATTCACTCGCCTGTCTTATTTTGCAGGTTGAAGCTGTGATACATTTTGAGGATGACACTGAAGAGCTGCAGCAGTGGGACCAACAGGTTAGTTTACCCGCACACTCGTGCGTTTCTAGCATTAGCTTAGGCACCAGTTTTTTTCTGCACAAGTATATCTAGTGTTTTACAGCTAACTATGTACATCATATCGCTAAACCTCGGACGTGGTTTCAGATTGCGGGACTGTGCCAAGCGCTGAACGACATTCTGGACAGCATGTCAAGCAAGGGAATGGCTATTCCTGTGTGAGCTCATCAGGTTGCCTCGATGGTACTCGTGAGAACTGTGGTCACGGCGTCAGGCCTCACGGACATTTTGTACAGATATTCGCTGCTGCGAGTACTAGTCATGTTTCGGAACGAATTTTGGGCACAATTAGTCGCTGTCGGTACATGTGAAGTTGTGAACTGCTGGATAGATTAAGGCAGTGGCGCCGTAATGGCATTATATCACAAACCTTGATGGCACTTTATGCCCTTTTCTTCTGGTATGTGATGGTTCTTGGGACAGGATACTCCGATCGAGCTCCGATCGGAGTGAGTTTAGTCTGATTGCTTGGGATGGACATTTCGTTGAAATTCGGCGCGGCAACATCATAAGCTCAGCCTTTTTTAGTCATTGCATACTTGGAGCAACCTTCTCAAGCGATTGGAGGCGCTTCAAGGTGCTTCGATTCCATCTCCAGTTTCCTTCTCCAGGCTCGGACCCCAAAATAATGTGACATATGCGTTCTCTTTATAAGGGAGGAACTGAGGAAGCTAGGTTTATACACATTAACAGCTTATTGAACAGTTTACAGGCGGGTCCTTAGAAGGCTACATCACGAGTTCACGACACAGTGGAACAAACGAAAGTAAGCACGTAGTAGGCAGGTCTACATACGAGCAAGACCAGCATTATTTACGCAGAAACTCCACTAGCTGGACGCGATCACCTCCAAATGTCCGTCTGCTCACTTGCTTAGCCACTGGAGAGCCTGCCCTTGATAGATGAAGCGTTTCTTCAAGCTCCTGGGCAAGCGAACCTGCCGCCCTCCCCAGTCACCTTCTTCCTCCTCTTCCCCCCTTGGTTCAGGCTCATCTCCATGTCCGCCCTCTTCCTCCTCCCTCCTCCGTTCTTCCTCTTCCTGCTCTCTCCTCCTCCGCTCTTCTTCCTCTTCTTCTTCTCTCCTTGCTCTTTCCTCTTCCTCCCTCCTCTTCTCTTCTTTCTCCCTCTGCCTCCGTTCTTCCTCCTCGCGCTCTCTCCTTTCCTTCTCTTCTTCCTCCCTCCTCTTCTTCTCTTCTTGTCTCCTCCTTTCTTCCTCCTCCCGCTCCCGCCGTCGCCTCTCTTCCTCCTCCCGCTCCCTCTCTCCCTTCCCTCCTCCCCCCTTCTCTTCCTCCTCCGCCTTCCTCTCCAGCTCCTCCGCGCAGGACGTGCACGCCATTATCGTCGACTCGCGCTGCGAGGACAGCAATCTCCCGACGGCGGTGGAGTTGTCCTGGCCGAGTGACAGCGCCAGTATCTCCTTGCCGATGACCTGCAGGACGGAGTGCTTCCCGGCGAGGAACTGCGGGTGGTTGTGGCCCATGTCGGTGCTGAACCCGACGAACACGAACGAGTCGTTGTTGAAGGATATCTGCGCCATGGGGTGGAACCGCGGCACCACGAACACGTCGCCTTCCTTCACCCTGAACACCGAGTTCTTGCACCGGACGCCGCCGCCGTGGCCGTGATCACCACGGCCGCCCTCCTCGTCGTGGTGGCGCCTCTTGCTCTCGCCGCCCGACGGGATGCTGGGACAGACTATCTGCACTATCCCCGCGCCCTGGGTCACGATGGCGATCTCTGTCGCTCTCGGGTTCCAATGAGGCCCCATCATGGCGCCCTGCAAATCGGGGAGACGAATCAAACATTGGTCTCTTCCAGGAGAAAGCAAGCTGAAAATGTGGCCGCTTCTTATGTAAAACATTATTACCGTGGTGAGGTTCACCATGAACATGCCAATGTTGGATCCCCGCAAGGTCTCGACGTCTCGGTTGGTCATCGATCTGCTCCATCCGTAGCAGTTCTCGACGTCCGGCTTGCCGGAGTAGAAGTTGAACGCCTTGCTCTTGGACTTCTTGTCCTTGCCCTTGTGCTTGTCCTTGTGTTTATCCTTCTTCTTCTTGTTCAGGAAGTGTGGGTCTCGCATTCCCCACAGCGCGTCAGTGATTTCCTCCGTCCAATTTAACGAGTTGTCCTCGTCGTCCTCCTCTGGATTATACGGTATGATCACCGGCGGGGTTTTGGTCGATTTGATGGATTCCACCACTTCGCGGGGAACCTTAGAAGATGAACAGCACAATGGTTTTAGCTTTTCAAAAGGGTAAAACATGCGTGTAATGCATACCATGAAGTACGATTTATTCTAGTAACACTTACCCCGAAGCCCAGTCGAAGGACTTCTACTTCAAATCCTTTCAACAGGTCACTGACCCAGGAATAAGCTTCTGATGTCGGATGCTGCAAATTGGTTAAAATTTGTTCAGACGAAATTAAGCAGTCCACAGGCCACGAAACAATTAACTTCGAATCATGCGTGTAATCTTATTCTAAAAAAATCATGTAAAAGGTTGTTGGTACTTTGATATTGATATACGTAGTTACGTACCCTTCGGTCATCAGCGTTGATGCTGTCGCTGGTGAAGATGGCGTAAATTTGAAGGCGCTCTCTCGTGCCGCATGCGTTACTCTGAATGTAGAGGATGGTACCCTGATCGAAGTTGTAGACGTCTCCCCTCTCCACCTGAAGCGAACTTGATTCACTGTTCCCTTCTTCTATGTAAGTCACCTTGCCCCTCCCTAACGCATCAGCAACCGCATTAATCAAGTCATATAAACACGTTTAGTTTAAGAAAAGGACGCCATAAGTTTCGCTGTCAGTGTGTTCAACTGTTCATAAGCTTGTTGAAAGAAATATGGTAGCTGCCTACGTAATACGCACCGCTGTGCACGTAGAACACCATGTCGGCGTGCAGCTGCACGGGGAGGAACAGCGTGCCGGGGCTCATCGTGATGAAGTGCAGCCGGTACGCCGTGCCGGCCGCGTCGGCGACATCCACGGCCGTCACCAGGCCGGCGTCGCTCGCCGCGACCACCCTCCGCCACTCCTTCTGCACGAGGTGGTCGTCACCACTCGCCTCGCCGGCGCCATGCCACCACTTCTCGCGCGACGCCGTGGCCGCCGAGACGGCCAGGAGAAGGACGAGCCATCGAACCGTCGTCGCCGCCACCGCCATTCTCCACCGCTTTGCTCGCTTTTCTGACCGATCGACTTCGGTCGATCCCGCGGTGTGCGAGACGAACGGAGAGGCCTCGGCGGTCGATATGTAGGCAGAGGGGGTAGGGGATGGGTGGCGCGCGCGACGTGTGGGCGGCGTGGCGTGGTGTCACCGTGCATGGGCGCGACGTGGCCCGGTGAAGACACAGGGGTGGTAGCTCGCTGGACTCATACGGTTCGTGACGGTGCGCGCCCACGCGCCCGCGCGCTGGCCACTTGGCTCCGGTGGCGCGGTGAGGTGGACTGACTGCGCGGGGTATATCCCTCCTCAATCCTCATCCTGGTGGCGGCGTGCGGCACTTCTCTTGTAGTCTAACCGTTGGATGGATGTACAAACGGACTGTATCCTCCGACCCTCTTTGTAGTCTTGTGTGCTTCCAGTGCTCGCTTGAGGTGCATTACCCGACTTTGAAGCGCACACGCTCCTCAAGTGATTGGAAAAAGTACATCTGGAGTCTCTTCATATCATCATCGAATTAATAAATCATCTCAACCAAAAAATTAGATATATAGCATCCATCAACTTACAAACCGGATCACTTAAGGTCTTTAGGCGGTTTTGTCCCCGATTTTGTTCGATGTGGCAGCTGAGTCAGCGTGAGACCCACGTGAGCCCCACATATCAGCAACTACTTCCCCTCCTCTCTCCATCTTTTTTCCTCTCTCTTCTTGGCGGCTGACGACGAACGGGGAGAACCGGAGACGCGTGGCGGCCGGTGGTGGCCCTCGCTAGCGGCGGTGGCGCTCGCTAGCAAAGATGGCCGGGGAGAGGGGCGGCACCAGTGGAGAAGAGCTAGGCGGCGACGGCGATGACACCTACAAAGCAGTGGCGAACCAATGCCGTTGGCGTGACAAGCAGAGTGCGCGCGAGGGTGAAGAGAGCGAGGGAGGTAGGGGAGAGGAAAGGAGGAGGAGGATGGTGTCGCCAGCGGTGGTGGTGTTTATGGTTGCGGCACTGGCGGCGTTCTACAGGATGGACTCGCTGTGGATGGGAAGCGTGGTGGACTTCCCGGGCTTCGTCCCCCACGTCGTCGAGCTCCCCGATGGCCAGCTCCTCTCCCTGCTCATCTTCGTCAGCAAGGGCCACCGCCGGCCGTCACGCGTCTCCGGTTCTCCCTGCCTGTTGTCGGCCGCACTCCTCCCCCGTCGACCGTTGCCGATCACCAAGAAGAGAGAGGAAGAGAGAAAGAGAGGTGGAGAGAGGAGGAAAAGTAGTCGTTGACATGTGGGGCCCATGAGGGTCCCACGCTAACTTAGCTATCACGTTGGACAAAACCGCCTAAGGACCTAGAGTGATCCGGTTTTGTAAGTTGAGGGATGTCATATATCTGATTTTTTTTTGTTAATTTACGATTTTGTAATTCGGTAACAAGATAAGAGACCTCAATGTACTTTTTCCTCAAGTGTTTTGTCTGGGCCGTCTGATCGGGCTTTTTGCTTGTATGCTGCTTGCTGGGCCGTAATATTTCTCTTGTGCAGTTGGGCTGTTCATTGCCTCGATAAAAAGAAACTTGAACTTCGTCTAAAAAGCGCAAGGCAAATATTGTTGGACACGGTTATTAAGTACGACACGGGCAAATCTGAACCTTAACTCACGTTACAAACTCATATATATATCCCTGATCTTGGAACGGAATTTTGTCAAAGATCATCCACACACACCACATCGATTTTTGCCCCAAGATCCGTAGAATGAAATCAAGGTTCATCACGAGCATTTGGGGAGGACCTGCGGCAGATGAAATCTGTTTTCCTTACGTGGATCCCTTCTGCCGTGCGGTAAATTTCCCTGTATGATCAGCTTATCGAAGATGTACTTACACGGCCACTAATTGCACACCTATTTAGTAGTAGTATTATGTACTAGTAGCCCTCACTGGTCACTGCTGAGTAGTCAACTCAGTGGACTTGTTCTGCCCATGGCCGTCTTCCCTCCCCACAGTACCGTTCGCGTCACGTTCATCGCCGCCGAAGAGCTTGATGGCGTCCTCCAGGCTCCTGCCTCGCGTCTCCGGCAGGAAGAAGAACATGAACACCCATCCGGCCGTAGCTATGCCGGCGTAGAGGTAGAAGCTCCCGGCGAAGGTGATGGCCTTGCAGAGCGAGAGGAAGGACATGCTGACGGCGCCGCTCACGACCCGGTTCATCGCCGTGCCGAGCGCGCATCCCTGCGCGCGCAGCCGCAGCGGGAAGATCTCCGAGCTGTACACCCACGCGATCGGGCCCATCCCGATGGAGAAGGACGCCACGAACACCAGCACCATCGCGATGCTCAGACCCACCAGCGGCGTCGCCTGGCCCTCCGGGCTCTGATCGATCATGTGCAGCGCCGACGCCAGCGTGACGAGCGAGATCACCATCCCGCCGGCGCTGGTGAGGAGCAGCGGCCTCCGGCCGACGCGGTCGAGGAAGAACGTCGCGACGAGGATGAAGAGCGTCTTGCTGGCGCCCACCGCCATGGAGGCTCCGATGGAGTTGGAGTCGGAGTGGAGGCCCGCCTTGTCGAACACCCGCGGGCTGTACAGCACGACGGAGTCGATGCCGGAGGCTTGCTGGAAGAACTGGAGGCCGAGGCAGGCGATGAGGATGCGGCGCACGGCCGGCGTCGGGCGGAGCAGAAGGTCCCTCCAGACACCCTCGCCGTGGGTGCCCCTGCTCTTGTGGACGATGGCAACAACTTCGTCGTCGTCGGAGATTCCTTCGGGGATGCCGACCGCGTTCTTGATGTCGGCGAGCCGCTCCTCGGCCTCGGCGGGCGAGTCGGAGGTCTTCTCGAGGACACGGCGCGCGTCGCCAATGCGCCCCTGCATGACGAGCCACCGCGGCGACTCCGGCATGGCTAGGACGCCCACGGCGAGGAAGACGGGCGGCACGGCGCCGACGAGGAACATGGCGCGCCAGCCAATATTGAGCGGGAGGCGGTAGAAGGCGAAGTTGGAGACGTAGCCGAGGAGGACGCCGGTGTTGATGAACACCTCGGGGAACGACGTGAGCAAGCCGCGGGCGGACGTCGGCGACACCTCGGCCGTGTACACCGGCGCGACCATGAGCGCGTAGCCCACACCCACGCCGGCCACGAAGCGGCCGAGCATGACGATCGCGTAGCTCGGGGCGAGGCCCATGATGAGCGCGCCGGCGAAGAAAATGACCGCCGCGAGCACCATGGTGTAGCGCCGGCCGATCCAGTCGGACGTCCGGCCCGCCGCGAGCGAGCCGACGAGCGAGTAGATGTTGATGATGCCGGCGAGGATCTCCACCTGCTTGTCGTTGATTTTCAGGTCCTTCTTCATGAACTTCTGCGCGCCGCTCATCACCGAGATGTCTGCTCGATCGACCACAACGAAATTGTTAGCACGCTTGCACGTTTCTCCTGGTTCTGAGCACAGGGTGTGATGTGTGTTTTTGCACTTACCGTAGCCGAGGAGGATGGAGTTCATGGAGGCGAGGACGGCGCAGGCGAGGGCGTACTTGTTGAGGGGGGCGCGCTTCGCCGGCGCCTCGGCGGTAGGGACGTCGTCGGAGGCGTCCTTCGACATGGTGGCAGAGGCGCGGGAGCTCGGATGGATCAAGTTTGTGTGGGATTTACTAGCTGTATGCAGGCATGCGGCGCTAGCTAGCCAGCTCCTACTGCTGCTGCGTGCCTTGTGCCACTACCTCCTCTCGCTCTTATATGAGGTCTTCGTCCGCAAATACCGTGTGACCTGTGTACCGTTGGACTAGAAAGCCGCTCGAATTGCAAACGGCCGTGTGTCATTGTGTCTAGGCTGTGATAGTCATTTTTGTGCATGAAAAAAATGCACATTAAACACCCCTCGACTCTTTTGAAAGTTTTGTTTTATTCCCTCGCCTTTTTTTTTAAATTTCCGTTGCCTGCTTAGCTTTTAATACCAAGTGAAATATACCCAAAGAATAATTTTATCATATTTGATACCTCTAAATGCCATCCATTTGAGTAGATCAATACTTGATAAAAGAATGGTACCAGGAGTTACCGTCTTGTGACTAGCGAAGGTTGGATCGATCAAGTACTAGAGGTGGTCGAGGTGGAAGGGCAACTATATAATTCGAGTCACAACTTTACTCTCTCCCTATGTCCTTCTTTCTTCTCTCACCGAGCAAACAGTGGTGTAGCAGACAATGGCTCTCGTCGAGGTTTTCACCAGGGCAGTAGCCATCGTCAAAGAAGGAATTACGGTAGAAACGGTGTCACAGAGCTTCAAGCTACTTCCTGTTGTAGATCCAAGCGACATGAGGATTGGCCTCTTCTTCGTTGGCCCTCTTAGTGCCAAATGGAGACCGAGTGATATAGTAGAGTGGCTACACATTTTTTTAAATAGTGGATAGAAATCCAGCCTCTATATTCAAATGGATATACACTGCACATGCAAGCTCATTAGATGTCGTTGGGATTATGTTCGTTGGTCCATGTTTCTAGGTAGGTGGTGCTAGCAACAACTACTTGAACATCCGCGGCTTGGCCACCATACTAACAGGAGTGAACGGAAAAAGAAGGCATCTCACATATTTGTGCAAAGTGGCTCGAGCCGAGGCGGTGGAGGAATAGCCAGCTAGAGATGGGGTGGAGAAAGTTGGCTGCCTAGCACTGGTGAGCTCGAGCTCGTGCTTCACGCAGACCCACATGTCGAGCATAGCCCCACCAGTGAGGTCATCCCTACTAACATCGAAGTAGTAATCATAATAGGGACTCGACAGATACCTCCAATGAGAGGTGATGGCGGACAATGCTAGGATGTTTATGAAGAAAGAAATACTTGAGAAGCTGAAAACCTAAAATTACCTATTTTACCTTTTTAAGTGGTACTTCTAGGTACCTCCTTAAGAATGTTAAAAGGTTGTTAAAAATACTTTTGAGATCAATAGATAAAGAATATCTGGCTCTTTTTTTTAAAAAAAAATATGTATCTTAAGAAACGATCTTAGTTCTTAGACAATCAAGAACTCGGAATTAAAAGTGCACCCTTAGACTATTAATGTATATCGTCGTTTTCACGTGGCCGAAGGTGTTGAATAATAGGACCCTGCTTCGTCCATGCATGTACACATCACTCACCAGAGCACACAGTGGAGTACATGATTTCTGTCAGTGCTACGTGCTACCGTCACCTGCATGGCTGCATCATCGTCGTGGACTAGTATTCTAGCGCTGTGATCATGCGGCCCCGCTATTCTTGGGGTCCAACAAGCTGCCCACTCTTGGTCAGTGACTCAGTGTAGACTGCATGACACATAGCCCTATAGGTTTGTCGAACTAGAACATGGACCAAACCAATTCTATTCTTATAGAGAAAATGACAATCTTTTTTACTCAATTTGGGACGATTGCTCAATTTTCTGTTTTGGGGATTTATCTCTTGGTTTGGGTTGTGTGTCGTGCCATGCATCCTGCTTTTGCTTATTCCCTTACCTGTTCTGGTGACTCTTCACTCCAACAGTTTAAGTGTTGTCGAAAGACGAGCATTTATTTTGAAATAGTGTATTGATTTTTAAATCATTCCTTATAGTATATCAGTTGGAATTTATAAAAAATCTATAAAAACAAGCATGGTAAGTAAATCCTAAGCTTTTACTTGTTCAGAGTTTTACATAGTTATCCCTTTGATAAGAATATTTAGAAGGACATTCTAGGCCTTTCATAGCCTATTTTACCTAGGTTGCTTTCATGGGCCGGTGTTGGGCCTTAACCATGCCGGGCCTCTTATGAAGGCCTTCTTTAGAGGCTATCTATAGACATAAATATAGTACGATCCTAATATAGTCACATTGAAACTTGCAAGTAAATAAAATATAACCTGTATGTAGTTTTCAAATATCCTACCATAACACGTTATACTCATAAAGCGGACGTCGCGAGACTGAATCTCCTCACCCATGTGGGCACTATGATTTTTTTTTCTTCACCGCTTGTATAAATTTTGAAGCAAATTTAACGATTTAAAATTATGTGAAAGTTACATTAGAGTTACATATAAGTTATATACAAGTTACAATATAATTATATTATAATTATAAGGTAGTTACATTTGGCAAAAATGTAAAATATATAGCAAAATCGCTTCCTTGTGCTTGTGGCTCATCGCCCTTTGACCTCCGCCGCTATGATGGCGCTTCGCCTAATTCGTTCCTCTTCAGGCGCAGCATTCTCGCCACCCATGTGGTTTCGGTTGCTCCGCTATGCCTCACCACGCTTCGCACTCATGTGGACTTGCCTCGCCAAGTTCCGCTGCGCTTTGTCACTCCTGTGGACTTGCTTGCATGGGCAATCCTATCGAAGCCTTCATGGCCTGTCTCCAACCAGAAATTCCGGAAGGTGAGTGTTGAACATAGAAAAGTAAAACCAGTCCAAGATTTGATTCCGTTTTTTCCATGGGACACAATTTCAACATGATAACTGACAAGCATCCATGACAGCCCGACGCCGCTATAAGACGGGCCTGACTGCAATACTGATCGGCGAAAAATCATCTGGGACAGCACAGTATGTGTGACAGTGAGCTCGTGAGGGAGACCGGGAGCTGGTGGAGACAACTTCGGGAGAGCACACCGACGCGCGTATGGTTAGCTCGGCATCGTCCATCAGCTTCAGTGAAGCAGCATCCTTGACTCCCGACGTCAATGAAAACCACCGGCCGGCCGGAGAAAAGGCATGGAAAAACTTGGTAATCTTTGGCTTTCTTCCAATAATTGAGGACGACTGCTAGCTCCTATACTTGTTTGCTTTCGCTCGCCAGTGCCTTCACGGCGATTCAACAATATTGCGCTGGTCGATCAGCTCTAGCTACGGTAGTTAATTTATAAGTCGCAGAGTCTTGCAAACACTCAATGTTGGTCTTGTCTTGCATCAGAAATTTGACTCGCACCTACCACGTATTAGACCGCAACGTCATTTAACATGAGATTTTCTAGCTTCGTTTGTATACCAAATCTTCCAAATTTTGCTTGTGCTTTCGTGCACGGAGCTTAGGTTCAACATAACATATTTGATAGTACTTGCTAAATCCGCCATGTAGGATCTGATCACTGAAGTTGTGTTATGTAATCTTTTGCGTTCCGCAAACAGTCCTGTGGTGGAGAGTCAGTTCTAAAAGTTTCTGCTCAATGGAAGTGCGTTTCCTCTTTATTCTTTTTGAAAGAACTACACCTCTACACATCCTCGGCCAATTGCTCGTTGGCTTATCAGCCCCATCCAAAATTTAATTTTTGAAACTTAATTTTATAGTTGATTTTGAGGTATTTTTATCGTAATTTATTTTGCTAGGAACATAGACATAAAATTTTCACCCATAAATTCTTTTGTTGCTTTATTCATTATTCCACGGCTTATCAGTCGTAGAGTGGAGGCTTACTTGGAAAAAAAAGGAAGGAGGTTTGGTGTTTTTTACCGGTGGATAAATTCAGAAAGAGATAATTTCTTATATGCCACTGAAAATTGGTTTGTTTTCTTATATACCACTTAAAATTGGCTCTTCCCATATATGTCATTGGCTTAAATTTACACACTCACTTATGCCACTTCTGTCTGTTGACTTTGCATTAACTAACATTAGGATCTAGTCATATGTCTGTTTTTTTTCTTAAATGACCAAAATAACCTTTAGCCCAAAACTGAGGGCAACAAATGGTACATTTGCATGTCTAACAACTTAGAAGGACAAATACTTTTTTTTACTATAGAGATAATTGTCAACGGGCAATCAACAGGCATGTGACATGAGAAGGTGAGTAATTTGAGCCAATTGCATATAGGAAAAGAGTCAATTTTGAATGACATATAAGAAAATAGACCAATTTAGTGGTATATAATGGATTCTCTCTTTCAGAAAAGATTGACCACATACTTAACACTTCTTACCCTGCATTTCCAGTGCAAACGTATGCTTGCTGACAGAAAACGATGCCGAAAATAAGTACAGTAACCATACAGATAGATGCAAAAAAGCAATGGTTAAAGCTTGCATGCTAGTGCTGGTGTTCAACTTAGGTTGTTAAACGAAATGACGAGGATCAGTCCCTTGCGTCTATAGATGGCCATAAGGCCCGGGGCCCGACGGCCCGGCCCAAGGCACGACAAATTGGCCCGGCCCAGGCACGGCACGGCCCGACTGGGGTCGTGCCCGTGCCGGCCCGGCCCAACAGCCGGGCCGTGCTTGGGCCGCTCCCTCGGCACGGTGGGCCGGCACGGCCCGGCACGAAAGAGGTCGGCACGGTGGGCCGGCACGGCCCGGCACGGTCCAACGGCAGGCACGGCCCGACCGAGGCCTGTTATGCCGGGTGGGTATAAATACCCCAAACCGCATCAAACCGACAAACCCTAACCCTAGCCACATCAGTCTCGAGTCTCGACCGATCCGCCGCTCGCCTGCTCCGCCTCCACCTCCAGGCTTCGACCCCTCAGCCCTCCACGCCTCCATCCCTCTTCGTCGGCGTCTCCGATGGATGCCTCGCCGGATCTAGCACCGAGGGTCAGCGGGCTCCCGCTGGGGGCTTGAGGGTCGTCTCTTCTCTATCCTTTTCTTTCATCTCTTTGGCTGATTCGTGACTGTGAGCTCTTCGTCTCCGCCTCTCCGGTCACCGGATCGACGGTCGCATTGTCGATTTCCTCTCCATTCTGTACTTTTTTTTGCAACCCTCATCGTTTCTCTTCGTCAGATACTCAGATCCACTCATCCACCCCCCAAATATAGTCTCTCCTCTTGTCTTCTCGTAGATCTGTGGATCTCTATCATCAACGGCAACTCCGGTGCTCCGGATGCGCAGGTACAAGCTTTTTTTTTAGTTTATTTTCTCTATTCGATCAGAGGGTTTGAAGATTTCTAGACCAGCCTTAACAATTAAATTGATGATATGACATGCACAACGCTGATGCAAATATAAATCACCAATATAACCAGACAGAGCAGGTTTAAGACTATCCATTGCTTTAGAATTAGCAGAGGCATTGTCCAGGGTAATAGAGAAGATCTTATTAGTCAAACCATATTCTTGAACAACAGAAAGCACACGTTCAGAAATATTTTCAGCATTGTGTGACACATCAATTAGCACCAGTCCCAAAATCCTCTTCTCTAATTGCCAATTAGAATTAACAAAATGGGCAACAACACTCAAATAATCCTCCTTAGCATTACCAGACCATATATCAGATGTCAAAGCAACAGAGCTAACAGACTTCAAAGTATCAATAAGCATAGCACGTCTCTTGTCGAAGACCTTAAAAACGTCCCTACTGATAGTTTGCCTAGAGACAACACTAAATCTAGGGTTGTGAGCATTCTGAATATACTCCTCAAAAGCAGCAGATTGACCAAAAGTAAGTGGAAGATCCTCTCTAGCAATCAACCTAACCAACTCAGTTCTAGCCACATCCGGTTTATATTCCCATTGACTAACAGAACCATCAGCATTAAACCTAAGCATGGACTGAGACAAAGCACCAACATTTCTAGGTTTGCACGATTTAATATGCCTAAGCAAATGTCCAGTACCACCAGTTGAACGAGCAGACAATGTTTTATGACAGTAATTGCATTTAGCAGAAACGCGAACCTGAGCGCCATTGCGCTCTTCAAAGAGTTCTTCAAAGTCGTCCCATACCTCAGACCTGGACCTCTTGTTGCTAGCACTTGAGCCAGACGGAGCACCGTTGCCATCGGCACCGGTACCATCATCGTGTGGCTCCGGCTGCGACAGATCTCTCAGAGGTGAAGCAGTGTTGCCAAACACCTCGATGCGTTCCTCCTCCAAGTCATCTTCGTCATCACCCTGCGTCCCCATCACCCTCGCCTCGTAGTTGCATGAGGTTGGATCACCATCCATCGCAGGCACTCCGGTTCCTCAACGGTGGCTGCCGCCTGCCGCTCAGCGACCTGCAAGAACAAATGAAACAACGACGAGAGCAGAGAGTAGTTACGGATCTGATCGAATAGAGAAAATAAACTAAAAAAAAAGCTTGTACCTGCGCATCCGGAGCACCGGAGTTGCCGTTGATGATAGAGATCCACAGATCTACGAGAAGACAAGAGGAGAGACTAGATTTGGGGGGTGGATGAGTGGATCTAATGAAGAGCTCATAGATTTGGGGGGTGGATGAGTGGATCTGAGTATCTGACAAAGAGAAACGATGAGGGTTGCAAAAAAAAGTATAGAATGGAGAGGAAATCGACAATGCGACCGTCGATCCGACGACCGGAGAGGCGGAGACGAAGAGCTCACGGTCACGGATCAGCCAAAGAGATGAAAGAAAAGGATAGAGAAGAGACGACCCTCAAGCCCCTAGCGGGAGCCCGCTGACCCTCGGTGCTAGATCCGGCGAGGCATCCATCGGAGACGCCGACGAAGAGGGATGGAGGCGTGGAGGGCTGAGGGGTCGGAGCCTGGAGGTGGAGGCGGAGCGGGCGAGCGGCGGATCGGTCGAGACTCGAGACTGATGTGGCTAGGGTTAGGGTTTGTCGGTTTGATGCGGTTTGGGGTATTTATACCCACCCGGCATAACAGGCCTCGGTCGGGCCGTGCCTGCCGTTGGANGCACGTCAGGCCCAGGCACGGCCCAGTAGCAATCGGGCCGTGCCGGGCCGACACGAAGGCACGATCAGCCCATTGGGCCTGGGCTAGCCCAGGCACGGCTTAGGACCAGTGGATCAGTGGACCAGTAATTCAGTGGATCAGTGGATTGACAAATTCAATGGATCAATGGATTGAACATGCAAAATTTAAATTTAAACATGCCTTAGTTAACAAATTCAAATTTCACAACTTACTTGACAAATTCAAATTTGAACATGCCTTAGTTAACAAATTTAAATTACACAACTTAGTTGACAAATATAAATTTGAACATGCCTTGGTTAACAAATTCAAATAACACAACTTACACAACTTAGTTGACAAATTCAAATTTGAACATGCCTTAGTTGAATTCACAGTTCTAGATTCACAGATCACCTTTACAAAAATTCACAGATCACAGATCAAAGATTCACAGATCACATTGACAAAAATTCATAGATCACTTGACTAAGATCACATATCACATGGACAATTCACAGAAGAGTTTCAAAAATCAGACTCACAGTTGTAGATTCAAAAATTTCACCAAGTCAAATTACCCAAAATCACAAATTTTCACCCAAACTTTCACCCAAAAAACTTGACTTAGATCACAGATGACATGGACAATTCACAGAAGAGTTTCAAAAATCACAGACTCACAGTTGTAGATTCAAAAATTTCACCAAGTCAAATTACCCAAAATCACAAATTTTCACCCAAACTTTCACCCAAAAAACTTGACTTATATCACAGATGACATGGACAATTCACAGAAATCACAGTTCTAAGATTCAAAAGTTTCACTAAGTCAAAAATTACCCAAAATCATAAACTTTCACCCAAAAACTTGACACAAGTATTTCAATGAATAAAGTAGCTGTGTAGTGCAATGGCTGCCTCGTTAAAAACCTTTCTAGGTAAAAACTCACACCTCGTGAGAAAACCCTAGAAAGGAAAAAAGAGTGCAGCCCACAGCATTAATCAAATGTTCATAATAAAGTCCAAGTCCAATACAATCATCCAGTCCCAGTGGCAGTGGTTACTTCATCAAGAAACAAATTGTCAAAAGAGTTTATAAGCTCTAAATTCTCCATGGTATGTTGCATCTTTGCATCTGCTTGCTCCCAATCTTTGATTAGTGCCAAAGCTTGCACCATGTCAGGAGCTAGACGCCGTCGTCGCTCCTCGATGATCCTGCCAGTTAAGCTAAAAGCAGATTCCGATGATATAGTAGAAACAGGAACAGTCAAAACATCCCTAGCTAATATGGAAAGAATAGGATAGGTGTGGTTGTGCTCATGCCACCAGTTAAGGATATTGAAGTCATCATCGTATTGGTTGACAGTGTCACTGTCAAGATAGGCAAACAACTCAGATGCATTCATGTTAGCAGTAGAAGAAACAGCCTGAATCAAAGCGGTAGCAGAAGTTCTCCTAGAAAATGCACCAGCACCAAGTCCAGATCCTGCACTGGCACCAGCATCACCAAGTCCAGAACCTGGACTGGCACTAGCACCAAATCCATCCATTGATCCATTGAATTTGTCAATCCACTGATCCACTGAATTACTGGTCCACTGATCCACTGGTCCTAAGCCGTGCCTGGGCTAGCCCAGGCCCAATGGGCTGATCGTGCCTTCGTACCGGCCCGGCATGGCCCGATTGCTACTGGACCGTGCCTGGGCCTGACGTGCGGCCCATGGGCAGGCTCGGCACGGCACGAAATTCCAATCGGGCCGTGCCGGCCCGATCGCTCTCGGGCCGTGCCTATCCGTGCCTGGGCCGGGCCGTGCCGGGCGGGCCTTATGGCCATCTATACTTGCGTCCTGCTTGAGTAACTGAGTTGTTCATGTGGATATATATCCCTCCCCATGGCGTGTAAAGGTGAAAGCTGATCGGGAAACGGAAGAAAACGGCCACCGCGCGAGCTATATAGCTAGTGCAGCCGCCAGCCGGGGTAAAAGAAGAAAAAGAACGGCATAAATCGCCCATCCACTAGTTCAAGTTTATTGACTACGGTGGCCCGTCTATTCGTCGCTGGAATCTTTCGCGACGACGTCTCCTCTGAGAAGGAATACGGATAGTGATCAGAGGATGGCAAGAGGGGATGTTTGCACGCACGAAGGCCTTGTTCAATTGGGCCTGAGTACCAGGAAGACAACCACAGAACCGGTGTATCGACGTGTACGGACTTCCATCCTCACATCAATTTCTAATTTCTAAACTGATACAAATATATATACAATATGAATGGATCATATGATATCAGTGATGGGAGTAGTCCACTCTAGATAATGATGGTGGCTGGCTGGCCGCATAGATAACACCTTTGATCTCACAAGATATACAAAATTTGCTATAGAAACATTGATATGTTTTCTTTTTATGTGTAAATGATTTTACTCCTATTTATTCAATGATATAGGCACGTTGCGTGCAGTTTGTTCAAAAAATATTATCTCCATTATTTTTGGGCAATTTTGGCTTTTCGAAGTGTTTCTATCTCCATTTAGCCTGAAAATAATAAAATAATTGGTGTGGTGTCCTGTAGTATTTTTTTTCTTTTCAAAGTCTATCTCTACATTTATTGTGAAAAATTGCTACAGTATCCTAGGGTCAAGCTAAGTTTTAAAAGTATCCATCAGCAAAGTCTGCGAATTAACTTTAGATATTTTGTAGCAAACTTTGCCCAAAAAATTAACAGAAGTCACCACTTTTTCTTCAGACGAAGCTTCTGAACATTGGCGGCTTGGCGCATCGATATCAATGACCTCAGAGCTCAGGGTGGCCTTGGGCTTAGCACAGCGGGTCGCACAAAATCGGCCTGCCGCTTGCCACGGACCACTGCGTCGGAGGACGGAGGCGCTGCGACCACGAGATGGTGACGCGGCCGAAAGCCCGAGCGGCGCCGTGCCAGCGGCCCAACACCAGCAGTGTCGCCACCCAAGTCGTAACCGAGGCGGACTCTGGACCGGGGCGGGGAGATGTACGGTCCGCGCGGCAGAGGCACAGTCGCGTGGGCCAAGCGCTACATGTGCCAGCCAACGAACAAAGGGATAAGTTCACTTTGTCTCTAAATTTGTCGCCTAGTCTGATTTTTGTCCTCAGTCCAGAAAACCGGATACAACGTATCCTTCAACTTATAAAACCAGTGCAAACAAGGTCCTCGGCAGTATTGGACTCCGGTTTTGGCTAACGTGACGTCTACATGGATCTTTTGACTAGGTCTTCGTCCTAAGTGGCGCTTACGTGACAGTTTGATCTGAAAAAAAGAGCAAAATTGAAAACTAAAAAGTTTTCAAAAATATGCGGAGCACATATGTCAGTTAAACAAAAAAATTTAAAATAGTAGGACCCACATATCAGTGAGTCTCACTTCCTGCATCTCATCGTCCCAACCTCCATCTTCTCTCCATGACTCTGCCGATGATCCGAAGTCTATGGAGAGGCCGGCAGCGGTATGGGGCGGGAGGACGCGGGGAGTCCGAC
Organism: Oryza officinalis; assembly: GCA_008326285.1. Classification (NCBI taxonomy): domain Eukaryota; kingdom Viridiplantae; phylum Streptophyta; class Magnoliopsida; order Poales; family Poaceae; genus Oryza; species Oryza officinalis. The sequence continues at coordinate 10,080,398 of BDMV01000003.1, read as the reverse complement.
GAGGGGGGCGAGGAGGCCAGCGAGGAGATGGGTGGCGTGTGGGAGAGGAGCGGTGGTGGTCGGCGGGGACATGCGCCGCTGACCATGTCCCGCCCATCGAGATCGTCAATCGCGCTGGCGTCACATCCTTCGCTCCATCGAGTAGCGGTAGCGGCACGGGAGGAGTACAACGGAGGACGGCCTTACCCAGAATGTCCAGCACGGAATCAACAACGGCGGCGGTGACAATGGTGCAGTGGTCGGCAAGCGGCCTTCGTCGGCCTCTCCACTCCTCTCCCGCGCGTCACCCATCTCCCCGCCGGCCTCTCCGTCCCGCCTCTCCTCGGAGCCCTCCCCTCCTTCGACTCCGACGACGAGGATATGCGGGCATGGAGTAGGAGGTGGAGAGGACGAGGAGCTCGCCTGCCACCACCCCTCTGCTCCGCCCCGTCGCGCCACCCACCGCCCTGTTAACACCAAAATTTGGTAAGCCCCAACGTCATCGGTCTAGAGTCAGTATCCCTCAGAGTCCTAAAATTGGTCAGTGAAAATTATCAGTCGTCAGCAGTCGGATTCTTTATGGATTCGGTTAAGAAAATTAATCAATTAAAAGAAACTTATCCAAAAGAGGCCGAATTCAAGAAGGATGTGGCATGGCAATTTATCAATTCATTAGGCAGAGTCAGTTAGTCTCTTTTTTATTTTTAGAAAAGATTGTTTAGAGTCCGATCAGAACTTGTATCTTTTACTTTATCTTTAGAAAAAATTGTGTCATGTCCAATAATGACTAGTATCTACCTGGGTATAAATATGTACGCCCAGGGTTCCTATCATTTATCTCTCGATCAATATACAACTTTCGGCGTATCGTCACTGTCACGCCCATAAATTTTAGCCAAATTTTCAGACTATTTTGTGTATAAATCCCTATCCAGAAATCAAGCCAGGGTCCACAAAATAACAAATTAATATACAGATCCAAAAGTAAATAAAACGTAAATACTTACAGAAGAGATACTTAGTCCTCACACCGAAAAGAAAGCAGCAGCAGCGAAAAAAGACGACGATCTTAGTGGGGCTTCAGCTCCACTCCACAGGCAAAAACTCAATTGGGGTATAAGTCTTGGTTCTCTAACTTCGTCTTCAACTCAGAAGCATTACACTTCTAAAAAGGGAAAATAATAGTAAGGCTGAGTACAACCACCATACTTAGCAAGCCACACCAACGATGCAGTCGTGCAAGGGGGAACAAAGGAAGGTTTGTGGCTATTTGCATAAAGGTGACTATGAACATTTATAGTTTAAAACAGTAAAACTAACTGTTGATTAATTAAGGCAAGATTAAAAGTCCATTGAACAACGCTACACTACGTTGAATAGGCCTAACCAAACCACCTGAACTACACCAGTTCATTAAGTCAAATTAATTAATAATATGGGACTAATCACGGTGAATCTGGTTGATCACCCATAACCGTAGGCATGACTATATGAATAGTTTTACTCTGATCAGAGGTGTACAACTGTACCCACAAGACACAATCCACCGTCATGTTACCGTGCCCGGCCGGACATGTTACCATGACGAGTGATTGTGACAAGACCCTTCGCATAACTCTTCCTAACCAATCACACCATACTTCAGGTTTTGCCTCTACCCCTAAATCCAAGGTAGGTAGCCCCCCTTGTGCCGCGGTGAATCCGATAGCCGATCAACTGATACAATCCCACCCGATCCAACTCTATCACGCCCACCCTAGCCTGGATACGTCGGAAAGAAAAAAGTTACACTACAAGCCTAGCTGTTGCCTACGTTGACTTGTGGTATGTACGGTAAGTCTTTCAGAGTTTTTCGCGAACCGGACCTTAATTGTCATTGGTGCGACAAGTAAAACCATGAACTCATAGCCAACCATTAAGCCATATTTTAGTTGGATAATATGACCAATAAAACATGACCAGATGTCTCGAGCTTACTACTCAGCAAGGCACTACAAGTAAATGGTGTAATTATCCCATTAGTGAGCTAGTGGTAATTAAGCATGGCTAAGCACATATAATTCTAGCGAGGTCAACTTAAGTGACACAAGCTAGTCAAATTATCACCCAAGTTTCATAAAGAATGGATATCAAGTAAATAAGGCACAAGCGAGTAGATAGGTAAACCCTATTCCTGTGTAATTAGCAAAACATGTAATTTTATTTGTAAACGGTAAAATATTTCATAAAATAGGTTCAATATGCTCAAGGAGACATGTGTGACTTGCCTTGCTTCTTCAGAACTCTTTCAGAGACTTTTCCTCACGAGCGCGATCTTCCGAAACAGCAAAATCTACACGCTGACATGCAAAATGAGGAAAAACCCTAATAAAAACCAAATAAATAGGACATGAAAAGTAAATAAACATGTAGAGCTCAATTTTAGATAAATTTTGCAAGTTGAATGGCACAATTTGGAGTTCGTATGAATTAGTTATGAATTTTAAAAGTTTAGAGTCATTTAAATGGATTTTTAAAATTAAATCGATTTATTACGCAATTAATATGAATTATGACGTCATCTGAGGAGAGAGGTGCCGCTTGCAACTGCGCCCCACCTGTCGGTGACTCAAAGGGGACGGGTGCACGGTGGACTGGGTCCACACGCGCACGGTCCACGGGCGCACCACGTGGCAATCACATGGTGGCCATGGCGGACGGGGAGGGCGAAGTGGAGCCGACGCCGACGCGGGTGGCACGAGGAAGGACACGTGAATGGTCCAGATTCACCTCGGGGTGAATCGGGCGGCCACGGGCGAGCGGGGCGGGGCCAACCGGCCGATCGACTGGGACGCGGCGGCGCCTGGCGCGACGGTCGCCGGCGACAGCCACCGACGCGGCGGCACGCGCGGGAGGCGGCGAAGGAAGGCAGGAAGGGAGAGGGGAGCTCACCGAGAGTCACCGGCGACGGGAGGCGGCGTGGAAGGGATGGCCAGCGGTGAGGTTGGCGGCGGGGGCGCTAGGGTTGGCGGCGAAATCGCCGCTTCGGTGATGGGCGGGGGAAGCAGACGGCGGTGGTGGCAAGGCGCGGCGATGGCAGCGTGCGACCGAACATGGCCAGCAATGACGGAGAGAGAGGGCGAGCGTGGTGGTGGCTCTAGGGCAAGGGAAAAATTCGGGAAAAAGGTGGAAATGGGAAAGAAGGTCAAGGGGGTTCAATTTATAGGCTCGGGAGGTGAAGATCGATACAGGGATGACGGCTAGAGCTTTGGGAAAATAGAGTTTTCACTAGCAAAGTAGGAGCTCGAAACCGCGTCGATTTGGGAGGATTTCGTTCGGAATTTTTCTTCGATTCTTGGATGAAAAGGAAGAGGGAGTTTAGGGCATCAAAACCCCTCGACTAATTCGGAAACGACCGAGAGAATCAAGCGAATCGAGCGGAGGAATCGGCGGTGACGGGCGACATCGGGCGCAGCTGGGTGACTGGCTGGAGGTAGGAGAAGGTATTGTAGCAAAAGGGAGGTAAAGTAGACTTTTGTTTTTGGGCCGACTTGAAGGGAAGGGAAAACAGACTTCGCCGGAAGTGGAGAGGAGGTAGGCTGGGCTAGCGCGGGGAGAGAGAGGACAAAGAGATGGGCTGGATTTGGCCCGACTCCAAGGAGGAGGATTTTAATTTGTTTTTTGATTTATTTAATTGATTAAATGATGTTTGTATTATTAAAATTATTTCTTGAGCTCCAAAAATTCACAAAAAATTCCAGAGTGTACTTTAGGGCATGGAGAATATTACGAAATATTCCCAGCCATGATTTTTCCCTCATTAATTTCACTTGCTAATTAGCTTTTAATTTTAATTTTAATTTCTAGAAATAATTTTTTAATCCCAAACAAAAATCGGGGCGTGACAATCACCCTTTTCTCGGAGGTTTTACTCCCGACGAGTTCTTATTTTTGAGCATGGGTTGAATCAGTTAAGTCCGACCTTCGGCGAGAAGTAAGTTTCATCATCTTCACTTACATCGGCGTGGCTAGGACTTCCTTAGTTCGGTCTAATATTCTAATCGGGTCAAAGCAAGCGTTGCCTATCTGGTATATCGTCTCTAATTTTGATGACATTATTGTTTAGTTTGAGATATATCGGTTAGTTTGAGCTTCAGCTATAAGATATATCGGTTGTCTAGCAGATATACACTTTAGTTTATTTACATCGGATCTCCAGCCGATGTATGTTTAACCATCGGATCTACATCTATTATACTATATCAGTTTTGCTCAATTGGTTCACATTATATTATCTCATTATTATTTCTGAGTTACATCGGCTTATACTCAAATTTGTATAATCTTTAGTTAAATTTATCTTTATCAACTTCGATCTTATACTGTCTCGGTTTGGTCTGATCTATCAAAACTGCTTTTGATAAAGAACAATTTATTGATGATTATGTATAGTTTAGTTCTAACCGATGATAACATAAATTTTATTTTTTTTAAGGAATAGATTACCCTTTTTCCTTACCACACAAATCCACTAGGATGGGTTTTGTTTGTTTTGACACCTAAAAATGCAAAAATCAAATTTTAAAAAAAATTGCAAGAATTGATTTATAATAAGCACTTTTAGCAATAAACTAGGTTAGGTATTGTGCGGTTACCTAAAGATACCTGCTCAACGTAGATGTAGGAAGTAGAAAGGCTGAGGGTCTCTCGCGCCTTTCTTCAGCTTGCTTCTTCCTGTTCGTCTGATTGGATCTATAGCCGATTAAGCAAAACCTTATCGACATCGGCTGGTTTCGCTACATCCCATCGGCTTATTGGCCAATCAATTCCTTGATTATCGATCTATCTTGTTAGTTGCAGGATCAAACTAACTGACACGTGCTGAACCCAATTGATAGGACCTGCACTGGAGCTAAGCAGATCTTTCAGGTCTTCGTGTGTGCAACAAATTTCGCGTCAACACTCCCGCCCCGCTTCGCCAGCCTGCTCTGTCCGCCGCCGCTCCGCCCGTCACCACTCCGCCCCACCCGTCGCCCGCTCCGACCTTCTCCTTGCAAGGGGGAGAGAGATGGGAGTAGTGAGAATGACATGTGAGGTCACATGGGCCCTACCATTTTTATTATTTTATGTGTGTAACTGACATGTGGGCCCTTCAGGTTTTATTATTTTTCCGAATCGAATTGTCACGTAAACGTCATGTCAATGTCACATGGGACGAAAACCTAGTCAAAGGATTCATGTAGACGTCACGTCAACGAAAACCTTATAAGTTAGGGATGCGTTGTATCCGATTTTTCGAACTGAAAACTAAAATCAGACTCGACGATGAATTGAGAGATTGATCTTATTCAACGAACAAATGCCGCGTAGCTTTCGGTGTCCACCGCGCGGTCCAGTTGCCCGTGTGCGTGTTTACCCCGGGGCTTAAGAGTTTTTGACGCGGCCGGCGTTCATTTGGTCGTTTCTGACGTTTCGTGCGCTAGGCTCTTGATGCCCACGAGCATCACGGAGTTGAAGTGCATTAACTTCGTCTCGAGACGACGCGCTATGCATCCGGACATCATCACGTTGATTAGAGCTCTCAAGAAGTTGGTGACCATCAATTGGAACGGTAGGTGAAGTGTAGTTTCGATGTTCCGATCAAGGATCAGCATGGCGGTAGATCGAGCTGTAGGCGCATTTGCGCTAAGGACAGTGCAAAACTTGACACTGACGACGGAGCTCCTCAGAGCCATGCGCCCATGCGTGTACCATATATGTTGGTTTAGTAGGTTCTCTTGCTAAAATTTTGACGGTATCAAATTTTGGTACAGTAGGAAATCAAATCAATCCTACGTAACAGATGGCGACGGAATTCCTTGTGCTTATTGTATCATGCTATGGAGTACATATATATGGTGTCAAGCTTTCATTATGATGGGGGTAGAATTATTAATCCTAGAAGAGCTAGCAGAAAGATTCAGTGTGAAGAAGCCAGCTTTTCTTGAAAGGTTTAAGCTACACGAAAGGGACGAGCTTAATTAGCTTTTGTTGCCTTGCTAGCTCGGAGTTGAAGTCGGCAACGCCTTCGCCGGGGCTGAAGTCGGCAATGCCTACGGAGGAAATGACATACATAGTACTGCATATATGTACAAATCATTTGCCAGGTACCTACAAGTCATCAGATGTAACATGTAGTACGCAAAACAAACACATCAATTATATCGGGGAAAGTTTTCGGTACATACAAATTTGCTGGGTCCATTCACATTTGATGACCTGGACATAGTCTGGTGGCTCTCTAGGAATATTCAAACAGGACAGGTGCGCTTTTGGGTTATTAGCCTGCTGGTGCCTCATCAACAAGACAAAAGGAGTAATTACACGAAGAAGGACTTCCCTGGATTTAATAACTTCTGTATCATCTGCAGACATAAAATCGGGACCTGATGTGATTAAGAAGCCAACGATAGTCGCACAAATTTGTTGTGGAGAGTCATGATCGACTCATGGCATATGAAAACCTGCCAGCAATTCTCTACTTTATGATATGATAAGAACATGCATAATGTGCTCAATGAGTGGGGCGGCGGAAAGTAATCAGATGTGCTAGTTTATAGTTCCACGATAATTTTATAGGAACTATTGAACAGTTCAACTACATCTACAATTAACCATAGTGATCACAATTAAGTTAATTTCTGAAAGTGTAAACCCCTGATTATTTTGGTGATTAATAACAATACGATTAGAGGACAAACAACTTATTTGAATATGAGTGAAGAAATGTTAGTTCTCGGTGAAGCGATGTTCAATGCAAAACTCATTCAAGTGGATAAAACGATGGGATCCAGTATTTATGCAAATGGTAAAATATAAATTTTCATTTATTTATGTCATTAGGAAAGCCGTACTATTAAAGAGGATGTTGTTTTGATATTTAGGGATAAGAAAAGTGCTCAAAAGTCTTTGCTAAAGTGATTTTCTTCCTTAGATTTGTGTACTGGTGTTTTTTAGAGTATTTTAAAATCAACTTCAAAATTTTCCAAAGTGCAATTGCCTTCGAAAAATGGTACCGACGATTTTCGGATATTTTTGAAGGCCTCTTCGAAAATTTTTGAAACTTGCAATTTCAGTACTGGTCTTTTTCAAAAATTTCCGAATGAGTTTCGGAAATTTCCGAACTGTGTTGAAAAGCTTGCTTTCGGAACTGGTGATCTTCGGACTTTTCCGAAGTGATGTTCAGAAATTTCGAAAGCTGCAAGTTGGTACTGGTGGTTTTCGAAATTTTTCGGAGGCGCTTCAAAAATATCCGAACAATGCTTCAAGTTGGATTTCTGTACTGGTGTTTTTCGAAAGTTTTCGTAAGTTCTTCAGAATTTTTCGAAAAAGGAAATCTTTACCCACCAACGAGCAGAATTGAGGGTGTGGTTACCCCCTCCCCCTCCAAGTCAATGCTGCCGTTCCTATTAAATATTTTTGTCCTTGGCTTGCTTTGCATTCGTGATCCACTTTGAGCCTTGCTCTCTCATTTCTTCTCTCCACTGATCTTCAAGTCTTGACTTCGTGTGTGTATGAGAGTTGTGGATTTGAATTCGTGTGAGTGTTTGGTGTTGACTTCGTGAAGATTTGTTAAGTACTAGTTTCATCCCCAAGAGATTCTTTGTCACGCCCCAAACTAGCCCCAAACGGCGGCCAGTATAAGGCGATCCAAATTAACCTGTATACCTGTACCAGTCCCAGGAAACAGTGCTGGTACAACAGGAAGATTGAATATCACGGCGACAGAAGTCTCTTTATTAACAGTAGAATTACAACCAAGGTTGGAACTGTGGACAGACCCCGAGTTCGCAACTGCATTACAAAAAGGCGGAAGCGGAGACTAGCCCAAAGCCACAAGCATGACTTGGGAGTTAAGCTGAAACCCTACTATAGCTCGTAGTTCGCTTGCTCCTGGAAGAACTCTTCTTCGGCAGGGTCCATCTCTTCGTCTTCGAGAACCGGGGGGGGGTTATTTATATAGAGCAAGGGTGGTACGGAGGTACTCAGCAAGCTAAGGAGAATTAAGTGTTTGATGCAAGCTTCAAAGGAGAGCTAGTTGTTTTCGCGTTCGATTTTAGTTTAAGACTTTCAGAAGAACTAAGTGAGTGCTTCTCAACGGCACAAACGAGAGAATGCGTCTCATCCAGCCGGAGCAGTGAAATGTATGGATTGATTCTGTCATCACGAAAGGCTCCCTGCCAATCGTTTACCGAAACCGGCTGCATCGACAGCCACAAGTCAAGCACTGAACATATTTTCTTACACCAACAGCAATTCACAAGGTAGTAAACAAACTACGCTAAGGAATCACCTCACATCCGCCCATGACCGTGGGCACGGCTGTTCAAACAGTTTGTCAACCTCTGTAGAGGGGGTACACTTTACTCACACGACGTTACTAACCCGGGTCACCCAACCCGTGCTTAACAGCCACGTCTAGCGATTTTGAGGTTTTCACGACAAGGCATTTCGAAAGCCGACTCAGGGTAACCTTATGCCAATGGGAGGGGTCCCACGGACCAACACCAGGTTAGGTCCCAGACCATACTGTGCCAGGAAGCCCAGGGGTCCTCCCCGACACCACCCCGGCGTATCCACTTGTCCCTTGGCATCAAGATTTCCCTAGCCTAGCTAGTTACTCAGCTAGGGGCGTCCCATTCACCCATGTGGTCGTACTTGTCATATGTTCGGATGTAATTCCCAAGGGATCGGTCCTTAAGGCGAGAACGGGAAGATCGTACCTCCAGTACGTCTCCCGCACAGCGAGTTTTGGAAACTCAAATTATTTTCAAGGCACCGACCCAAGTGTTGGATTTTCCAAGGATTTTGTAAACCCAAGTTTTACCCAGTTGATCATTTTTAAATTTGAAGGAAGCCTCGATATTCGTACGCGGGGTACGAATACCAAGACCAGACCTGAAGGGGCGACAAGGGGTGTTAGGTCAATCAATAATCAAGGAGGTCAAATGCAACAAGTGGGTAGGTGTTAACAGTAGATTTTCGTAATCGACTCGGAGAGGAAAGAGGAAACTAAAGCAAAGAGAAAGGATTAAGTTGGAGTCGGACCAAGCATCGTATCGGACTGAGAGGAGCACTAGTAGGAAGAGTGTATCGGTCGATACGGATTCAATATGGTTGATTGGCCGATAGAGGCTGGAAGTTGACAGAGTCAGCGTGGGCTTGGTTTGGGCTCGAGATAAGCTTCAAGAAAGTTGCCAAATAGAGATAAGGCTCGTTTTTAGGCAATTGTATCTTGTAAATCAAGTAGGTTTAGATCTAATTTGTGGCAAGGGTCTGCCGCAAAGACTTGTTTGTTTGTTAGAGATAAGATCGTGTCCTACAAGGACCCTGTTGTAATCTCGGGTATAAATATCCCGGTAGTTTGTACATAGAAACTATCTCACAACCAAATACAACAACCAGTTTGTTTCAATCTATTTTCGGCGCATTGCCAACCCTCGCAAGAGGTCAACTCCGACAAGTTCTTGCTTCCCCGGAGCAGAGGTAAGAACTCGTGCCCGACGATCTGCATCGTCGGGGCTAGTGTGTCGCTTTAGACACGCTAAGCCTCGATGATGTGATCGTCGTTTATCATGTTTTGGATGATTTTGGCAAGTATCTTAATTATGCTTCGCCAGCGATCTACTTGTTTTAGGGTTTATTGCCGATGGCAGTTTAATTATTACGCTTGGTTAAATCATTCAGTGCATTTATCATCCCCAAAAGCAATCGACGACTTGATTCTCTCTGTGTTAAGTCTCAATTCATACTTTGAGTTGCCATCGACCTTAGTCCTGTCTTGAGATCTAACCCAAAGCCTGTTTTCGATTGTAATTAAGGATAGCACTAGAGTTTCAGCCAGTCTTGCCTGATATGCATGATTTTCGTAAGGTTTTTATGCGTATCTGCCATCTACATGAACAGATCGATGAATATAGATATATCTGTTATAGATTACTCTTTAGGGTTTATCTGTGGTCGACATATTTATATTGGTTGATTGGTTCTTATAGATTTGCACTAGAGTATTAGCTAGTGTAGTTATCTTTGTTATCCCTTATTGGCCGATGCCATTAATCGATGTTAATATGTTGATGAAGGCCGATAAGATTAGATCTATGCTTTAATCTTATTTTGTCACAAGTAAGCCGATATAGCTTTGCCCTATCGGCTGGGCCACGACAATGCGACATCGGCCTATCGGTCAATCGACCATTGTTTTCTAACACGGTTTGCTTGTTTATCTTGTTGATTGCAGATCAAATCAACTGGCACGCTCTACACACGACTAGGCAAGCCTTTGGACCTGCACTGGAGTAGAGCAAACCTCCCAGGCCGCCGTGGAAACGTGGAACCCGTTTGGTTGCAAGGCGGGTTGAAATTCTGCGCCAACAGTAGGGCCTGCCGGTTGTGTCACAACCCACGGCCAAGGTGTCATGTGTAACCTAAGGGATGCATAGTTTGCAAAAAGAAAATACTTAATTTCAAATTACGGGTTCAATTGGTCAAAGGTGACTTGCCTTGCTCGAGATCTTGAGCTTCCTCCTCGAAGTCCACGCACTGCGAGTCTTCTGGTTCCGAAACTACACGCGAATCGAGGCGACTCAACACAACAGTAAAAAGAAAGCCCTATTAAAGACCTCTAAGCGTGCCAATAGATAGATCTTGATTTTTGAGGAATTTTGAAAGTTGAACGGAGTCAATCGGACGAACGGTTGAGAAGATATGAATTTCCTAGGATTAATTGATTTTCTGTCTAAAGGAAAAGGAATTATTAAATCCCTTGGAAAAAAAAGAAAGAAAGGAGGGACGTGATTTGGACTATGTTTTGGGTAGATGGGTGCAGCCCAATGCAAGATCGGGCGCGGCCAGGCAACACGGGCCGGCACGCGGAGGAAACGGCCCAAGGCCGGTCGGCGCAGGGAGAGGCCGATAGGTCGGCTGACGGGGCGTGGCCCACGAGCGAACGCGACTCGTGCGGGAGTACTGGGCCGGTCGCGGGACGCGGCCCAAGGAGTGAGCGCGGGCGCAGCCGAGCAAAGCGGGCCGGTGCGTGGAGAGGACGGCCCACACGGCGAGGTGCGCGTGAGGCGGGAAGGCCGACTAGGCCAGACCGTGGCGCAGCCCACGCGATGAGATGGATCGATGGACCGAGGTCCACCGCGTGGGGCGCTAGAGCGGGACCCGCCTGTCGGTGACCCAGCTCACGAGGGCGAGGCGCACGGAGTGGGTTGGCGCTAGGGTGGAGTGGACTCGGTCCAGATCCAGTGCACCGGTGGACGCGTGCGCGGCGAACCCACGCGCAGCCTCAGGGCTCTCCGTAGACCGCACGCACGGGATGGAGAGAGAAGCGCCGACTGGTGCTCGCGTGGCGCCGACGTGGCTGCCACGGAGGACGGCGGGAGGAAGAAAAAGGAGGCGCCGGTATCCGACTGCGCGGAGCTTCGGGATGCCGCGGCGCGAGTCCGACGAGAGGGAGAGCCTCGGAGCGAAGAGGGGAACAAGAGGAGTCGAGCCAACGACTCGGATTCACCGGAGAAGGGCCGGAGGCGGCGGATAGCGGTGGCGGTCGACGCTGGCGAGCAAAAGAGGGAAATGGTGCCGGAGCGGTTCGGGCCCGATTCGCCGGAGGAGGAGCGTCTACACGGGTTCACGAGCTCGTCTCGAGGAACGGAAGAGGCGGAGCGACACCGGAGGGCGCGGCGACGGTGCGGGGAGCTCGGCTCCGAGCGGCGGTGAAACGGCGAGCTAAGACGGCCATGACGGCGCCAACGATGGTTCTACTGCGCCTATGAGCACGGCGGCGAGCTAGCTAACGCATAGGTTTCAGCGAGGAGAGGAAACCGGCGGCGCGGGCGAGAATGCCTCGGCTTCAGGCCGAGGACGGAGGGGAAGTGAAGGGCGCCCAGAGTCCCCTTCACGCGTCCTCGAGCAGTGGGCGGCAATGGCGCGGTGGTGGTGAAGGGAAACGGAGGGCGGCGGTTTTTGAGAGAGGAGCTCCGCGGAGGGCAAAGGCGGCCAAGAAAGGGAAGGGCGCGGGATTTAAAGAGCGGCAAGGCGGTGGAGCGCGAAGGTGGCTCGGGAAGACGGTGGAGGCATGCGGAGAGAGAGCTGGCGCTCTTCGGCGCTAGCGGCCAAGGCGGCAGCAGCCGTGACGTCAGCGGCGGTTGGGAGAAAAGGAAAAGAAGAAGGAAAAGTAGATTGGTGCCTTGCCGATTTGGGGAAAAAGGAGTGCGGGAGAGAGAGAGAGAGAGGTGGCACGGTGGCTCTCTCCCTTGGACGCACGCGCACAGAGCAGCGGGACCGAGCGGATGACGCCGGCGGTGATGGCAGGGCGGTTTGGCGCGGCGCGGGGATAGGGCGAGCGCCGGGGCAAGCGGCGGCCAGATGGGATGGCGTCGGCGTCCTCCCGGTTGGCCACAACGCGCGGGAGCGGAGGAGCGTGGGAGCCAACGGGCGGAGGCGGAATCGGAGGGCGCCGGCGGGCGTCGACGAGAGAGAGAGAGAGAGAGAGAGAGAAAGAAGAGTGAGCGAGAAAGATCGAGAGAAAGAGAGAGAGACGGCTCTCTCTCTCTCATGCGGGCGCGTGCGGCGCACGTGCCTAGCGCGCTCAGGCCGCGCGGACTGGGCCGGGGCAGCGCGGCCCAGCAGGGAGGACAGGAGGCCGAGTGTCACGCCCCAAACTAGCCCCGAACGGAGGCCAGGATAAGGCGATCCAAATTAACCTGTATACCTGTACCCTTCCCAGGAAACAGTGCTGGTACAACAGGAAGATAGAATATCACCACAACAGCGGTCTCTTTATTAAGAGTAGAATTACAACCAAGGTTGGAACTGCGGACATAACCCGAGTTCACAACAACATTACAAAAAGGCAGAAGCGGAAAGGCGGAGACTGGCCCTAAGCCACAAGCAAAACCTTGGGGAAAGGCCGAAACCCTACTACTGCTCGTAGACTGCTTGCTCCTGGAAGAACTCCTCTTCAGCAGGGTCCACTTCTTCATCTTCGAGAACTGGGGGGGTTTAATTATATAGAGCAAGGGTGAGTACGGGAGTACTCAGCAAGTCAAGGGAATTAAGTGTTTGATGCAAGCTTCAAAGGAGAGCCAGTTGTTTTCACAGTCGATTTCAGTTTAAGACTTTCGGAAACATCTAAGTGGGTGCTTCTCAACGACACGGACGAGAAAGTGCGTCTCATCCGGCCGGAGCAGTGAAATTGTATGGACTGAAACTTGTCGGCACAAGAGGCTCCCTGCCAATTGTTTCTCGACACCGGCTGCAACAACCGCCACAAGCCAAGCACATCGGCACGAGAGGCTCCCTGCCAATCGTTTACCGACACCGATTGCTCCAACAGCCACGACTTAAGCACAGAAAGGATTTCTCACACCAGCAGCAGTTCACAAAGTAGTCAACAAAACTACGCTAAGGAATCACCTCACATCCGCCCATGACCGTGGGCACGGCTGTTTGAACAGTTATTAACCTCTGCAGAGGGGGTACACTTTACCCACACGACGTTACTAACCTCGAATCACCCAGCCCGTACCTCACAGTCACGTCTGGCGACCTTGAGGCTTTCAAGACAAGGCATTTCGAAAGCCGACTCAGGGTCATCTTATGTCAACGGGAGGGGTCTCACGGACCAACACCAGGTTAGGTCCCAGACCATACTGTGCCAGGAAGCCCAGGGGTCCTCCCCGACACCACCCTGGCGAATCCACTTGTCCCTTGGCATCAAGGTTTCCCTGGCCTAGCTAGTTACTCAGCCAGGGGTGTCCCATATCACCCATGTGGTCATACTAGACATATGCTCGGATGTAATTCCCAAGGAATCGGTGTCACGACCGGAAATTTTTCCCAAATTTCCAGACCATTTTGTGTATTAAGTCCCTGTCCAGGCATCAACCAGGGTACACAAAACGACAAATCAATAAACAGATCCAAACGTAAATAAAGCGATAAATACTTACAACAGAGGCACTTAGTCCTCACACCAAAAAGAAAACAGCAGCGGAAAGAAACGATCCTAGCGGGGCTTTAGCTCCACTCCACAGGCAAACTCAACTGGGGTCTGAGCCTTGATCCTCTAACTTCATCTTCAACTCAGAAGTACTAAACTTCTGAAAAGGAGAAAAAATAGCAAGATTGAGTACAACCACCGTACTCAACAAGCCACACCAATGATGCAAACGTGCACAGGGGAGACAAAGGGAGGCTTGTGGCTATTTGCAGAAAAGCGGTTGCAAACCTTTACACTTTAAAACAGTAAAACAGTTGTTTAGTTAAAGCAATATTAAATCTCCACTGAACAATGCTACAACCACGTTGAACAGGCCCAACCATTCCACCTGAACTACACCAGTTCATTAAGTCAAATTAATTAAACATGTGGGACTAATCACGGTGAATCTGGTTGATCGCCCATAACCGCGGGCACGACTATTCGAATAGTTTTACTCTGATCAGAAGTGCGCAACTGTACCCACAAGACACGATTCCACACATGTTACCATGCCCCGAAGTATCACCACGATACTGCAAAGGGGGAAATCCTGACAAGACCTTTCGCATAACTCCTCCTAACCAAACGCACCACACCGCAGGTTTCGCCCCCACCCCTCAAAAGGCAGTGGGCAGCCCCCCTCGTGCCTTGGTGAATCCGGCAGCCGATCAACCGGTATATCCCCGGCCGAACCGACTCCATCACGCCCACCCTTTCCGGGGAGCGTCGGCTAGGAAAGAGCTATACTACGAGTCCAGCAGTTGCCCATTCTTTCTTGTGGTAAGCACTGTTATTCTTCCAGGGTTTCCCATGAACCGGTCCTTAATTGCCATGGGTGCGACCAGCAAAACCATGCACCCACAGCCCACCATTAGGTCATATTTTAGTTGGATAATTACGACCAATAAAACATGGTCGAGTGTCTCGAGCGAACTGCTCGTTAGAAGCTAATTGTAAACAGTGTAATTATCCCATTAAATGAGCTAGTGGTAATTAAGCATGGCTAAGCATATATAATTCTAGCAAAGTCAACATAAGTGACTCACGCTAGTCAGATTATCACCCAAGGTTAACAAAGGACGGTTAACAAGTAAATATGGCACAAGCAGACGGATAGGTAAACCCTATTCCCATGTAATTAGCAAAACATGCACTTTATTTGCAAACGTAAAACATTTCGTAACATAGGTACAACATGTTCAAGGGGAATGTGTGACTTGCCTTGCTTCTTCAAACAATCATCCGAGCTCTTTTCCTCGCGAACGCAAACTTCCGAAACGGCAGAATCTACACGCTGGCACGCAAAACGAGGAAAAACTCAAATAAAAACCAAGTAAATAGTACACAAAAAGTAAACAAACATGTAGAGCTTAATTTTAGATGAATTTTGTAAGTTGAATGGCTCAATTTGGAGTTCGTATGAATTAGATATGAATTTTAGAAGTTTTGAGCCATTTAAATGAATTTCTCGAAATTAAATCGATTTATTGCGTAATTATTAATTAATTTTACAAAGAAAAGGACTACACTGACATCATCAAAGGGAATCGGCGCCGGAACGACGGGTCCCACGTGTCAACGGGTCAAGGGGCGGCTGATCCAGGGTGGACCAAGTTCACGCACACACGGGTGCGGACGCACCACGTGGCACAGACGTGGCGACCACGGCGGACGAAAGGGAGAAGGTAGCGCCGACGTGGATGCCAATGTGGCAAAGCCGCGGGCGGCCACGTGGTCTGGGTGTGGACCGGATCAAACAAAGGGGGCCCACGTGTCGCGACATAAAAGTCGGTGAACCGGGGAGGTAAAGGAGGTAAATTGGACTTGCAGGAGGAAGGGAAAACAAGACTGAGAGGGAGGTAAACTGGACTTGAGGAGGTGAACTGGACTTCCTCGAAAAAAGTTAAAAGGGCCGAGGGACAAAAAGTAGACTTTTGTGTGGAGAAAGGATAATAGGCCGACGACCCAATAGAGGAGAAAGGGCTGGGAGGGACGTGAAGTGAACTTTTGCGAGAGAGATGGGCCATTTGGGCCGACGGCCCAACAGAGAAGGGGGAGAGAGAAAGGAGGCGAGGAGGGAGCCAACATGGACTTCTCGCGAGAGAGATGGGCCAAACGGCCCAACAGCCGCTGGGCCGGAGGAAGCGGTGGGTCGGCCGGGGCGGCCTCTACGGCCGGGCGGGCGGCTAGGGTTCGGCCGAAACCCTAGGCCGACCGGCCAGGGCACGGCGGCGGCGGCCACGGGCCGTGCGACGGCGAGGCGGCGGCGCGGCCACTGGCGGGACGGGAGGCGAGCGGCGGCGGCGGCGGTGGCGCTGTGGCGACGGCGGCGCACCGGCGCGGTGAGATGGCGCGCGGCAGTGGCGGCGCTAGGGTTAGGGTTTGGGGGCAACGGCGGCGGGGAAAACGAGGAGGAGGCCTCGGGGGGGGGAAATAAATAGGCCGAGCGGGCGGCGGCCGGGAATCCCGCCGGGAAAAGCGGCGGAGCGGGCGCGGCGGCGGCCGGCCGAGTCGGAGACGACTCGGCCGCGGGCCCACCCGTCAGTGGGCGCGGGGCGCGGGGAGGCGCGGCAGACTTCCGAGGCGGCTCGGCTTGGGCCGGCCCGGGAAGGGGAGGGGCGTGGGGAGGCGGCGGCGGCTTGGGCCGCCTTGGGCCGAGGAGAGAGGAAGGAGGGAGGCATGTGGCCCGTGGGCCGCGGGAGAGAGAGAGTTTTGGGCCGAAAATGGCCCAAAACAAAAGGGACACTTTTAATTTCGTTTTTTAATTAATTTAATCAGTTAAATGAACTTTGTGACTTTAAAATTATTTCTTTAGCTCCAAAAATTCACAAAAAATTTTGGAGAGTACTTTAGGTCACTGGGAATATTACAAAAATATTTCCGGCCATGATTTTTAAAGGAAATTTTTGATTTCCTTGCTAAATTCACTTGTTTAAATTGCTTTAAATTTCTAGAAAATGTATTATTAGGTAATTTTATTAAATTTCTGGAAAATGTATTATTAGGTAATTTTTAATCCCGATCGAAAATCGGGGCGTGACAAATGGTCCTTAGGGCGAGAACGGTGGACCGTACCTCTAGTACGTCTCCCGCACCACGAGTTTTAGAAACTCTCTTTGTTTTCAAGGCACCGACCCAAGTGTCGGGTTTTCCAAGCATTTTGTAAACTCAAATTTTACCCAGTTGATCATTTTAAATTTGGAGGGGAGTCTCGATATTCGTACGCGAGGTGCGAATACCGGGAACTCATCAGAGGGGTGACAAGGGGTGATAGGGTATTCAATAGTCAAGGAAGGTAAATGCAGCAAGTAGGTAGGGCCTGTCGGTTGCATTGCAAACCGAGGCCAAGTGTTAAGTGTAACCTAAAGATGCATAGTTTGCGGAATCAAAATACTTAATTTCAAATTATAGGTTCAATTGGTCAAAGGTGACTTGCCTTGCTCGAGATCTTGAGCTTCTTCTTCGAAATCCGCGCACTGCGAGTCTTCAGGCTCCGAAGCTACACGCGAAATGAGGCGACTCAACACAACGGTAAAAAGAAGCCCTATTAATGACCACTAAGCGTGCCATTGGATAGATCTCGATTTTTAAGGAATTTTAGAAGTTAAACGGAGTCAATCAGACGAACGGTTGATAAGATATGAATTTCCAAAGATTAAATGATTTTCTATCAAAAGGAAAAGGAATTATTAATTCCTTTGAAAAAGAAAAAAGGGGACTTGAATTGGACTTTTATTGCGAGGGAATCGGCCCAAGGCCGAATCGGACGCGGCCGGGCTACTCGGGCCGGCGCACGGGAGAGTGGCCCAAGGCCGAGTGAGGGAGGCCGGTGGGCGCGGCCCACGGGCGAGCGCGGGTGTGGCTGAACGAACGGGCCGACGCGCGGGAAGGGATGGCCCAAGGCCGAATGGCGCGGCCTGGTCCGGCTTCCCGAGTGACTTGGGGCCGACTGGCCGGACCGAGGAGGGACAGAGGCCGAGTGGGCCAAGCAGGGTGGGAGGCCGATGGACGCGGAGGCCGATGGGCCGAGCGGCCGAAGGCCGAGGCCGATCGGGGAAGGGAGGTCGATGGGCCGTGGTGGGCGTAGCCCACGCGGGCGGCCGGACCGGTGGACCGAGGTCCACCGCGCGGCGCTAGGGCGGGGCCTGCCCGTCAGCGGCATGGTCCACGTGGACTCGATGCATGGAGGAAACAAGGCCGTCGGCGCTCGCGTGGCGCCTACATGCAGCCACGAAGGCCGGCGGGAGGAGGACGACGGGGGAGCGGCCGAGATCGACGGCGGCGACGGCGGAGGGGGCTCGGGGCGACGCGGCGCGAGCCCGGCGGAGGGGGAGATCACCGGAGCGGAGGGGGAGAAAGAGGAAGAGAGCCGACGGCGGCTGGCGACGGCGCGAGATGTCGGCGGCAATGGCGGCGCGGGGAGAAAGCGGAGTTGACGGGCGGGCGACCACGGCGGCGCCTGAAGGGGGGCCTACGGGGAGCTAGCTAGCGCCCTAAAACGCGAGGGGAAGGGGGAAGACGGAGGGGGGAGGGAGAGGTTACCGCGGCGGGGAGGAGCTTGCCGGGCAGGAGGCCGACGGCGTGGGGCGATGGTGCGGCGCGGCTCCGGGCCGAGGAAGAGGGGAGAGAGAGGGCGCCGGGGTCCTCCTCGGCGTCCTCGGCTGCGACGGCGGACGACGAGGGCGGCGGCGGCAGTGGGGAGGAGCTCGGCGGAGGGGGCGGCAATGGCGGCCGAGCGGGAGGGTTTTAAGGAGGGGGAGAGCAAGTCGGTTCGGGCGGAGGTCGGTGCGGCTAAGGCGGTTCGTGGAGAGGGGGAGAGGCGGTGGAGCCACGCGGGAGGGGATCGGCGCGCTAGCGGCCGAGCGGCGCTGCCGGTGACGTCGGGCGGTCGGGGGTGGGAAAGCAAAACGGGGGGGAGAGAAAGGAGGCGGCCCCTTGCCAGAACGGGCAAGGGCACGCGGGGAGAGAGGGAGGGCATGTGCTCTCCCCCGAGGGCAGCACGCGGGCGCGCGAGCAGCGGGGCCGACGGCCGACGCCAGCGCGTGGCGCGGCGCGGGGGCAACGGCGCAGGGAGGGTCCCGGGTGACGGCAGCGGCGGGCGTGGCGGTCGTCCACGCCGCGCGGACGCGGGACCGGCGGCGTAGAGAGGAAACGGGGGTCGCTGGCGGGAACCGGGACTGGGCGCCAGCGAGGGCCGTTGGGAGAGAGAGAAAAGAAAGAACGGGTGAGGGAGAAGGAGACGCTGCTCTCCTCGGCATGTGCGGCGCACGTGACCGGGGGCGCAGGCCAGCGCGAACCGGGCCAGGACAGCGCGGCCCAGGTAGGAGGAAGGGGGGAGCGCAAGTGGAGGCAAGCCGAGGGAGGGCGAGGGGAGACCGGGCCGGGGGCGGCCCGAGGAGGAGGGGAGGAGGAGGGAGCAGGCCGAGAGGGAATCGGCCCGAGTAAGGAGGAAGGTAAAGCAGACTTTTGCCGAGAGAGAGAGAAGGAGTTTTAGGGTTCGGATTCGAAATCCGATTTCGCGGTTTTCTCTGGGATTGAGACGAGAGGGGAAACACGAGGCCCAGGCACACAACAAGACTTGACCGAAGAACAAAATTTTCGCAAATAGGGTTTTTAGAGATTAGTTTTCCCGCTAACGCCGCGACAAAACGGGCGTTACATCGAGGGAGAGAGGGCAGGGGGAAAGGGGCCGAGCGGAAAACGGCCCGAGAACAGAGGAAGGTAAAGCAGACTTTTGGCAGAGATTTGAATTGGAAGGATTAGGGTTTGGATTCAAATTTCGATTTCGCGATTTCTTCGGGATTGAGCTGAGAGGGGGAAACATGAGACCCAGGCACACAACAAGATGCAACCGAAGAGCAAAATTTCGCAAATAGAGTTTTTAGGAATTAGGTTTTCCCGCTAATGCCACGACAAAACAGGCGTTACATTCTTGCTTTATCTTTTACTCTTTGAGGTTGAGGACTTGTAAACGGCTAGGTGTCATTCTTGAGCCACCGATCTACTAGAGGTTGGCCGAGAGAAGTTTGCGAAGGTCGGATCTTGCCTCCGAAAGAAAAGAAATACCACTAGTGGAAGGAGGAGTGCTTTGTGCAATCTCTTAACGAAAGGGTTAGCGAAAACCCGGCTCTTTGTGAGCTTCTCAATGGAGACTATAATCCCCTCAAGGATTCCAACTTTGGAAAACAACTCATCTTGCAAGAACCTCGGTGATATCACTTTTCCTCTCCCTTCCTCTAGCTTTGCATGTTTGTGCCGCGATAGGTCTAGCTGCTGTTTGAGCTTGCTATTATTGATTGTGCTTGCTAGATCCAGTTTCTTTATTGTGCTTGTTGCTGCTCTGCCAATTCGGTAATATCCGAAGTTGTCAGAAATATCCGAAGCCCTTCGGATATATCCGAAAATTTCAGCTTTCTCATTTATTTAAGTTTTTAGATTATCCTATTCACTCTCCTCTAGAACTAAGTGACCCTTTCAATTTCAAGCTATATATGTTCATCATAACCTTCTAGGCCCAAGGCTAGAATTTGTGCGCTTTCAGTTTAATTGCTCCTACTTTCTAGCTAGCACTTTGCAATCCAGAAGCCTATATAACTCTGTAAGGATGAAACCAATAGTACTAACAGTATACGATCTTATAAGGTGGATGCAATATAATACACAAGAGTAATTTTATAGTCCTTGATATACAGGAAGGTAACACATTTCTAATGTAAAAATTTAATACCTCTGGTACCTCCGTGTTGACGCAAAATTCGTCGTAAAACACGAAGGCCTAGGAGATCTGTTTAGTTCAGTGCAGGTCCTATCAATCGGGTTCAGGACGTGCTAGTTAGTTTGATCCTACAACTAACAAGATAAATAGATCAATGATCAAGGAGCCGATCGGCCAATAAGTTGATGGGATGTAGCGAAGCGATCCGATGTCGATAAGGTGTTGATCAATCGGCTATAGATCCAATGTAGATTCAAATAATCATATAAACAATGAGATTTATGTTATCATCGGCTATAACTAAACTATGTATAATCATCAATAAACCCTTTTTATCAAAAGTAATTTTGATAGATTAGACCAAACCGAGACAGTATAAGATTAAAGTTGATAAATATAGATTTAACTAAAGATTATACAAGTTTGAGTATGAGCCGATGTAACTCAGAAATAGCAACGAGATTCTAACACCCCGGCTCAAGGCATAATAGGATTGATAGGATACTCATGCTAACAAGTTGTAACTTCTTTTTCGAAAGCCCATCTCCAAAGAACTCTAAAGTTAAGCTAGGCTTGGCCTAGAGAAATCTAGAGATGGGTGACCAACCGGGAAGTCTTTCCCGGTGCGCACGATACAAGCGAAGTTGACGGAACTTAGTTTCTCGTCGGAGATCGAACTCAACCGATGCAGCCCAACTTGAAACTAAGAACTTACTGGAATAAAATGGTGACGATGCACCAAAAGTAATTGATTTGTGAAGATGATTTACAAAAACCTCGGGTATACATATTTATTCCCTCGGATTGATACTAATCCTGATCGGATATGATACAGGTTTCTTAAAGATAAAAAAATACAAGTCCTGATCGGATACGAGACAAAACTTTCTAAATATAAAAGAAAAGTTACAAAATCCTTCATAATTAATAGACATAATTAAATTGTCATGCCATGGTTTTCATGATTCTTTCTTAAACTCAGTCTTTTCTGGATAGGCTTTCATCAGCTGATTGACTTTCTTCCTTAAGCAAATACACAAAAGAACCGTACCAAATTTTCATGTTAACACTCCAGTACTAGGAGATATGAAAATTTACATTAAAAATTTTCGTACCTTTCTAGTACTGCAAAATTTCTCAAAATTTCTCAGTACACAAACTTGTAAAACCTTTTATCCCAATACACTAACTTGTGTGGTATGTGGGACCAGGACCAAAATAGCACAACATGGCTAATCTTGCTAATTTGGACGTCAGGATGCCATTTGGGCATCCATGTAAGGACACCACGTAGACATGTATGTTCCCAGTAAAAAAAACATGTTGATTATACAAGGATGCATAAAAATAAAGAAGAGATGCAATGATTAATCATATGACTGAAAAAAATATAATTAAGTGCGAAGGGTTATTTGCAAATATAGAATGACACATGCTCTTTCTGCTTCACATGTATTTATGGCATCGTAATTAGTGTCCAACTCAGCTTAGACATGATATGCCAATTGGCCTTTATATGTGTCAGTGTCAAAGATAAAACATACCTTTTATATATGGATTTATGTTATACGAAAATATCATATATCTAATGTTATATGAGAAGGTGTACTTCGATTAGAAAATACGACATATCTAGAAGAAAAGTATCTTTCCGAAATAGAAAGTGTCAGAGTTCTAGTCGAAAAAATAAGGTCTCCTTAGCCTGTATTTTATCTTAGTTCTTTGATTTCTACTTGAAGAAGAAATTGATCATCACTATAAATACAAGGCCCTCTCCTGGAGGGAGAGATATGAGTTACAAGCCATAGCCAAAGTCACATCAAGATACAATCTGAAGAAAGTTTAAACCTTAGTCATCAAGTAGATCTTATTGGGCCATTCTCGACTGGTTCTAGCGGACGAATTAGATCAACCATGCTTTCTTCCCCATTATAATCCTTGTGGTATTTTCATCCATATATACATATAAACTGAAGTAGAGTTATTACTCATCTTAAGAGCTCGAACCAATATAAACTCTTGTTATTTGTCTTTCAGATATGACCTCGCGTACATCTTGAATGATTCTCATACTCTACAAATATCATAGGCAGGTATCGCCCGTCAACAATATGCATCACACAAGTTAATATACTGAAATGAGTTCTTTGTGATTTTGTACCCATATCTTATCTTAAATTCATGTGTACTGGCAATGTAATTTACTCCACACACTGCTTTAAAAGAAAGGGTGTATACTGTATAGAGAAAAATAATGATATTACCAGAATATTTTTTTTGTTTCAAATCAAAATAGCGATATATTAGTTCCAAAGGCCCTTCATTTTTTGGATCTATATAAAACATGACGAAAATAGTCTGCCTTGTGATGAATTGTATATCATGCCATCATAATAGTTCCTTTCAATAAAAACTACTACACGTCCCCATCTGGACCCAAAATGTGTATTGCATGAGTCTAGTAGCCAGTCTGCTCTTTCTCTTCTTAGGCTGTGTTCGGCAGCCTAAACTTTCCGCGCGCACAGTAAACACGGAAAACGGAACGACCATTAGCACGTGATTAATTAAGTATTAGCTAAATTTTTTTTAAAAAATGGATTAATTTGATTTTTTTAAACAACTTTTGTATAGAAACTTTTTGCAAAAAAATACACCGTGTAGTAGTTTGAAAAGCGTGCGCGGACGAAAAGTACTGTGCGCGCTTGGACTTCACACTCACGAACACAGCCTTAATGCAGTGACGGCTGTGACGCACGTAGATCTCTTGTGGATTCTCCGAAATACGAGTCCAACAAATCAGAAGGGAATGAAAATTCGGGTTCCAGTTTCAGTACAGTAAAAAAGGAAGGAAATATCCTTTATATTAAGGAACAGTCACACAAGGACACAAAGTGACCGAGTCATATACATAAAAAGGTATATACATTACAGACTCGTACACATTAATTACACTGCCACGGTAATATCTGAACAAGAAAACATAGCCCTGGCTCCCTGGATCGTATCTCAATGCTGTCGTCGATGGATTGGCCGGTTGAATTGTTGTACAGGGTGAAAAGAACCACAGATCCGTGCCAGGCTGCGTAACCGCAACGGTGACTGCGACCTTTTTAACGTGGATTCGTCCCTGTGTGGAATATCACACAATCTTTTCCCCCGTAAAGCAGCTCAATGTCCCTACATGTTGGCTAAGGCCAACAAGCTGATGTGCACGAGATCCAAAAGTCTAGCCATCTAACCTAAGTGGCCAGAATCTGAAGATTCACAAAGCAACACACGATGTCGAAGCTTTTTTTCTATCGGAGAACGAATAGGCTTCGACCACACTCGGACTCGGGACGGACATGTGTGTACGGACGTGTTCAGTGCTGAGCGATCAGCTCAGTGGACCTCTTGCGCTCATGGCGGCTAGTGTCGACGTCGTCGTCGTCGTCTGTGTCCTTGCCGAAGAGCTTCACGGTGTCCTCCAGGCTCTTGCCCTTGGTCTCCGGCAGGAAGAAGTACATGAACACCCACCCTGCGGCGGCGATGGACGCGTACAGGTAGAAGCTCCCAGCGATGGTGATAGCGTTGGAGAGCGAGAGGAAGGACATGGTGGTGGCACCGCTCATCATCCGGTTCAGCCCCGTTCCGATGGCCGCGGCCTGCGCACGCAGCCGCACCGGGTAGATCTCCGACGTGTACACCCACGCGACGGGGCCCAGCCCCGAGGCGAACGACGCCACGAACGACAGCATCGCGGCGATGCTTATGGCGCCCAGCGCCTTCGCCTCGCCCTCCGGGCGCCGGTCCATCATGAGCAGGGACGTGGCCAGGGTGAAGAGGAAGATGGCCATGCCGCCACCGCTGGCGAGGAGCAGCGGCCTCCGTCCGACGCGGTCGAGGAGGAGCGTCGCGATCGGGATGAAGAATGTCTTGCACACGCCCACCGCCATGGACGCCCCCAGCGAGTTCGTCTTCGACTTAATGCCGGCACGCTCGAACACCCTCGGGCTGTACATCACGACGCAGTCGACACCGGTGGCTTGCTGGATGAACATAAGGCCGAGCCCGGCGACGAGCATGCGGCGGACGGGCCTCGTCGGGTTGAGCAGCAGCTCCTTCCACACCCCCTCTCCCTGTGAGGCCTTGTTCGCGCGGACGATGGCGACCATGTCCTCGCCGTCGGACGCGTCCTCGGGGATGCCCACGGCTTTCTTGATGTCGAGGAGCCTATCCTCAGCCTCGTCGGGCGAGTCGGAGGTCTTCAGGAGGACGCGGCGCGCGTCCTCGATGCG
Source organism: Oryza officinalis (assembly GCA_008326285.1). Taxonomy (NCBI): domain Eukaryota; kingdom Viridiplantae; phylum Streptophyta; class Magnoliopsida; order Poales; family Poaceae; genus Oryza; species Oryza officinalis. The sequence continues at coordinate 10,055,422 of BDMV01000003.1, read as the reverse complement.
GCCCCGCATGACGAGCCACCGGGGCGACTCCGGCATGGCGAGGACAGCGATGCCAAGGAAGATGGGCGGCACGGCGCCGACGAGGAACATGGCACGCCAGCTCAGGTGGACGGGAAGGCGCGCGAAGGCGAAGTTGGACACGTAGCCGAGGAGGATGCCGCTGTTGTTGAACACCTCCGGGAACGAGGTGAGGAAGCCGCGGGCCGACGTCGGCGCCACCTCGGCCGTGTACACCGGGGCGATCATGAGCGCGTAGCCGACGCCGATGCCGGCCACGAAGCGGCCGGCCATGAGGAACGCATAGTTCGGGGCGAGGCCCATGAGGAGCGCGCCCGTGAAGAAGATGGCGGCCGCGAGCACCATAGTGTACCGCCGGCCCAGCCAGTCGGACGTCATGCCCGCCGCCAGCGAGCCGAACAGCGAGTAGATGTTGATGACGCCGGCGAGGATCTCGATCTGCGTGTCGGTGATCTTCAAATCCTCCTTCATGAATATCTGCGCGCCGCTCATCACCGAGATATCTGCATATACAGATCAAGAACGCCATTACCATCTGAAGATCTTAACCGGTTTACATGCTTTCATGCACGTACGAACGAACGTGACGTACCGTAGCCGAGGAGGACGGAGTTCATGGAGGCGAGGAGCGCGCAGCCGAATGCGTACTTGTTGATGGGCGGGCGCTTCGCCGGCGCCACGGCCACCGGGACGGCGTTGTCCTTGGTCATGGCGACCGATCGATTAGCTGTTCTCTGTTGGTTCGACGTACACGTTGCCGGCTAGCTAGCTGCGTCCTGTTGTCCCCGGCCCCTAGCTACTCAGTGCTCGCTCACTCAGTCACTCTCTATTATTGTTGCTCGTACTCTAGGTCTCAAGCGAACAGCTGCAGCTGCAGGCTGCAGCTTCGCGCTTCGCTGCTAGCTTAGCTACAGATCGAGCTAACGCGACTGAGGTGGTGTGTGGCTAGCTAGCCCTTGGCCCTCTTTTATATGCGGGCTGCTGGTGACTGTCCGAAAAAAAAAAGGAAAATGGGGGCAATCAGTGCACGTTCGGTATAAGCGGCATAATTAAGTTTTTTATTTTTTGGGTGTGGCGAGGAACGTATTATCTATTTGGAAAAGTGGGTTTATATATAGTGCTCTTTGATTGAGTGATAGACTACTACAGAACATTGTATTTCGGTCATGATGGTGCCTCACATCAATGATCTAAGAAAGAATAAACGGGATTTGCTTTTGTCCAAAAAAAAATGTTTTGCTAATTTTCCGCTCTCCTGAAATTTTCTTACTAGTATGTCCAAGTCATTGGAAGACTGAAATTTGCACGAGGTTTACTGACCCTTGACGCATGACCAATTGGCAGGTTACAAATATATACGCAAGTCGTGGCTGGACCCAATCAAGTAATCAACTGTCGCTGGCAGCCTGGCACTGTGGCACACGCCCGGTCACGGGATCAACAGCAGTGCAACATACGGAAGAGTACTCGATCCAGCCAAAGACTGCAGTACACGCCTCAGATTTCTGAAAGGAAATGACTGCTTAGAAAACCCGGCAGGCCTCTTTTGTAATTGTACCAGCAGTTCATAGTTGATTTTACTGGAAAAAAGCAGCATACATGTATGTAACCGTCTAAACCAGTACACCGTAAAAACACTCTTGCAACTGTACACGGTGGCGGAGGCAGCTCCTGTGGTTACCGTCGAAGTTCGTAAAAAACTAGTTGATCGTCGGAGAACATTATTTAGCCGTTCGGGCTTGACAACTTCGCTGCGCTGCACCCATGCAAAATACCCCGCCACTAATCCGTTGACTCCGGTCCCATGCCTGACAATGCAGCATCTATCAACCTCCGGGTCCTCACCACGCGCGCCTCCGGCCATCGCGCGCACGCAAAAACCTCCCCGTCAGGCAGCCATCGGCCATCGCTGGCGCGCGCGTGCGCGCGTTCTCCACTGCGTCAACCCGCCGTCACCATTGCATCCTCCAGGCGCGCGCACCACCGTTGCAAACTTGCAATGGCATCAAAATCCTCACGTGCGTGGTGTGCCGGCCGGCGTGCGCGCCGCCACCATCTCTGTCGCATTCACCTAGCGCTCGCATCGCACCACCCGGTCCCGACCCGTCGTCGACAAAGCGCATCTTGGCACAGCGCGCGCCGTCCGGAGCTCGTTCGCCACTAGATCGATCGATCCTCTCTTCTGCTGCGGATGTAAAATATCCTCTGTTCTCTCATCCGAAGCTAGTTTATCTGCTTGGCCAGTTCGACGACGGCTATCTTCCGATCTTACTGGAGCACTAACTTGTTAGTACAACAACATGTACTGTGACGTACTGACCAGTTTTCACCATGTGACAGATTCTCTGTCCTTCTGTTATTTCTTCAGTGTTTCTCTTGCGATCGTGACCGTACTACAGATTTTTTTTTTCTTCTTTCTACTGCATATCGTCACGTAGATTGCGACCGTGCAACACGCCTCGACCGAACCGTAGGCGCCTACCCCGGCTAGCTCCGGGAGCTAGAGCTACCACCCAATGTTGTAGTAGTAAGTTGTAGTAACTGACACGCTTGCACGTCCAATTCAAGCTCAACCTTCCCGCCTTTATTGTGTCCATACCAAAGCTAGCGCGATCAATCGGACCAAATCGCGCGCATCGATCGCCCCCACACGGATCTCATCGTCCGATCGATCGATCCCAACGCGTGACTAGCCGTAGAGCCACGTTCTGTTCGTTCGCGAACTCTCCCGTACCATCGGAGATCGCATCGTAGTAGCTCTAGCTTTGCTGCTAGCTGCGGCCTTGGGCTGTTACCATCACGGCTGATTGCTTTCTTGAATTTTCAGAAGTGGTTTTCAGATGGTTTTCAGAATTGATGCCGATGTTTAGTCCCCGCTCATCGTTGGCTAGCGTAATAATAATAGCCAGTAGTCTAGTTACGTAGGTATAGCAAACTTGTCCAAGGCTTCACCTCTGTTTGTGCCATAGGCATGAAATGATCATTGATCAGTTACTGCCGTGACAATGCAAGCACAAGGGGGTGGTGATGGTGTGATACGCACGCACCGGGTGATTTGTGGTCGGGGACGGAGGAGCTAGCCGATCGAGCTGAGATGAAACTGGTTGGAGGAGAGGGTTGTATGGCTGGTGGTCCATGGAAAGCGCCGCGACGTTGGCGTGTGTGGCGGCTAGCCGCGGTGTGGCAGGAGGCGCTGGACTTCCCGTGCCCAGCGAAAGCGACGCGACGCGACGGCCCGGCCGGCCGCCCAGCTGAGGTAGGAGTAATTAAGAGCGTGCCGCCTCTGCACCATCTGTTAGTTACAGCGGCTTGTCCATTGCCAATAAAAACTGATGCTTTGTTCTTACTCCGCTGCTTTTTACTCCCAGTTCTTCTCATCCGGATTGTGATCGATAGGCATGGCCACCCAGTTGCGGAAATGCAGGATCTTGCCACGGAATTTTGAGCTTGGTTGGACATCGACCTACTGTACTAGCTTAGGCTGCGCGGCTAGTGAGTTGTTACCTACCGGGGCCTGATGATCTGACGTCTAATGTCTCAGATCAAAGACTTTAACAGCTTTGATCCGTTGGGCCTGCCACTAAAAGCTTTGCGCCTGTTGCTCCCTTACACGTAGCCCCCCGAGTTCACTGTCAGCCTCAGCTTTCCAAGCTTAGTAGACTCAATCGATCAGCATTAGCAGGAGTATTAAATTTTCCTATCCAATTGTTCAGCTTTGCCGCTATCTTACTCCACCCACACTTCCACAGTACAACATGTAGCTTTGCAGCAACAGTTATCTTACTTGATAAACCCATTGTGTCCGATACTCCCGCTGCCCTGCCAATCGCCTAGCTTCATTGTGCACACATGTTTTACTCTACGCAGCAACACTGCCCTACTTTACTAAGGTTGTTCCATCTTCTCGCGAACAGATTGATTGATGAGATGCGAATGGGCCAGCCTTACCTGATCTTTTCTGCTGATCAAGAACAGGGGACACCATCGAAAATATCTTGGATTGCCTGCACGTACTAGTAGGTATGCTTGCTGGGAGCTGCGAGGAAGAAGGGCTGGGAACCACTGAGTCAAAAGGTTCAGGAAAGATCAGATGGATCTGGGCAGAACAATAAACTGTGGAACCTCTCTTCCTTTTCTGATAGGATTGGAGAACAGCACAACTTGTTTGCTCTGGGGATAGAACCATTTGGATTTCTGACATTTGATGGATGACCTGTGCCGGGCGATATGCTACGCCCTTCTCCAGGAATCAGGATGCCTCAGATTGGTGCAACAGAAAGTAGTTTATGTCATCCTGATCAGTGTTAGTACTGAAAAACACGATTCAATAAGTAGAGCATCATTTATGTGCATGTGCAGTTGTGATTATATATATATGCACCTTGAGAAAGTTTTGCATCTTGATCAGTTTTACTGAAAACACACTTCCAGTCAGTAGAGCATCAGTTCTGTGTATGTGCAGTTGCTGTTATGCACCTTGAGGACGACAATTGAGGAGCTGCATATGCCTAGATGGATGGTAAAGAGCAAAAGCGCATTCGCTATACTGATTCCTTCTTCATCACGTGGATTAGCTTTTGAGATCTGCTAGTGCCATCTACGTGTTGCAGGCCACGCTCGAAGGTGCCGAACTTGGCCGTGTGCCTGTCAGAACTAGAGTTTTTTTTTTCTTTTCAGCTTTGGTGCGGATGTAAAAAAAATATCCCTAAAGCCATCTTTAAGAGTGAGAAAAGCTTAATTGGATAGAGAGGAAGAGGGTCGGTATACCTTGCTGCCTTTTGCAAGAGATTCCAGATGGTTTCAGCACTCTCGCTGCAGAAGTGCTTATCAAGATCGATGGAACATTATGAATTGAGCTCCTATTTCTAGCAGTGTCCATGACGACATAATACCTTTCAGCCCTCTTCTGATCGTTTTTGCCCTGATGCGTATGCAATCATGGCGCCTTTCTGTGCTCATCAGCGTTTCGTTTCCTTTGCCGAGTAAACTAGATTGGGCCTCGGAAAAGATAGCAAAAACGGCCAGGCAAAGTTGCCAATCCTGCCATTATCTTTGTTATCCTTGCAAATCTGAAAGATGATTTGATCCATCTGAGCCATGCCGATTACTATAGTATCTCTCAGTTCTCAGCAATGGGATACGATGATAGATCCCGGTGTCACAGCAGTTCGTTTTCTGATCTCATCTTACTTTCTTTTTTGCGCGTGCACGAAGCGAATTGACGGGCAAGGACATCACGCAGAAAAAGGCGAAGAGCAAAAAATTGCTTCTGCCGACGAGCTCGACGCGGGTGAGTGAGTGAATCGTCGTCTTTATCGCTCGCTGGATGGATCGACCGACCTGCCCTGCCATTGCGAATGGATTTGCGATCGACAGCACAGCACGCTGGACGACCGGCCGGCCGGCCGGGAGCCCGCGTGCAGTCAAGAGCGATCAGATCACCCGCGGCATTACGCGGGGGTGACATGATATACCTCGAGATGGCTGGTTCAGGCGCGCGCCCGTGACGAAGTGGAGACGGGAAAGCTGGGATTATCGGCGGAGACAGACGTGAAACCGGCCGCCCATGCCACTCGCGTCCATCAACCGTTGCGATCAGGATCCAGACGGGCACTCGGGCAGTCGGGCTCGATCTTTGCCGGATGCACGACAATTTCCGTCCTAGGTATGAAGTAGGAGTAACAATCATTGTACTACCATCCGTTCCTAAATTATTACCTAAATTATTATCAACAGACTCTATTATAACTCGTCTTTTTTTCTGAAAAAAATTATAAACGTTTAAAAGGATGCCGTATTAAGGTGTGGATATAGGCATTAGACTTCCATTCATTATAGTCTACCACCTCCGTTTCATATGATGAGTCATTTTTACTTTTTCTCAAGTCAAACTTTTTTAAGTTTTTTTTAAGTTTTGATCAAATTGATTGAAAAATATAGTTATATTTTCAATATAAAACAAAGAAATATATTTAATATTTGATTTAATAAAACTAATTTGGTCCTATGAATGTTGCTATATTTTTTTATAAAATTGGTCAAACTTTTAAGAAGTTTAACTTTAAAAAAGTCAATGCGACTTATAATATTAAACGGAGAGAGCCCTCGGTTTCGTATTATAAGTTGTTTTGATTTTTTATAGTCAAACTTTTTTAACTGACTAAGTTTATAAAAAACATAGTCATTTTTAACACCAAACAAACATATTATCAAAATATATTTAATATTAGATTTAATGAAACTAATATAATGTTTTAAATGTTGCTAAATGTTTCTATAAACTTGATTAAACTTAACAAAGTTTGACTAAGAGAAAAGTCAAAACGACTTACAATACTTATAATATGAAATGAAAAAAGTAACCATTTAAAATGTGCAGTGGTTATAACTGAAATAGTATTAGGCTGAGTTTGATGTTGTGAGTTGGGAACTCACCCTCTCAACACGTAAAACGGAGCGGCTCATTAGCACATGATTAATTAAGTATTTATTATTTTTTTTGAAAAATGGATTAATATGATTTTTTAAAACAACTTTCATATAGAAACTTTTTGCAAAAAACACATCGTTTAGCAGTTTAAAAAGCGTGCACGCGGAAAACGAGTGGGTTGAGTTGGTAACTCATCATGACGAACAAACCCTTAGTCAATGGTTCTGAAATGGAGGCAATAAAAACATGCGAAGTGCTGCATTTAGGGTCTAGTTGGTATTTAGTAGGTGTTTAAATTTGTCACAACTAACTTCTAAAATGTGGCAAAGCACAAAAGTGTGGCCATGAAATTTTTGGCCATACTTATGACTGACTTGCTACTTGCTAAGAGCAAGTGTTAGACATCTAAACACAAATTCCAAAATATCGCATAGGGCTAAATAATGAGGTAGAGGAGAGAAGAGCGAAGAGAGAAATAGTCACCCTTTATGCAAGGTGTAGTCTCTACACAAACTCCAATAAAAATATAAGAGTGTTAGAGTTATTGGGGATTGCGTGTTAAAGACAACCTATAATATTGTATTACCTCTAAATTTAATAGTATAAGGTATGCATGAAATTAAAGGTAGTATCAACCTCTACTATAAAACTTGCTTTAAAAAGATGAGTGAATAACTTGTGGATACAAAGTATAAAAAAGTATGATAATGATAAATTGCGGCAGTGAAACAAACGCATACCTAAGACATAAGACATTGTGACATGACTAATTAAGATGTAGCTTGAGAATGTAAAGCAACGAACCAAATATTCCCTTAATATCCTTTAGACAATAATGGCTCCTCTAGCTGTTTTAGTTCTTCTACGGAATGTAGTTTTTTTAATGATAATTGAGATATATCAAGTGGTATTTCTACAGAATTCATGTGGAATACTTTCATTTTTAAAAATATCTTAAGTTGTTCATCGCATTGGGCTAGTACAACAAAGGTCAACCCAGAATGCTCTCAATTGTACAAGGACAGTTATGAAGTGTTGTTTCGGTTTCATTGAGCACATTATGATACTTTCACCCGTTCTGTTCCGGTTTGAAAGCTGCTATGAAATGGAAGCATTAGCTACTGTGTGAGGAGAGTGAGCGACCGTTTTCTCCCTTTCAGTTCAGTTCCTTTCAGTGTCTTCCGTTGGAGCACCCAAAATGTCACCTTCGGTGGGAGGACTATTGAACAATGAAAGGGCTTGATCCAATTTGATACGTCTCTCTCTTCAAAATTTGGAGGACAACTTGCCATTATATTCAACAGGTGGTTTTCATGTTTGAAAAAAAAAACCATCCACCCACATTTGAAAACTTGGTTGTCATACTCCTACTAATTGCCTTGTAAATTTCAGTGAAGTTTAGACACAAAATTGCTACAGAAGTACAGCTGTACAGATACAGATATGCAGCCTTTCAGAAAGAGTGCACAGTGCACACTATGCATCCATGCCACCTGTATTCAGACAACAGTCCCTACTGCCAAAGTTATCTGTTTCTTGCCAGCATTACTAAGCTGTAAACCTCCTCCATCCTCCTTCCTGCCAAAAATTTTTTTGTTCCTTTTCTGCAGTATTGAGGTGCATGCACTGTACGTTTTGACAAAGCCACAAATTGGTAAGCAGAAATAATTAAGCTGAGTCACAAACCATTTTTTTGCCCAAATTTTCAGAATGTGATAAAGAGTACTAGTAATATAAACATCGATGTATCTTTGACGAAAAAAGGAGTATTACAACTTGTTAACATAAAGTCCAGACACAAATAATCAATACGATACGTATAAGAAGAATAACATAGTGGGTGTACATGGATGCACGATAGCCATGTATGATGTATCCCAAGATAAGGGGCATCCCGTTGCCACCATTATTGGGCCAGATACCAGGTCCACTAAACCCTGCAGAATTAGCAATACTGAGACGGCAAACATGAAATGAAAACCTGAATACGACGACCACGTAAGCCTATGAATCGGAGCAGCACTGCTGCTGGGTCGTGGAAGAAATCTTGACAACAATGCCTCGGTTTGACACCACTGAGAGAGGAGTGTTCACATCCGATTCTTATTCCTCTTGTTACTCGACAGCGAAGCCAAGCGATGCTTCAGGGTAGTTCTGCAGCGTTTCACAGTAACAAAACTCTTTCTTATAGAAGAGATGAACTGAAAATTAATGTGTATATTTTTCCCTAAGAGGAGATGGACTGGTGCGTTCGTTCTTTTGAGGAAGACTAATAATAATGTAATTCTTTTCCTATTACATAGAAGATGTAAATGTAATAGGAGAATCATATAATGGAGGGAGTACACCATAAAAATCTATAATGTCTTTTTAGCTTCTTCCGTCTCATAAAAATCATCAGATTCATCTTAAAAGTTATTTTTTTTCCTATAATGGAGGGAGTACACCATATACCCATCCAGAGTCACGCAAGCTAAAAAGACGAAGACATCTGACAAATACCTCACCTCACCGAAATCCTATTAAAAAAGGCATCCACATATATGTGCTATGTGTGGGTAGAGTAAAATTTAAACCCTGTTAGATATACTATATATGTGTTTTTAAGGTAGGTAAGGCTGATAATCATTTTCGAGAAAAAAAGACACATAATTATTTGTACTTGAAAAAAGGCTAATAATTTTTGAGAACATATAGATATATAGAATCATAGAGGGGAAGCACTCGCGTAATGTGGTGATGGAGTCGATGGGTACATGACAAATTTTTACTTTACAAGATCTCGGCTCTTCGGAATGTGCTTATGCAAGCGAGCTTCTAATAAAAATTTAGTGAGATCACGGACGTTGCACTAGTTTACGTTTCTCTGATCGGATGTATGAGTGTTGTGTTGTGTGTGTAGTGTTGTGCACTTGCCATGTAATGGGAAAAAAAGAATCAGAAAAGGCTGATGATGCATTTGAATTTGGAATAGGCGTTTTGATCTTTTTGGTTTGGGACGGAGTTAGGACGGCCCATCGGCTGATTGAAACCATGGGCTGGTAAGGCCCATGGTTTACTCGGGCCTCCGGGTGCATCCGAGACTTGGCGGTAGGCCCATAGTGTTTCAGGCTTTCAGCCCACAGGTACATACATAGGTTAGGTAAAGGAATAAGTCCACATTGACTCCCTCGACTATAGCTCTAATCTGATTCATATCCTCGAGCCACAATACTAAATATCTCGACCCTCCAGCTATTAAAACCGGTGCAATTTGACTCTCTCGGCAGTTTGAAGCACGGTTTCGTTGATGTGGCGCTTTGACTTGGTCTAACCTACTGAGTCATCCTGTGAGGCCTGCACGTCACTGTCACATGTTCTTTCTTTTCTATTACTTCCCTCTCCTTTTCAACTTATCCAACGCACTAGGTAGACGGGCACACAGCAACGGCGCTGACAAGCTTGAGTGGGAGGAGGGGAGGCGGCGGTAGACGGCTTCGGCGAGCTAGGAGCTAGCCACTGGCATGGCCCGAGGTGGAACGGTGACGACACGGGCTCGAGTCGGAGCGGCCATGGCGTGGCTTGCCTCGACGCAAAGTGGCCAAGGAGGAGGAAGAGGATAGCGCCTCCTCACCAGCTCTACCTCTCCCTGGTCTCCACCTTCTACAAGATCCCCCAGCAAAGGCGGCGATGAGCGGAAGAGATAGCTGCGGATTTGGATGTTGGGCACCACCGCTCCTTCGCGGTTTCATGGCGGGCTCGCCACCGCCAGCTCCGCGGCCTGTCAAGGCCTGCTGCTGCTAAGCCACCGCCCGTCGAGGCCGACGTGTGTAGGCCAGGATGCGGAAACCAACGGCGGGAGGCGACGGGATAGGTTGAGGGAGAGGCCGGCACTTGTCGGCAAGAGAGGAGAAGTGGAGGAGCAGCATGTGTGGAAGACCTCAATGAAGCGTAGCGGCTTCACATTGTGCTCGTGGATCTAGTGGGCTCCGTCTTCTCCAGCTCGATGACAAACGATGACAGTGGACATGCTCAAATTCAAGATCGAGGAGACTCGTCGGCCAACGACCGCTACCCAACCGCCTCTTCCTGCCTCCGTGCGCTGGTCTCTCTGTCTTCTCCCCTCTCTTTCTTTTCCCCAACCAAGTGAGGCAGGCGGTGGTGGCGGGTGGCTGACGAGCCCCTCCCCAGAGGTACGCCTCCAGGTCGTGCCGCACTCCGGCCCAATGTCGGGCGCAGGCACGACGAGTCGCTGTGGCGTGTGGTGCTGGCTGCACGACTCGAAGGAGCGGCGTTGCCCATCATCTAGCTTCGCTACTGCCAATGAGTGCGCCTCCCGCCATCACCCTTCTGTCGCTCCGTCGCCACTGAGAGAAAATATAGGGGAGAGAGAGGAATAGAGGAAGGAAACACTGATATGCGAGCCCCACAGGATGACTCTACATGTTAGACCAAGACAAAGCGTCACGTCAGCGAAACCGTCCTTTAAAACTATCGAGGGAGTTAAATTGCAACGGTTTTAATAGTTGGGGTGTCGAGATATTCGGTATTGCGGTTTAGGTTATGAATCATATTGAAGCTATAGTTGAGGGAGTCAAAGTGGACTTATTCCTTAGGTAAATTACTGGTCAAAATTTGGTCATCGGCCTGATTATTTTTCGTATTTTTCTACTCCACCTTTCGTCTCCAAAGTGGTGAAGTCCTCCAGATCGTGAGTGAATTGGGGAAACCTCTCTCCATCACCGGTCGCAGCAGCCGCCTCCGCCTCCGCCCGCACCAGATGCGGCGCTGACCGGCTCACCGGCGGAAGCGCGGCAGCGGCGCGGCCTTCGGTTCGAGTGGTAGCATGCAGCAGGTCTCACCCCCTTACCTCCCTGCTTTATCGTGGAAAAACCTATTTGGCGCGTGCGTTTCGTGGTTCGCATGCTAGCTGTTTGTGGCAATGCGTGAGAAGAACACCCAGCCGAGCACTTCCCCGGCATTACTGCGCCGTCCTTCAGCAGCATGGAGCCGTGCCCGTGCGAGAGATGGTTGGATTGGATGCGACTGAAGTAAATTATTGAGCTCGACTTTGAATCGATACCACGCGTTTGGCGCATTGGCTTTTTAGTTTATTCAACTGGTGCTTGATGTTTACATGTGCATATGTAAGCTAGTACCTGCAGCGATGCCGTGGAAATCTCTCACTGGCTAAAGCCTTAGAAAATTAAAAGGGGAGAAATTCTGCGAACCCTCTAGTAGTCTAGTCTCTAGCAAAGGAACAAGATGTGTCAACAGCACAACTGATACGCCAGACGCTATGATATAATAACCCATAAGAGTTCTGTGATTGTAGTTCTTGCCAGCTCCAGCCACATATTCGATTTCTCTGTTTTGATAGAGCATAGCTGGTCTTGGTGCGTCCTTTGGTTTCTTCTCATCTATCTCAGCCCAGCTGCGACGCAATGGATTCTAAGGCCATGTCAGATTTGTTTGCTTGCCTTTGCTTTCGTTTCATAATCCCATTTCCTTGCTGTACTATCTTCTTTTCTCCCCCTTTCTCCTGTGTCATTTGTTAGTTTCTTTTTTTAAGAAGGATGCTACTGTAATCCCTTGTTCAGACAATAAGTATGGGTGGGAGCAAAAGTTCGGATCAACTTCTCAAAATTTTGACGCTCACATAATTTGCTAGATGTATGATGTCCACTTTGTCCTTTCTCGAGAAATAATTATCTTGTGGTTCTTGTGCAGGGCGGCATTTGTGGCCAATGAGATTCCCCTATTCATGAATCAGTCTCCTCCACATGCATGGATACCGGTGAATTTAGCTCTTCTTCTTGCTGTCCTGTAGAGACTTATTTCCCTCCTATTTATAGAATGAGATTGATTTAAGATAGACTAAAATCTTGCGTGTGTATTCTTACTGCGAATAATGGTGGGTAGGCTGGGTTGCTTTTGTCGTGCAAAAACATACTAGTTTCAACCTTATAGACGGTTTCTTTTTGCAGCGACTGTCTGTACTGGTGAGTGGAAGGGATAAGTACAGCAGAGACAATGCATTAACTTTTTTTGGAGTAGTTTCCTATTTGTTTCTGTTTGCAATTGCTTGATAAAGAAGATTTCTGTGATTTATCTCTTTTGAGATATCATGATCTTAGCTGAAAGTTTTCTTGTTGACCTCATCCATTATTTTGACGATCTTAGCTGAAAGTTCAGTACTGACTTAGTCCAATAAAATTTTTTCAATCATGTCAAGCTACCATATTTACTGTCTTGGTTTTCCTTGGCAAGATCTTCTCCTGGTATTGCAACCCTGTTTTAAATTGATTCAAGTTCTTCAAGTCATTGGGGAATTGAGTATCATACTGATCTTTTTGTCGACCTTTTTGTTTCATACTGATCCATTCTCAGTTTTCATGTATTGTTTGAATTGAGTATCAGATTCTCAAGAGTAATGTTGTGACACATGAGCAATATGCATGGTAGAACAATCCAGTTGTCAGATGCTATTACCATTAGATCATTTGAACTCATTAAGGGTTAGATTCCAAAGCCAATTGTTGCAAATGGATACTTCTCTGTTTCCTGGAATATATGTCTATTGTTAATGTAGTCTGGGGGAACAAAGAACATTGAAAGTTGTGCCTCTGTCTCTCGATGTGCAGATGTCTCGACCATCAGTGATTATCAAGCTGATTCTGGGGTTGCTTTGGTTCATCGTCCACTTAGCAATCAGCTTTTTCAGTTTATGGTTTGATCTGATCTATAGTATAGAATGCTATCTCATTTCATTTGGGCTGATTCCAAAGTATCAGAAATTCCAACTGGATAGACTCAAGCACTTGGCTGTTGTGGTAGATAGCAGAGAAGCTAAAAATGTTGCAAAGATCAATCAGCTCTTATGTTGGCTCTCAAATATTGGTGTGAAGTATGTATGTCTTTACGACATTGATGGTAAGACAACGAGTTTGCTGTTTGCATTTGTAGAATGCTATTGTTTCCTTTGCAGAATATCTCCAGTGGCCTATTATATACATATAACATTTTCCCTTTTATCAAAATGAACATGAGTATAAGAAAATAAATGGCTTTAAGCAACAGTAGTCTTTGTTATTTGGAGGGCAGTGGACGAATAATTCAAATTATAGTCATGTTTCCTTTTAATCCTTTTACACTTTAGTTTCTGATATTTAAGCAACACTGTGTCACTGTCTAGTGACCTAGTGCACAAGAGATGTACCTTAACACTTTATGTTGCACCATAGGGGTGCTGAAGAAAACATTTGCACCTGCTTTGAATGGCTCAAGAGATGAGAATTCTGGAAAATATCTGGTAAGTCACATAATCGAGCTTTCTGTTGCCTTATTTTCTTATTTCATGACATTAATCTCTATATTCCCTCATGTCCATGACAACCTGTAGGATGTGGGTGCAAATATGAAAGCTTTGACCTGTTGTCATAAAGAGATGACAATAGAGTATATTTCTGGTTCTGATGGCAAGGTTGGGATTGCTAAAACAGCCAGCTTACTTTGCTCAACTTATGTGAACGGCAATAGGGATACTTGTGGAAATGATGAAATAGTATTTACAGAAGCTGACATGTCCGGTGCATTGAAAGCAATAGGTATGCTTGGAAAACCTTCCATTTTTAATGCATGTTGTAATTTATAATACTCATTTATCAGTTATATTATTATGAATCTATATGACCAATTGTTCTTGCTCCATTCATTAGGTTGTGGTGGACCAGAACCTGATCTTCTTCTTGTGTATGGCCCTGCTAGATGCCATTTAGGCTTTCCTGCATGGAGATTGCGGTATACTGAGATAATGTATGTGTTTTTTTGGTCATTTTAGTTTTCTATTCCCACTTTGCATTGATCCTGTGATAATGAACTCAGACTACATGCGCACCACTCTTGTCCTTCTGATTCCAAATGTAGGTCCTTATAGAGTTATGCTTAGAAATTAAGAAAGTGTTAAGTGACCTTGTTGCCCTGTAGTTATTACACACTAGAAATGATACCTCATACATGGGAGTTGTAGCATTCAATGAGCAAGGGCATAGGAGGAACACATGGAGGACAAGCCTTGAAGTCAGATAACAACTTACTTTTAGAGCAGATTCGATAACTCTTAGGACCTTCATTTGAAATCAGAGGGAGTATAATACCCCATAAAAAAGAGGGAATATGATACACAGAATAACTCCTGCTCATGCCTATAGTAATATCATTGTAGAAAAAGATTAGTCAAATTTTAGTGTGATCATATGGCATTACAACAAACAGACTCAATTTTGCTTTTAGATGCGTACAGCCCATGTATAGTGTAATTCAATAACTGTTCAGTATCCAATCTAGTCACTATTTTCTTGTTACCAAGTAATAGTTCCTTTATATTTTGAGCTATTTAATTATCCTCCAAAGAGATATTTATATACCAGTCCTAACAGGTTTGCATGTAAAAATGTAAGGAGAGGTATCTTTATCTTCATAAAAGGATTGCAATTATATTCTGAAATCATGCACCTCGGCAATTTAATCTCATTATCTATTTGACTATCTCCACCATTGAAATATCTCTTCTATGTCTTATCCAGGCATATGGGACCACTGAATTCAATGAAATATGGCGCCATTGTGAAAGCCTTCTATAAATTCTCAAAGAAATACCAAAATTTTGGTAAGTTTGTTTTCTCATCCTAGAAAATAGAAATATACTGCAGTGAAATTAATCTTTCTGTTTATCTATGTCTTACAAACACAACAGCATTTTGTTTGTCATTTACCTTGGGCCCTATGAAAAAAAAGGTTCCTACGGATGAACTCACAATGTCATCTTTTTTTCCCCTTAAAAAACTATGTTTTCATATTTTGGATGGCCTCGTTTTCGCCTCGTTTTCACCTAGGAATTAACATAAAATTTGTTTGCACATGGCAACTTTCAATGTTGTGTCTGATTTGAAAATCTGCTTACAGGAATTAGTCCTGGGATGTTTTCACTCTCAAGCATTACCTACACTTACCAACCATTCATATGGAAAGAATGTGCCAATAGCTCTGAATGCACTAACACGGCTTTACCCTTGATTATAATGCATTGTTACTTGTTTATAGCTGACACTAACGTTTTACATCTCAGGTAAATGAGAGCTGATACTGAGATAGAGAAGACCAACATGTCATGTGTAGAAAGCCACTCCTGGAGCTGGAAGCTTAACAATAGTTTTTGCCTTTCTTTTTCTTTTTATCCCATGTTGCTGATCACTATACTAAAGGTTAGTTACGAGCAATAATTCACAGATATCCACCTTGTACTTGCTTTTAGCAATATTGTAAGTGTTGCTGATAGAACATACGGGAGATTATATCCCATTGTATAACTTGCTCCCATTCTAATATGTGATGAAGCAATTCTTGACCACATACGAGCTGATTGATATGACCAGTGTTCCCGAAATATTGAAATGGATCACGTTGATCACACCCCTTGCGGTCTTTATGCTCTAGCTGCCGCCACATGGTGCAGTATTCAACTGTTCTACATAAGTGCTGCTAGTCTGCTACCCTTGTGTTTTGGCTTATCTCTTTTCCACAGGTGCTGAATGGATGCTTTATGGCATTCTTTCGGTGCTGTCATGTTGTATTGCATAGATACATGAATACATGATGTTCTATGTGCTGCTCCTGGATTGCAAATATTCCTCTCCAAATATCACAATGCATATAGTTGAGTGATATTTGACACTGATGATGGAGAAGGAAAGGCTTGGGTGCGTTCCTTCGGAGGATGTAGAAAGAAGAAATAGTCGTTTTTCACCCACACGTTTTTCGAACCGTTAAACGACATGTTTTTTTCAAAAAAATTCTTTAAAAGTTATTATAAAAATGATATTAATCTAATCTTTAAGTTTATAAAAATGTATACTCAATTAATCAGAAGCTAATCGCAAAGTCAATAGTATAGCTAGTTAATGGCTCCAAAAATTTTCATGTCACTTAGAGCCATGGTTAGAGATACATGGTACAATAATAAGCTGCAGTGAACAGTTTTATGAATATTACTTTTCATTTTATTTATTGCATTTCATGTTATTCATTTGCATATAGCAAGACCAACTGCTACTCAGCTATTTGGTAGCCAATCACTGAAGCTTTGCACTATCTTGGAGCTTTGACGATAATTTATAGTCGCCGGCTAAAGCGCTCTCTCTTACACTTTTATTTTCAACTCAGTTTTTTAAACCACTATAAACAACTATTGTCAACTTGAAGCATTATAACTGCTCTAATAAATCATCCTGTTTTACATATATTCTTAATTTTCTTTTTTCCTCTTCTCTCAAAAAACAACCTTACCATTGGGTAGGCCGTAGGCCACATATGCAGTGCACTAGTGCAGTTCAGCTCGTCAGCCACCCAGCTCCAACTCCAAGGCCCCCAACCAGGAATCGACCAGTGAAACGGGGTCCTCGGGTCGCCTACTCCGCCTGAGCTAACTGAGCAAAATCCAAACCTAAAGTCCAGTAGTCACCGATACCCAGGCCGAGCCGCGCCGCCGCCGCCATGTCGCAGCCGACGCAGTGCCCCTACTGCCGCGCCTCCGGCCAGGCGCGCTGCGTCACGACGCAGCCGCCGCTCTCCCGCGCCGTCTCCGAGTGCTCCTCCTGCGCCCGCCTCGTCCTCGAGCGCCACCTCCACACCCACCCCTTCTTCCCCCTCCTCCCCTCGCTCCACCCGCTCCCTCTCGTCATCCCCGACCTCGCCGACGCCGCGCCGTCGCCGTCCCCCTCGGCCACCTCCGGCGACGACGACGACGACCCCTTCCTCCCGGCCGGCTTCGTCTCCGCCTTCTCGGCCTTCTCCCTCGAGCGCCACCCCGTCCTCGCGCGTTCCGCGTCCGCCTTCTCCGGCCAACTCGCCGAGCTCGAGCGCGCGCTCGCCGTCGAGTCCGCCGCCTCCTCCACGCCGGACCCCGCGGGGCCTATGGTCTCCGTCGACAGCCTCCGCGCCTACCTCCAGATCGTGGACGTCGCTTCCATCCTGAGGCTGGACCGGGACATAGCCGACCACGCCTTCGAGCTCTTCAAGGACTGCTCCTCCGCTACGTGCCTGAGGAACCGCAGCGTCGAGGCGCTTGCCACGGCCGCACTCGTGCAGGCCATCCGCGAGGCGCAGGAGCCCAGGACCTTGCAGGTTTGTGCTCGTGCTCGCGATGTGTTCGTTCAAATGCTCTCGTGCACAGTGAGTCAGGCGTAGCGGCCTATCTCTATGATTCTCGTCTCCAACCAAGTCGGATTCAGGAATAGCCAGACAATTGTAGTTTCTGAAACGGAGATTTCCGCAACACCTTTCGCTTTATATCTGTTCAGATGTTGGGAATTTGGGATCTTGGTTACCAGTGATTGTTGTCTGGAAAGTTCTATTGGATGATATGCTCTGCTCCCAGTATGTTGCATTATGGACTATCATCAGTCAGTCAATTTGTCAAAGCACACTACACTCAATGATGTCACCTTTTTAGTGGAGCTGCTGATCATGTTAGCTTGAACTGGTGGGAAATACAAAGAAAATTTTTATCTAGCTTGATTCATGATATTGGTTGAACACAGTAGAAGATTCTTTTTTTCAGATTAGGTTTTCTTTATTTGGATTACCTTACTTGATGTGGCCTTGCACTGAAGCTATTGTAGATTAGGATAACTTAACCATGTTGAGAATACCTTTTTAGCCTGACAAAACCACTGGTCGTTCTTCATAGGTGAAGAGTTGAATCAAATGTTGAGTCAGCTGTGCACTTTGGTATATGTGATGTTAATTACACAATCTGTTGCCCTGTCGTTTTAATTTAATGTAATGCTACCTTTATCAATAACACTGATTAATCCAATGTTTTCTTGTGTCCAGGAAATCTCTACCGCTAGCAATCTTCCCCAGAAAGAAATAGGAAAATATATCAAAATACTTGGTGAATCACTGAAACTAAGCCAACCTCTTAACAGCAACTCAATAGCAGTTCATATGCCTCGGTTTTGCAGTCTACTCCAGCTCAATAAATCTGCTCAGGTATAAAAGGAGCTGAAAGCCTGAAATACCATGAAAAACATACAAAGTTCTGCTGTTAACATATCACTTGTCAATTCCTCAGGAACTTGCAGCCCATATCGGTGAGGTTGTTGTTAATAAATGCTTCTGCACACGGAGGAATCCCATAAGCATATCTGCTGCGGCCATCTATCTCGCATGTCAGCTTGAAGACAAGCGGAAAACTCAGGCAGAGATCTGTAAGGTAACAGGTCTTACAGAGGTTACTCTGCGTAAAGTGTATAAAGAACTGTTGGAGAATTGGGATGATTTGCTACCCCCTAACTATACACCAGCTACACCACCAGAGAAAGCTTTCCCAATGACCACCATTTATTCATCGCGGTCATCGTCTGGTAAAGATCTTTATCAAGACAAGCAATTGGACAGTGCTAAGCTAAAGAGCTCAGAAGCTGCAGAGCCTGATCACATGGTCATTGTAAAAGAGGAGGAAGACAAGAAAATGGGTCCATTTAGTCGACCGGGTGCAAAAACCGAGACCCATGACTTGAATCAAGCAATTTGGCCGCCAAATGTTCCGTTCTCGTCATCGCCGAAATTGGATCATGACAAGACGGAAACAAGCGTCCGTGGGATTAACCTTAACGAGGCGTCATGCACAATGGATACTGACAGGCCAGACATGCCTGTGAAGTCACCCTTCGCTGAGAGGTGGCTAAATGAATCAAAGGTGATTCCATCTCCTAGTAGGCAGCCTGCACCATGGCAGCTTAAGCAAGGAGCACCACCAGCTGGGTCCTCGTATCATAGTATGCCATACGGCCTGGACCTTCTGTCACGTGGAAAAAGAAGTGCTGGCGATGGTGGTGATAAGGAGGGGAGGTGAATGTTGTGGCTGTACACGTAATTCACTAGCCACAATGATGGAAAATGTAAGGGGATCTGCCCTGTGAATATAGATGTTTCCTAGTTAAATTTGGCTCCTCTTGCCATCCTGGTGTATCAGTATCAGCCTGCAAAAGTTCTAGTTCGGACCCTGCTTGTGCCCAAATTCTCGCTCCTTCCAAATCAATTAGCATGTGCATTGATATCGTTCTCCATGTTTCGTGCAATGCAGTGCTACACCGGTATAAAATTAATCTGTGACGAGTATGCAATTATGTTTTTTCGCATGTAACTTGTGTCCATTTCACCATGGTTGGCACAGAACCACAGAACAGATGGGCTAAAAGGGTGGGGCTAAAAGCCTAAAACTAGGCAAGCTTTGGCTGCATGAATATTGAACAACAGTTGTGTTCAATCCCAATTTAACAAATTCGAGGGGATAATAAGGAAATTCGCTCAATTTAATCCTAATTGAAGATTGAACAGCAGTTGTTCGCTTAATCAAAATTTAACATAGAACTTGTGTCCATTTCATCATGGTTGGCACAACAATTGAGTTTTAATTCCAATTTAAACAAACTTGAGGGGCTCAAACGCAAATTCGCCCAAATCGGATAACATACCATACCACGATAGCGGCGAAGCAAGAGGCCTCCCGCACTTTGCTCCCACTCTCATCCCCTTCCCCTCTCCCACCCCTCGCCATGGCCGTCTCCACCTCCGCCTCCTCCACGCTCCCGCTCCTCTCCCTCCACCGCGCCGCGGGGAACCCCAACCCCGCTGCACTCTCCTTCCCGTCTCCCCTCCGCGCCCCCCCGCTCCGCTCCCGCGTCGCCGCCGCGGCCTCCGCAGCACCGCCCGCCGAGACCATCCCTGACATGCCCGAGGTACTTGGATACTCAGCTCGCTATGCTTAGCATCTCCTTTTTGTTCCCATCATTTCGGGTCCAGAACTTGCAAACCGTTTGTGTTCGTAGTGGAGCAGGTATTCCCATTTGTGAGGTGTAACTGTGTAAGCCTGTACGGAATTAGTGCAGTGTAAGTGCACATCTGTTCGCTAACTGTACTATGCTTATGCTTTCAGGAGACTGAGGGGACGGGAATTCCGATGCCGTCTTCGATTGGGGATGATGGGGAGCAGGTACCTTATCCTAGAGTAACGCGGTTATATCGTCTAATGCTTTATTTTAGTAAGAATTAAGTATACGGGTGGTCCTTAAACTTGTGCGGGTGTGTCATCTAGGTCCTTGAACTCTCAAAATACATTTTTGGATCCCCGAACTTGTCATGGGTGTCATATTGGCCCAAATGGGTTTTAACCTGCTCAGTGATATGATGTGGCATGCCACAGTGGCGCTTATATGTCATTGAGACCCACATGTCAATCAAACAGAAAAAAAATTAAAAAGAGAGGAGAGAGAGGAGAAAAGGATGTTTAAAATTTTAAAAAAGTAAATTAAAAAATAGGGGAGAAAAATATGTTTTCAATTTTTTTTTCTTTATGTGACTGACATGTGGGTTCCTCTAACACATAGGTGCCACCATGGCATGCCATGTCAGCACACGGGGCGGGTTGGAGCCCTTTTGGACCTATATGACACTTATGACAAGTTTAGTGACTGAAAATGCATTTTGAGAGTTTAGGGACCTAGATGATACACTCGTACGAGTTTAGGGACCGCCCATGCACTTTACTCTTTTAGTAATGTCATTGATGCGAGCACTTTGAAAATTTTCATCCTTACCATCTAGACTCTGTTCCTTAGTTCTAATTGAATGACGTGCAATCCTTTTGCGTGTTCATGAAAAAAAAAACTCTGTTCCTTAGTGATTGCTGAGTACGTTGTGTATAACCATAAGTATGTTCAATGTGCTTCTGAGTAAGTGAGTTTTGGCATTATGTGAAGTAAAGCTTTTCAGTCTTGATGGCTTACTGTTGGCACAAATGGGTTACTTTGTCTTTGTGATTTGGATTTGGATACTGGAACTCTTTTCCATGGATGCCACCGTAGATTGTATAATGCCTTTAACCCTAATTTTTATGAGTTAATGTGTTATGCATGAGGTGACATGAAATAAGGTGCCATATATCCTTGAAAGTTTTTAACAGAGGTGGGGATAATAACCAAGTTACACACATCAAATGCTGTTTGTTTGGAGGTCGATGGTGGTCATGGTTTCCATGCTCAGCTTAATGCTAGAGTTCTTCCTGGATGAAATGGTCTAACTACTTGTGTTTCCCTGTATCACTCCAATGTTTCCTGATCATTCATGTTTTTTTCCTCCTTGGAATTGGTATACATTGCCAAAGGCACTTTTGGTGGTAATAGAAAAAAACAAGAGCCCATTTGTCTATTCTAATTCAAAGATGATATGAAATTGCCTTATCATCTTTCTCCGTTCTATCGATAGCTTCATCCTCTCACAGTTGCAGGTTTCTCCATATCAATTATCCATTGAATTCTATATAACCGTTCTCCATCGCTTTTCTGTTGCTCTGATTATCTTCTATTTTGTATGTTATATGTTTTTTCTTCCATGTTTAGTGCACACATGCAATGCTGGTAGTGTTCTACTCCAATATGCAAGAGGCACTATTTCTTCTATTAGCTTCCGTTGCATGTTGGTTTAAAGGAATGAATCTGATTTTTTGGGTGTCAAGTGAAAGATGGTTGTCACCAAAGCTGGCAAATCCGTTTATGTAAAATCGTGCCTATGCCTGTTTGATTGTCGTCCTTGGAACCACCCCTAGGTGTGTCCAGTGTCCTAGACTCCTAGCTGCTGGAGATTTTTTGGCCTGTTTTTTCTTTTTTTTTAGCTTAGATTATTAGCATGTGTTAGTGGCTACTGGTTAATCCCTATCATCTCTGTCTCTTGCTTCACGTCTTCCATGTGTTAAGCATGTCCATCGTGCATATGTATGCAGTTATTTTTTGGTGCTACTGCTGGAAAAGAAATTGTTACAAGGCCTTGTTCACAATTGCACTCCTCCTTAAGTGATTCCTTCAATGTATCACAAGAGAAAATAGTGATAACAAACAGATATGGAGAGAAAATCGTTGGTTTTTTGCATGAAGCTGGATCTAAGGATATTGTAGTGCTGTGCCATGGATTTAGGTCATCAAAGGAAAGTAGAACCATACTAAGTCTCACTGATGCACTAACTTCAGAAAATATTAGTGTATTTCGTTTTGATTTCACTGGCAATGGAGAAAGTGAAGGCACATTTCAATATGGCAACTATTACAAAGAGGTGGATGATTTGCGTGATGTAATTCTACATTTCAAAAAACACAAGCGTGACACCCGCGGTATTGCTGGCCACAGTAAAGGAGGAAATGTGGTCATCCTGTATGCATCCATTCATCAAGATGTAGCTAGTATTATTAACATGTCTGGAAGATTTGATCTAAGACGTGGAATTTCTGATCGCCTTGGAAGTGACTATATGGAAAAGATAAACCGGTATGGTTTCATTGATGTGGGAGAGAAAATAGGACGTTCCATCTACCGTGTAACCAAAGAAAGTCTGATGGATCGCCTTAAGATAGATATGAAGAGTGCATGCATGTCTATTGATCCTAACTGCAGGGTTCTGACAGTTCATGGTTCTGATGATGATACTGTGCCATCAGAGGATGCCCTAGAATTTGACAAATATATAAGCAATCATGAATTGAGTGTTATCGAAGGAGCTGATCATAGATATGCATCGCATCACCTTGAGTTGGCTTCCATTGTACTGAAATTTATTAAGTATGGTGAGAGAAGATTGTTAAAACAAATGTAACCATGACAATATATGTTTTATTTCAATAACCTTGTTATGGTTCACTGATTCATTTAGATTAACTTTAGTGAATATTTTCACTGTTTATCTTCTTCTTTTTCAAATTTTACAAAATTTAGGAAAATATTTCTACTTGAGTGTGTACTGCTTGCCAAATTCTACTCAAGCCAACTCGAAAATGGTAGTGAATATGCTTAGTGCACATGAAATTTAAAGCTTTGTTTTTTCCCATTTACAACTTCCTAACTGTATTTCCTGTAATCCTGCCGCCAATTGCATTATTGCATGTTTTGCTTCAGTGTTTCTTCCATTTACCTGTGGAAGTTGCTATTGTCTGGAACACTAACGCCATTTAGGGTCAATGTTTTCTGTTTTCAATGTTTTCTGTTTTCAGCTGGCACCAAAGCAGAAGATCAGAATTAAGCTGAGGTCTTACTGGGTACCATTGATCGAGGACTCCTGTAAGAAAATCATTGAAGCTGCAAAAACAACAAATGCAAAGACTATGGGTCCAGTTCCCCTGCCAACCAAGCGAAGAGTATATTGTGTGCTCAATTCTCCTCACGTGCACAAAGATTCAAGGTTCCATTTTGAGATCAGAACGCATCAGCGATTGATTGATATCATGTACCCGACTGCACAAACAATAGATTCATTGATGCAGCTCCAGCTCCCTGCCGGGGTAGATGTTGAGGTTAAGCTATGATTTCATGATTCACGTGGAGCTGGAGTTTTAGAATTTGCTGCTGTAATGTAAT
Organism: Oryza officinalis; assembly: GCA_008326285.1. Classification (NCBI taxonomy): domain Eukaryota; kingdom Viridiplantae; phylum Streptophyta; class Magnoliopsida; order Poales; family Poaceae; genus Oryza; species Oryza officinalis. The sequence goes on along the minus strand of BDMV01000003.1, from coordinate 10,031,532 downwards.
GCTCTTTTCTGATCATTTTGCTATCCGAGACTTGAACAAATGTAGAGCAACAGGGAAAAAAGTTCGTATATGAAGTATTGAATGAGAATGTCACTTTATGTTATGTCAGTGTTCTGGTTATACGTACTGCAAGTTATTTGTGGGAGCAAACTATATGTATGATTATAGCGTTGAAACAGTACGATCCTTTAAATGGCCTACTAATTCGGTTTGAAATTCAACTTCTATTTCTGGTCCTCCAAAATTGTATGACCATAGAGTTGGAACTCTATTCGTCATGGCTGCTGCACTGACTTCTGGGCTAATTCAGAAAGCTCACAAAGCTTAATGTTTTTTCTTCTTCTAAACTGATCGCCTTTCTTAGTAAGAGTTCTTAATACTGCTAGTTACTGATGCCTCGCCAGGAGGGAAAACAACCGTAATAAGAAGCCACTAGGGTAGACACATCTAAATACACTGTCTGAGATTGTGAGTTTCCTCTCCACAATCTTATGCCATGTTTGGAATGGATGAATTTTTTTTGAGTCCTGTGCAACAACTCATTCCAAATGGGCTAAACAACTCCGGTAGAAATTTCGGTTTCAAAGGAGTATTAGCTAACCAAGAAAACAAACAGACTAGTTAGCTGCAGATTCCAAACTTTGATCTGATTGGGAGGGTATGATGTCTAGCCTAAAATCACACAAACTTAAAGCCTGTATGGAAATACTAAAGTAAGCTTCGTCTTATAGTCACTACAAGCATAAAGTATATCGTATCCACAAAGGTCAGCTAAAGTATGGATCCCAAGAATCACATAGTGGAATTCAACCACTCACTCTTTAATTTCTGAGAAAAGAAAACATGAAACCGATCATCTTGGCACTAGCTACCCATCTATTCAATCATGATGCATGATATAATTGGAAGATATTTGTGTCAACCAAATATTCTTCCTGGTGGAGGAGAATGGAAGAGAGTTGGTCCTTAGCAGCCGGCAGGCTGCAGCCCCGTTCGCAGATGTTCTTCAGTGCCATCGTTTTTCCCTTTCACTCCATATCGAAAACGACCAAACATGGTCAAAGGCTCAAAGCAGCCGGTGATCGACAAGCCAAGTCCATAATTTTATTTTCAGTGATGGCCCATTCGATGATCTTGCCTGCCTGCTTCAGTTGAAAATTTGGCTGCTAATCGCTAGAGGAATTAGATCGATGCTTTCTTTGATTGACACTTAAACCATGCATCATGACACTGATCCTGAAATGCAGAACCGCCAACAATGAATGTCACCATCAGGTCACTGAAGTGAATATGCGTACGCTATACCATTTCACATCGAGATCGGCAAGTAAAGTTCGCAATACACATGCTAAAAAAATGTTTTTTACCATTTCTATAAGTGGCAATTATTGCGTGCTGGATAAGATCATCGGTGATAACAACATAATATCCTGTTCACTGACAAATATCTCTCGGAGCAGCACAGAATAATTTCCATCATATGCAGGCAAAAATCATCGGTCACTCTGCAACAACCTTTACTGTTTCGACAGCGATAGCTCCTATCTGTAGCAGAAAAAACTCAAAAAAAGAAGCATCTGATCACCAACATGATGTAACTTTTGTGGTTGCGAATGCGAATATTCAGTGTTCACTTGATCAGCTCGCTGTTCCCGTTAGCGTGCTGCGAATTTCAATGGCTCTTTTGGGACCTTCCCTTCGGAATTTCACCCATATCCTCTTTGTTCAAAAAGAAGGCTAACCTTTTTCGATTTCGAGTGCAGTGGCTGTATCTGTAGCATAGCAGCTACTACGTTTGACCCTAGCCACCATCAGCGTTGCTTTCACTGCTGCCTGCATGTGTCACTTGGTACGTTGGCGCCAATAATCGCGGGTCTGGATCGCCTGTATCCAAGCAATTCTGGGGCCCTGGTGCTATGAATCCAGATTGTTACGTTGGTAGGCTGATATTTTCGGATAATAGATTTCGTTCTATCCTTTGCTTCAAGAAAGATCTAACCAATTATTACAGAGGTGGTAGGTCGAACGACCGCAAATTACAAATCACAACTTCACTTAAAAAAAAACTACTTAAAACACCACTAAAGATAGAGATAATACCTATTGCTAAACCTCTATTTATGGTTGACGAAAATTTATGTAATCGTTGTTTCTGCGCAACGCTTGTAAGTTACATGTAGTCCAAGTGTTCCTCAAACTAGGGAAACAAAATATTTGAAACCAGTGGCCAATTGTTGTGCCGATCGAATTTTATACACATCACTATCTACGACCGATATCGAGCCGAAGTGTAAGATAACATCAGAGCTTAACTTAGCAGTAATCAGCCATTTGTCCAAATTTTATCACCGCCATAATCATCGAAACCATTTTCTTTAATAAAAAACAATTGGTTGGCTGATAAGCGTGGCAATTGTGACAATGGCAACATGATCTCAAACATATTAAAAAAAACAATTCGTGATCTCAAATGGATAAACAAAATAATATATATGTATGTCATCTGTTCTAAAATATAAATATAAATATTTATAGGTTATTTAGTAAAGATTGAGATTAAGGGAAAAAATATTTTTTCAGTCACATCGTTGATCAAATATTGAAATGTTTAGATTCCTTTCCCAAGCTTCTCCCAAGCTTCTGATCGATTAAAAATGCTCGAGTTTTCGAGCATTAGAAGCACCATGCACTACTAGAGAACTGATCTTTCGTCGTGATACCCAAAAATACAAATCTCTCGGATCTATTACCAATCAGTACTAAAGATATTCTTTAGTACCGGTTAAAAAACCTTTTGGCATTGTACAATCTTTAGTACCGGTTGATAATATCAACCAATACTAAATATTGTTTTTAGTCCCGATTCATAATAGTCAGACCGTGTCAGGCCTCCCGGGCTCTTTAGTACTAGTTGGTAACACCAACCGGTATTAAAGATAATTTACTTTTTGTATGCCTTCTTCCTCCTCCAGCCTGAGCCATTGCTGCCAAGAGAAGAAGGAGAAATAGAGGTGCTGCCAAAATTTCTTGTGAAAATATTTTGGTGATATTACAGAAATCGAAGGGATCTAAAAGGTTATCAACTTTATCCTGTATTGATGTATGGTTAACATATTACATTTCTAGCTATCTTTCTATATGTCATTATCTCTCAAAAAGGTATGTGGAAAAAAATGAGAGAGAAATTTTTTTAGAGAAAATAAGGATACTTCATAATTTTAAATACATTTGAATAAAAATGTTAAAAAATAGACCACAAAGAAAAATTATAGAAAATGAAGACAAAAGAATAGAAAACTAAGTTAATTTAAAAATCAATAAAATAGTTATAAATAAGAAGAATACATTAAAAAAAGTTTAAAACTTTAAAAAACTTATAAAAATAATGAAAATAAGAATAATACATGAAAAAATATATTTATAATTTTTTAAAACTTCTAGAATTTATATATAATTAACCATGGCTCCGATTAAGCCCATTTGAAACTCGTTAAAATCATTAGAAATAAGAAGAATTCATTAAAAATATGTTTAAAATTTTTTAAAAACTTATAAACATATTTAAAATAAAGATAATTCATGAAAAACTATAGTTCCAATTTTTTAAACAAATGGTCATAGAGATTTGTGAGCTCAACAATAATCTTCTCATATATGATTTCTATGTGTATGAGCCTGTATGGGCTTTCTCAGTGTACCGTCAGTTTTGAGTTTAATTATGATGTTTTAAATTATTATGTGATTACTTAATTATTTTCACTTTCATGGACTTTCTTTATATTTGTTTATTTGATGTAAATGAATTGACAATGTATGTACACCACTGACCGACGGTCGAAAAAGTTTATTGATGGCGTGCATTATTTTTTGAGTATGGCCAATGCCTACAAGCTTAAGGGTTTTATATGTTGTCCATACAAAAAGTGCAAAAACCAGAAGGAGTATTCTACATCAAGAACTCTCCATGTCCACTTGTTGGAGTCGGGATTCATGCCTAGCTATAATTGTTGGACCTCGCATGAAGAGTCAGGGGTTGCAATGGAATAAGATGAAGAAGAAGACGACAACATTTTCGACTGGGCTCAATACGGTGGATTTGCATAAAATACAACAAACGAGGCAGACAGAGCTGTTGACGAAAACGACAGTGCGGATGATCTTGGTCAGATGTTGTGCGATGTAAAGAAAGACTGCGAAAGTGAAAAGGAGGTCCAGAAATTAGAGCGTATGTTAGCGGACCACAAAATGTCCTTGTACCTAGGTTGCGAGAAGGGGCACAAAAAGTTGGGGACCACGCTGGAATTCTTGCAATGGAAGGCCAGAAATGGTGTGACTGACAAGGCATTTAGCAAGATATTGAAGCTCATAAAGAATATTCTTCCGGAGGAAAACGAATTGCCCGAAACAACGTACGAAGCTAAGAAGATAGTTTGCCCTTTAGGACTGGAGGTCCAAAAGATACACGCATATCCGAACGATTGTATCCTCTATCATGGTGAGTAGTACGAAAACCTAGAAGTATGCCCGGTTTATAAGGCACTACGATATAAGATTAGACAAGATGATCCCGGTGATGTTGACGGACAACCTTCGAAGAAGAGAGTTCCAGCTAAGTTGATGTGGTATTTCCCTATAATACTACGGCTAAAGCGTTTGTTTAGGAACAAAGTGCATGCTAGAATGATGCGCTGGAACTCAAAAGAACGTAAACAAGACAGGATGTTGAGACACCCCGCCGACGGGTTGCAATGGCAAAACATTGACAGAACATTTGAAGACTTTGGAAAGAATGCATGACACATAAGGTTTGTTTAAGTACGGATGACATGAATCCATTTGGAGAGATGAGCAGCGGTCATAACACTTGGCCTGTGACCCTATATATCTGCAACCTTCCCCCTTGGTTTTGCATGGAGCGAAAATACATCATGATGTCGATTATTATTCAAGGCCCAAAGCAATCTGGTAACGACATTGATGTGTACCTAAGACCATTGGTTGAAGATCCGCAACTGCTGTGGAAGAAAGAATATGTCCCTACGTGGGATGAGGACAAACATGAGCAATTTAATCTACGAGCGTTGTTGTTTGTAACCATTAACGATTGCATGCACTTAGCAACCTATCAGGACAATCAAAGTTGGAACTATGGACAGATCCCGAGTTCGCAACAACATTACAAAAAGGCGGAAGCGGAAAGGCGGAGACTGGTCCTAAGCCACAAGCAAAGCCTTGGGGAAAGGCCGAAACCCTACTACTGCTCGTAGTCTGCTTGCTCCTGGAAAAACTCTTCTTCAGCAGGGTCCATCTCTTCGTCTTCGAGAACTGGAGGGGTTTATTTATATAGAGCAAGGGTGAGTACGGGAGTACTCAGCAAGTCAAGGGAAATAAGTGTTTGATGCAGGCTTCAAAGGAGAGCCAGTTATTTTTCACATTCGATTTTAGTTTAAAACTTTCGGAAACATCTAAGTGAGTGCTTCTCAACGACACGGATGAGAAAGTGCGTCTCATCCGGCCGGAGCAGTGAAATTGTATAGATTGATTCTTGTCGGTATGAGAGGCTTCCTGCCAATCGTTCACCGACACCGGCTACACTAACAGCCACAAGTCAAGCATGTCGGCACGAGAGGCTCCCTGCCAATCGTTCACCGACACCGGCTGCACCAATAGCCTCAAATCAAGCACATCGGCACGAGAGGCTCCCTGCCAATCGTTCACCGACACCGACTGTACCAACAGCCACAACTCAAGCACTGAAAGGGTTTCTCACACCAACAGCAGTTCACAAAGTAGTCAACAAAACTACGCTAAGGAATCACCTCACATCCGCCCATGACCGTGGGCACGGCTATTCGAACAGTTGTTAACCTCTGCAGAGGGGGTACACTTTACCCACACGACGTTACTAACCCCGAGCCACCCAGCCCGCGACTCACAGCCACGTCTGGTGACCTTGCGGCTTTCACGACAAGGCATTTCGAAAGTTGACTCAGGGTCATCTTATGCCAATGGGAGGGGTCCCACGGACCAACACCAGGTTAGGTCCCAGACCATACTGTGCCAGGAAGCCCAGGGGTCCTCCCCGACACCACCCCGGCAAATCCACTTGTCCCTTGTGTGAGCCCCGGGTTTTGTATACCGGGAACCCCATGTGTATTACAATACCATTCCCTGGATCAGTAGATGGTACACACATGGCACAGTTGTATATCTCAAGCTGACATCGTCTTACAGGTCTTACAATATATTAATAATACAAGGGTAGCCCAAATGGAACCCGAATAGACCAAGCATGGTCAACAGCGACACAAAATACCAAAACAACTAAATGAAGTAGCGGAAGCGAAGCAGCGGCGGTCCATCTTATCCCACACGCATCGACTGGTGAACCTAGGTCCCTATTCCACCGTCCTCGGTAACTCCTTGCCAGCATAGCACATGTACAGGTCGACACCAACACCTTTCTAAAAGATGTAAATAAGCAAGAGTGAGTACCAACCGTACTCAGCAAGCCACCACTACAGAATGCATATAATGTTCATAGGGGTTCAAGGATGGCTTGGTTTATTTGCATAAAGCTAGTTTTCACAAATTATTTCACAAACCTATCCCACAACAGTTTTAACTGAAAACCACGTTAAGTTGAAGTTATCATTAACCTGCGAGGGTTCATCCACCTTCCCCAAGCCTCGCTTGGTCCGGTTTACCCTCGCATCCAATTTCCACAATTTTAACCACTATGACCTTTTTGCATATCAGGCAAGGTCACACCTTCCACACCCATCATATTTTAAGCAATATTACAAATTGACGAGGCTAGTCAAGAGTAATGCAAGTCCCGGCGCTCATATACCGCGAGCACGGCTATTCGAATAGTTTAGTTTACTCACACTGCAGTGGATGTACGCTTTTAATCCCACACTCCGTGACGCACCCAACACATGAGACTTGTCACGGCCCGGTTTTTCAGTTACCCTCGCATGGCGGCACCCGCTCCAAGGACTATGAATCCCCATTGCACCCCCGGCGCCACATTCCTACCTCGAGCCGGTTGTGAGGGGAGTCCTGGCGCTCCCGAGATTGAAGGTTACATCATACATATATAAAGCTTGACGTCATTAAACCACACACTTCCACATTTCCATACCGATATCCAGAACCTACCATGTCTGGGGTGCCACCCCACGAGAATAACCTAGTCCACCGGGTCTAACCCCACTCAAGAAGTGTGGTCGTACTCGGTTCGTTTCCTGCTTAGCTTCTTGACTCGGTCCTTAACTGACCAGGGTCGGCGGCTTACCGTTCCCAGAACCACCCATATTCTATCCGTGCCGCCCCAGTCGAAATCACTTTTGTTTAATTAAGTTTTTGGGTTTTCACAAAGGTTTTCATGCTGTGGGTGGCGCTTATGTCTCCACCCGATCTCTATCAATCACTCCCATCGAGTGATCAGTGTAACCACATCCACATATCCCACATATGGAGTGTATAACGTCTATGTAAGCAGGGCTAAGCAGTGAGTAAATAATCACGCGTAAAGTAATATACTCAGGTAACAAAGGTGTGTAAATACATAAGGATAAACAATATCAAAGGTAAGGCTTTAAGCAAATGTAGGTACGCGTTTTATAATTAGCATGCAATTTTATTTGCAATCAACACATTTATAAAAATAGGATCAACATGTTCGAGGAAGGGGGCGTAGTGACTTGCCTTGCTTTTAGGTTCCTATATCTTCCAACAATCCCGCGTCAGTAGAATTTCCGGATCATCCACTACGCGATCGAAAAGAGAAAAACATCCAAAACCCTATAAAGCAGATAATAACTATTATAAACTAATTGTGCCATTGGATAGATCTCATTTTTAGAAAATTATGGAAGTTGAACGGAGTCAATCGGACTTAGGTTGAGGAGATATGAATTTTGGAAGATTAATGGATTTTCTGAATGGAAAATGAAATTTATTAAGTTGGAAAGGAATATTCCCAAGAATATTCTTTTGGCTGTGAAGTAAGAGGGAGGCAATGTGGACTTGGTTTTGGGAGGGCTTGGGCTTTAGCCCAGAGATGAGGAGGTCGGCTAGGGAGTTAATGTCAGACTTTTTAGTCGGCAGCCCAATGGATGAGTAGGGCGTTGTTAGACTTCTATAAGTGACTTCATGGTCTTGGTCCGAGGAACCAAAGGGAGGTTACATGGACTTGTGGATATAATATCAGGTCGGCTGGCCCAATGAAGTTGAGGGACATCAAGTAGACTTGTAGGGATTTTCATGGGCTTAGCCCGACATCGTGAGGGAGGCAATATAGACTTTCGCAAAGTTCTAGGTCAAAGTGGGGCCCGCGGGGAGAGAATAAATGTGGGGCCCACTAGTGGGTCCCACCTCCTTTTCCTTTTCTTTTTCTTTTTCTTCCTTTCCTTCTTCTCTCTCCTTCTTCTCTCCTTCTTCTTTTCTCCTGCTTTCTCTGTCGCATGCCGTGAGGAGAGGCCGAGCGGGCGGGCGGCCAGCGGCAGCGCGGCCGGGAGGCCGGGCGACGGCGGGCGCGGCGGCACGGGCGCGGCGCGGCGCCGGCCATGGCGCTTCGGCTGGGAGCGGCGGCGCGGCTTGGCCAGGGCGTGGCAGCGCCGTGGAGGCTGGGGAGGCGGCCCGGCGGCACGCGCGCCGAGACGACGACGGCTATGAGGCGCCGAGCCTGAGCGGGGGCGACGGCGCGCGGGCGGCACGCAGGCGGTGGCGCACGGGCGCGGTTGGGCTTGCCGGGCGCCGCTGTGCCGGCCGGGCGACATGGCGCGCGGTGGCAGTACGCGGGTGGCGCGGCGCGCGCGTGCGGCGGCCGGGCAGCGCGGCTCGGCCGGGGGCGGCGGCGCGCGGCTCGGCAGGGCGGAGCGGCGCCGGCGGTGCAGGCCGGGGTCGGCGCGCGGTTGGGGATGCGCGCAGGCGGCGCGGCGGCTGCGGCAGAGCTGCAGCCGGCCGGGCTGGTGGCTGCAGCTGGCCGGCACGGCTACGGGGCGGCAGCTGCGCGCGGCCGGTGGCGCGCGGCCGGGCTGGAGGAGGCCGGGGCCGGGTTGGTGCCGGCTTGGCTTGCGCGGCATGGCCAGGAGGAGGCCGGGTGGCGTGCGGCAGCGCGCCGGTAGGAGGAGGATGGGGTGCTGGCGGCTCGGGGAGGCACGGGCGTCAGCCGGGCACGGTGGCACGGCAGTGCGCCATGGTACCGGCCGGGCAGGGAGCTGCGCTCGTCGCGGCAGGGGTGGCACCGTCCGAGGGTTCGACCGAACGACGACCGAGGACGCGACTCGGGTAGCTTGGCTGGACGTCGGGTGGCTCCGCCGAACGATGAGCGGCTTGGCCAAACTGCAAGTGTGCTTGCATATGCATACACACAGCTAGCTAGCTGCATGCATGTGAGCTGCTTGCATGCATGCATGCACACGGCTAGCTAGTTGCATGGCGCATGTATGGGCGGTGGTGAAGCGGCGATCGCTGCGGAGGGCGGCCACGCAAGGGACGGGTACGGTGTTGCGCCTCACGACGTCACCGCGCCGCGGCAACAACGGTAGACGAGGAATGCGGTAAGGAAGCAAAAGCAAGAGGAAGAGTAGGAGAGGAGCTCACCTTGCGGCAGCCGGGTAGCGGCGTACCGGGCGACGGTCCTCGCGCGAACTATGGTCGTCGAGGTACAGCCTGGGGACGGTCGACACGCGGATCATCCTCGCACTCCACGTGTTCGATCGGTGGTAACAAACGAACACACAGTGTTAAGGAATAAATGTTAGCGGGTTAGTGCAAGTTAGGGGTCAGGGGTTAGCGAGTTTGAAGTCAGCGGGTTAGTGAGTTAGAGGTCAGCGGGTTAGTGAGTTAGAGGTCAGCGGGTTAGTGAGTCAATGGGTCGAATGTTAGATGTTAGAGGTTAGCCGTTCGATAAGTTAGTCGTTCTCGGGGTTCAGATGACGGTGCGGCGGCCTACCCGTCCTCTTGCTCAACTGAGGCCCAGCCGGAGCCGGCCGCAGTGGAGCAAGCGGAGAGACGGCAGCGCGTGCGCGGGAGGAAGTGGCTGAGAGGATGCAGAACGAGCAGGAGGAGAAGAAAGAATGGAGAGGGACGGTTGCGTATTCGGCTATGGTTGCCCTTATATGGGCTTCACCGCACGAGCTCGTCTTGAATGGCCATGAAGACAGGGACGGGTTAGTTGCAGCGGCCGCGCGGGTTGGTGCGCATGCCAGCTTAGGCTCGACTAGCCGCTTGCATGTAGGCATACGCATAGCTAGCCAGCTGCATGGTGCATGCTCGTGGCTGACTTGCTTGCATGCATGCACATGCACAACTAGCTTGTTGCATGGTTGGCGGCGGTGCGAGGTTGAGCAGGATGCGCGTGGAATGGCCGGCAAGCTCGCCGGTGAGATGGGAGCGGAAGATGGCAGCCGGTGGTGTCGCAGCGGCCTCGTCGTAGCGGCGCGGCGTGCGGCGACGTCGCCACCGAAAACAGTATGGGGGGAAGAATTAGACTTTATTTTTACTACCAACCCAATAGGAATGAAAGGGCTCGGGGAGGCAACATGGACTTTTCCAGAAAAAGCCCAGCAGGAAGGCCACGGTAGAGGGAGTGGAAATGAACTTGTTTTGCGGAATGGGTTGGGCTAACAGAGGGAAATGTGGCCCAAAGAAATAGGATGTTCGAATATTTTCTTTGGGATATGAAATTTGGAAATTTGAAGGGGGTTTGAGATAGAATTTGTACAGAGGACAACCTTTTCGGTAAAAGGATTTAATCGAGATCTTTTGGCACAGATTCTAGACACACACAAATAAACAATAAACAAGCAAACTAAAATTATGCCTGAGGACTAGACTTTGTCTGAGGAGGTCATATCCTTGAAAATAGCCTATTAGGAATTTATATTTCGCAATTAAGGTTTCTAGTAAATACTTTACCAATAGACATTATTTTGCAAATAATTTCCAAAAGCTTATCACTCTATATAAAGGTGCATAGAAAATAATCAAAGCTATTTCTTTAGTGGAACAATATTTGTTTTAATAAACTATCCCTTAATGGGTTTTATCCAAAATGGTGATACATTTAGATATATAGCTTTATTTATAAAGTAAATATGCCCGAGGGTTTTTGTTTTTCGAAAATAATTGGCATATGCAAATCATAGCTCCTTGAATAAATATTATTTGAAATCAAATACCGACGTATCCTCAGACGTTCGTCTATTAGCCCACGTGTAAACGAAAAACGACAGATCGAATTGAGTTAGTTCAGGCATGAATGTATTTTGAAAAAGATTTTTGGTTATTCTGAATTTTTAATTCCGTATTCCAAAGTCGAAATATTCAGGATGTTACACCTTGGCATCAAGATTTTCCTGGCCTAGTGTTGGCGCAGAATTTCGACCCGCCTTGCAACCAAACAGGTTCCGCGTTACCACGGCAGCCTGGGAGATCTGCTTAACTCCAGTGCAGGTCCAAATGGCTTGCCTAGTCGTGTGCAGAGCGTGCCAGTTGATTTGATCTACAATCAACAAGAAACAAGTAAACCATATCAGAAAACAACGGCCGATCGGCCAATAGGCCGATGACACATTGTCATAGCCCAGCCGATAGGGCAAAGCTATATCGGCTTACTCATGATAAAACAGGATTAAAGCATAGATCTTATCGGCCTAAATCAACATGTTGCTGTCAATTAACGGCATCGGCCAATAAGAACAATAAAGATAACTACACTAGCTAATACTCTAGTGCAAATCTACATGAACCAATCAACCAATATAAACATATCAATCACAGATAAACCCTAGAGAATTATCTCTAGTGCAAATCTACATGAACCAATCAACCAATATAAACATATCAATCACAGATAAACCCTAGAGAATTATCCATAACAAATGCATTCCTATTAATCAATCTGTTTATGTAGATGACAGATACACATGAAAACATTATAATAAACACGTGTATCAGATAAAACTGGCTGAAACCCCAGTTATATCCTTAATTACAACCGAAAGCAGGCTTTGTGTTAGATCTCAAAACAGGACTAAGGTCGATAGCAACTCAAAGTGTGAATCAAAACTTAACACAAAGAAAATCAAGCCGTCGATTGCTTTTGGGGATGGTAGATGCATTGAACAATCTAACCAAGCATAATTATTAAACCGTCGTCGGCAATAAACCCTAAAACGAATAGATCGCCGACGAAGCATAATTAAGACGCCTGTCAAGATTACCCAAAACATGATAGACGACAATCACATCATCGAGGCTTAACGTGCCTAAAGCGACATGCTAGCCCCGACGATGCCGATCGTCGGGAACGAGTTCTTACCTTTGCTCCGGGAAGGCAAGAACTTGTGAAGGTCAACCTCTTGCGAGGGTTGGCGATGCGCCGAAGTAGATTGAACTGGTTTTTTGTATTGGATTGTGAGAGAGTATCTATGTACAGACTATCGGGATATTTATACACGAGATTACAACAGGGTCCATGTAGGACACGATCTTATCTCTAACAAACAACAAGTCTTTGCGGCAGACTTTTGCCGCAGATTAGATCTAAACCTACTTAATTTACAAGATACAATTGCCTAAAATCGAGCCTTATCTCTATTTGGCAACTTCCTTGAAGCTTATCCTGAGCCCAAACCAAGCCCACGCTAGCTTTGTCAACTTCCAACCTCTATCGGCCAATAACCATACAAATCCGAATCGACCGATATAGCCTTCCTGCTAGCGCCTCATTGAGTCCGATACACTGACCATGTCCGATACGAGACCTGGTTCGACTTCAACTTAGCCCTTTGTCTCTGCTTCGGTTTCCTCCTCCTTCTCCGGGTCGATTACGAAAATCCGCTGTTAACACATGCCCCCCAATTCCGCTTCATTATATAATGTGGCGGAATTAGCCCCGAAGAACTCATCGACTCCCTTGCTAGGGTTTGCCTGAAGACCGTACCTCTAGTACGTCTCCCGCACCGCAAGTTTTAGAAACTCAATTTATTTTCAAGGCATCGACCCAAGTGTCAGGTTTTCCAAGCATTTTGTAAACTCAAGTTTTACCCAGTTGACCATTTTAAATTTGAGGGGAGTCCTCGATATTCGTACATAGGGTGCGAATACCGAGACCTTACCGGAAGGGTGACAAGGGGGTGTTAGGGTATTCAATAATCAAGGAGGGTAAATGCAGCAATTGGGTAGGGCCTGTCGGTTGTATTGCAAACCGAGGCCAAGTGCCAAGTGTAACCTAAATAATGCATAGTTTGCGAAATCAAAACACTTAATTTCAAATTATAGGTTCAATTGGTCAAAGGTGACTTGCCTTGCTCGAGATCTTGAGCTTCTTCCTCGAAATCCGCGCACTGCGAGTCTTCTGATTCCGAAGCTACACGCGAAACGAGGCGACTCAACACAACGGTAAAAAGGAAGCCCTATTAAAGACCACTAAGCGTGCCTTTAGATAGATCTCGATTTTTGAGGAATTTTGGAAGTTGAACGGAGTCAATCGGACGAACGGTGGAGAAGATATGAATTTCCTAAGATTAAATGATTTTCTGTCTAAAGGAAAAGGAATTATTAATTCCCTCGAAAAAGAAAAATGAACGAGGGACTTGAATTGGACTTGTATTGGAATAGATTTGACCCAAGGTCGATTCGGGCACGCGAGAGAGGGGCTGATGGGCCTGGACCGAGCGGCGCAGCCCAACGGGCGAGCGCGGGCGCGGTCGAGCGAGGGGGTCGGCGCGCGCGAAGGCGGGCCCACGGCCGGGAGGGAGCGCGTCAGGCGGAGTGGAAGGCCAACTGGGCCGAGGCCAAGTGGCGCGCGGCCTGGTCCGGCTTCCCGAGTGACTCGGGGCCGACTGGGCTCCCGAGTGGCTCGGGGCCGACAGGGCCGAAGAGGAGGGGAGGCCGAGTGGGTCGGGGCAAGCCGTGGCCCACGCAGATGGCCGGATCGGTGGACCGTGGTCCACCGCGCGGGCGCTAGGGCGGGACCCGCCCGTCAGCGACCCGGTGCGCGTGAAGCCGGCGCACGGAGGAAGCGAGGCCGTCGGCGCTCGCGTAGCGCCGACGTGGCTGCCACGGAGGCCGACGGGAGGGGTGAAAGGGGACGGCGCAGGGATCGACGGCGGCGACGGCGGAGAGGCTCGGGGCGGCGCGGCGCGAGCCCGGAGAAAGGGGAAAAACGCCGGAGCGATGAGGGGAGAGAGAGAGAGCGAACAATCGGCTCAGATTCGCCGGAGGAAGGCCGACGGCGGCTGGCAATGGCGCGAGGCGGCGGCGGCAACGGCGGCGCGGGGGAGGAGCAGAGGAAAGGGGCGGCGGCCACGGCGGCGCCCGGAGGAGGGTCTACAGGGAGCTAGCTAGCGTCGTAGGTCGAGAGAAGAAGAGGGAGACAGAGGGGAGAGGGAGATTACCGCCGAGGGGGGGAGGAGCTCGCCGGGGGAGGAGGCCGACGGCGCGGGGGCGATGCGGCACGGCTCCAGGCCGAGGAAGAGAGGGAAGGAGGGCGCCGGGGTTCCCTTCGGCGTCCTCGGCTGCGGCGGCGAACGGCAAGGACGGCGGCAGCACGGCACGGCGGCGTTGGAGGGGTGGAGCTCGGCGGCGGCGACAAGAGCGGCCGAGAGGGGAGGGTTTAAAAAGAAGGGCACGCGAGTTGGTTCGGGGGCGGAGGTTGGTGCGGCGAGGTCGGTTCACGGAGAGGGGAGAGAGGCGATGGAGCCGCGCGGGAGGGGACCGGCGCGCTAGTGGTAGAGCGGCGGCTGCCGGTGTCGTCGGTCGGTCGGGAAAAGAAAAAAAAAGGGAGGGGAAAAGGAGGGCGGCCCCCTTGCCGATTCGGGCAGGGGCGCGCGGGGAGAGAAGGGGAGGGCGCGCGCTCTCCTCTTGGCGGCACGCGCATAGGGCAGCGGGGCCGGGAGAGGCGGACGCCTGCAGTAACGAGACGGAGAGAGAGAGAGAAACAAACGGCGAGGGAGAACGGGCGCGGGGCGAGAGAGAGAGCGCCTGCTCTCTCGCGCGGGCGTGCGGCGCACGTGCGCGGCGCGCCCCGCGCTCGGGCCACGCGGACCGGGCCGAGCTACGTGGCCCAACGGGGAAAAGGGAGTAGGCCGAGCGGGCCGGTGGGGAAAAGGGGAAGCGGGCCGAAGGAGGGGAGAGGATGACTGGGCTGAACGGTGGCCCGAGAGGCAGGGGGAAGGGAAGCAGGCCTAGAGGGAAAAGGCCCGAGGAAAGCAAGGGAGGTAAAGTAGACTTTTTCTGAGAATTTGAATTGGGAGGATTAGGGTTCGGATTTGAATTCCGATTTCGTGACTTTCTCCGGGATTGAGCCAAAAGGGGAAGAATGAGATCCAGGCACATAACAAGACTCAACCGAAGAACAAAATTTTCGTAAATAGAGTTTTTAGGAATTAGTTTTCCCGCTAACGCCGCGACAAAACGGGCGTTACACCCACTGTATGGATGAAACTAACAGTACGTATTTGAAACATTGTAGGAAGATTGTGTACATGGGCCATCGTCGATTTCTTGTTACAAGCCACCCTGTACGAAAGAAAGGCAAACATTTTGAACAGAAGGCAAACCACCACACTAAGCCTAAACATCATAACGAAAAAACTGTGTTTGCTATGGTGAAAGATTTAAAAATAGTATTTGGAAAGGGACATGGCAGTCAACCTATCGCAAGTGAAGATGGTCACGCGGCGATATGAAAGAAGAAGTCTATTTTTGGGGAGTTACTCTATTGGGAACTCTTAGAGGTACGCCACGCAATCGACATGCTGTATCTCACTAAGAACCTTTGCGTCAACTTGCTGGGCTTCCTAGGTGTATATGGCAAGTCGAAAGATACACTTGAAGCACATAATGATCTCAAGCATATGAAACAACGAGACGACCTTCATCCGGAACCGAAGGAGAAAGAAAGTCATTACTGAGCAAGGCACAGAAAGAAAGTATGTTTGAATGCTTGGAGAGCATCAAGGTACCATCTGGATACTCGTCGAATATAAAGGGAATAATAAGCATGAAAGGGCAGAAGTTCACAAACCTAAAGTCTCATGACTGCCACGTGTTGATGACACAATTGCTTCCTGTTATAATTCGGGGTATCCTTCCTGATAATGTCCAAACAACAATAACAAAGCTATGTGCTTTCCTGAATGCAATTTTGTAGAAGATCATCGATCCAGACAAATTAACAGCCCTACAAAATGACGTGGTGCAATGTCTTGTCAGCTTTGAGATGATCTTTCCACCATCATTCTTCAATATAATGACGCACCTTCTATGTCACCTTGTCAAAGAGATAGGTATTCTCAGTCCTGTGTACCTACACAACATGCTCCCTTTCGAGAGGTACATGGGCATTCTAAAGAAGCACGTTCGTAAGCATTCTCGTTCAGAAGCAAGCATCGCCAAGGGGTATGGAACAGAGGAGATCATTGAGTTCTGCGTAGAATTTATTGAAGACCTTCGTCCAATAGGGGTCCCTAAATCAAGCCATGAGGGGAGACTACAGGGAAAGGACTGTAGACAACAATTTATTCCGTAAAGCACATTTCACGGTATTGCAATAATCTTCGTTGGTGGCTCCTTACATCGAGGAGCACATGACGATTGTTCGCTCCAAAAACATTGGTAAGTCTGATGCCTAGATTACACGTCATCACATTGATACTTTTTTCATTTGGTTGCGACAACATTTCATGGGTAACGAGACGATTGACCAACAACTAGCCTTCTTGGCGATGGGACCATCTTACTCAATCTCGACATTCCAAGGATATGAGATCAATGGGTATACATTTTACACAAAAGCTCAAGACAAGAAGAGCACAAACCAGAACAGTGTTGTTCGTATCAATGCCATGAGATACGATGGGACAATGAGAATGTATTACGGTGCCATCGACATGATATCAAAACTCGAGTATGGACCTTTGAAGGTCCCTATGTTTCGGTGCCAATGGGTTAGGCTGACTAGTGGAGGCGTAATGATTGATGACTGCAGGATGACAACAGTTGACCTTAACAAGGTTGGATACTCAGACGAACCATTCGTCCTAGTCAATGATGTAATGCAAGTTTTCAATTTGAAGGACATATCTAGCAAACCAAAGAAGGGGAAAGAGCCCAACGAGCCAAAGCACCACATGGTTCTCCCAGGAAAAAGGAAAATCGTTGGAGTCGAGGATACGACTGACGAAGATTATGATCAGTTTGACGGGTAACCTCCGTTCATGGTAACAATTGTCCCAAGCATCCTCCTATCAAATGAGGGCACCCATTACTTACGCAATGATCATAGCGAAGGAACAATCGTAAGGAGAAAGTACGTTAGGTCAACCATCACAATTTAAGATTGATTGTACGGACAATGTAAATTATTTATACTACATTGGTGTTTGTTCGATGTAATTATTTATACTATCTTGGTGTTTGTCCGATGTAATTAAATAATATCTACTACCTTGGTGTATGCACAATGTAAATTAATTTAATTTGTTATTTCTGGCAATGAAAGAAGTATTTTGGTTGAAAGTTTGAAAAACCCAAGTTCATATAAGTTAATTGTAAATGTATTCTCATTATTTTTATAAGTTTTTATTATTTTTAATGCACTTAATCGGGCATGGGTTAATTATATATGATTTTTAAAATTTTATTACAATTTTAAACTATTTTAAATGTATTCTCATTATTTTTATAATCTTTTATTATTTTTAATGCACTTAATCGAGCATGGGTTAATTATATATGATTTTTAAAATTTTATTAAAACTTTAAACTATTTTAAATGTATTCTACTTATTTTTATATATTTTTTATTTTTAATGCACTTAATCGGGCATGGGTTAATTATATGTTATTTCTAAAATTCTATTACAATTTTAAACTATTTTAAATGTATTCTAATTATTTTTGTACTTTTTTATATTTTTAATGTACTTAATCAGGCATGGGTTAATTATATATGATTTTTAAAATTTTGTTACAATTTTAGACTATTTTAAATGTATTCTCATTACTTATATGAATTTCTTTTATTTTTAATGCACTCAATTAGGACTTTATTTTTAATAAATGTATTCTCCTAAATGTATTCCAATTATTTTCAGTCCCGGCTCTTATCCATAGCCAGAAAAAAAAATTAGAAATAGCAGGAAAATATCTTTAGTCTCGGTTGGAGTAAAGAACCGGGACTAAAGATATCTTTAGTCCTGGTTCCAAACCACAACTGGAACTAATGATGCTATATTTAGTCCCGGTTCGTATCATTTTTAGTCTCGATTCCAAACCATAATCGGAACTAAAGATGCTATCTTTAGTCCCGGTTGATGATATGAACCGAGACTAAAGATAGCATCTTTATTTCCGGTTGTGGTTTGTAACCGGGACTAAAGATATCTTTAGTTCCGGTTCGCTATACCAACCGGGAGTAAAGAGTTTTGTATATATATACCAGCACTTCGTCTTCTCAAGAGCACCGATTCAACACTTATCAATTTTCATCGTCTTCGATCTCGCCCTACCAGTCGCACCATCGTCGTCGTCTCCGTTGTCCATACATCGCGTCGTCGTCGCCGCTACCGGAAATCTCCTTCGCCGCCGGAAGCCGCGTCTGCCGTCGCCGCCACCGCCTACGCCTAGGTCTGGCCCGTGTGCCGCTTCCTTCCCTTCTTCCTGGTCACAAGCCATCTTTAGTCACTGCCGATGCCGCCACCGCGTTGACCGTCAACAATCGGCGCAATGCCACCATCGCCGAGCGACGTTATCTGTGGAGGGGCTGACAGGTCGAGCCCACCTCTCAGTCCCTCGACAGAAAAATATTAAAAATATAAATTTAAAACAACATTACAGACTTATGAAAAATTATAAATTAAAAGTAATTATAAAATGCAAAATAAGAATAGTACATTAAAAATTAAAAAGTAAAAGAATACATTGAAAATAAGAATAAAACATAAAAAATATGTTTAGAATTTTTAAAAAATTCTAAAAATAATTAAAATATATATAATATGTGAAAAATATATTTACAATTTTTAGAATCTTATAGAATTTATATATAATTAATCATGGCTTCAAGAAAGATTTCAGTGCTTCAAGAAAGATTTGTACAAAAAATATATCCTGAAGGAACTAACACTGGATTTTAACAAATTCCCTAAACTGAGGGATCATTGGGATGCATTTGTGGCCTATAAGACAGGAGAGGAAGGACAAGCCAAAATAGCGAAGAACAAAGCCAATGCCTCTAAGAAAAAGTATTTTCACCGGCTAGGGTCGAGGGGCTGTAAGAAGGCTGTACCCAAGTGGCAGAAAATGAAAGATTCTTTAGCTGCAAGAGGTATCGCTCCGGCCACAGTTAATTGGCCTGAACGATTAAACATTGGTACTATCTCATGGGGGAACACTCAATGCTACTGATGGCTCCCTTATCTTTGGCGATGACATACGCCAAGCAGCTCACCGTCTCGTAGATGCCCTAAAGGCCTCTGCTCAGGAAAGATTCCAGCCCGACAGA
Organism: Oryza officinalis; assembly: GCA_008326285.1. Lineage (NCBI taxonomy): Eukaryota > Viridiplantae > Streptophyta > Magnoliopsida > Poales > Poaceae > Oryza > Oryza officinalis. Next base: position 10,012,007 of record BDMV01000003.1, on the reverse strand, counting down.
GAGAAAGACGAGCTTACGCTGGCACTGCAGAATCCCGAGCATCCAGGACGAACACGCGAAAAATGTGTGGTTGCTTGGAAGTATAGGTTTCAAGATGACATCCACACATGCCGGAGTCGCATGAGAAGCAAGACAGATCAGGATGCAAAGTTGACTGATCTGGAATTGAAGGTCACGAATTATGACCAAATATTGTAGGAGGAGGTGGCAAGACAGGTGGATATACGATTAAGTGAGAGGAGCCAGCAGACCCAACCATCTGTTCCTGTTTTCATGGTTAGCCCCTCAGATAATCGAACCAACTGCGCTTCTACAGGGCAAGTTGGAGATCAGACCAATGAAGTTGCAACAGGGCCAGCCGACAACAAACCATCGTGCCCCGTGGGTGAAATCAGGCAGCGAACACCATGTGAGCGGCATATTCCCTTCAAGAACCTATCAATCAAGGTATGCTCGTAGTTTGCACATCCACATTTGAAGACTTCGAAAATTGGTCCATATGTTACTAACTAACCTCGTTTCTCGTGAAGGTGGGAGAGGGCATGGCCATACAAGTCTAGCGAGACGCGATGTACCACTGTAGGCCGATTCCACCTTGATACTCAAACATCGAGGTGGAGCGGGTGTCACGCCCAGAAATTCACTACCAGAATTTCCAAAGCAAATTATGTATTAAAATCCCTGTCCAGGACCAGTCAAGGTACACAAATGACAAAGTTGCCATACAGATCCACGTCTTACAAAACAATAAAAATCTCTTACAAAACTGCAGCGGAAAAAGGAAACAACTAATCTAATAAACTAAACACTCGCAACGTAGCGACTCCACTCCACAGGCATTCCTCGACAGTAGCAACAAGCCTACTCTTCTGAAAAGTCTTCCTCAGAAACAACCTCCAACTCTGGTGTGGGGAAAAATAAAGCAAGACTGAGTACTACCCACTGTACTCAACAAGTCATACCGGAAAGGAAAATAATGATGCAAGTAATAACAAAGGAGAGCTGCAATGGTTATTTTGCATAAAATACGCATTTAAAAACAATAGTTGAAAACAGTAAAACAGTTGAATTAATTAGTCATAATTAAACCATCACTGTCCAACGCTACACCACGTTGCGACAGGCCCAACCATCCACCTGAACTAAACCATTTCCATTAAGTCAAATTATTAAAGAGTTCAACTAATCACGGTGAATCTGGTTGATCGCCCATATCCGCGGGCACGGCTATTCGAATAGTTTTACTCTGATCAGAGATGTACAACTGTATCCACAAGACACAGTCCTACAACACGTTACCGTGCGCCAACATACCACCACGGTACACTGGAAAAGGAGCTGTAACAGGACCCTTAGCATAACCCTTCCTAACCAATCGCACCGCACCTCAGGTTTCGCCCCCGCTCCGTTTCCCGGCAACGGGCAACCCCCTCTCGTGCCTTGGTGAATCCAGCAGCCAAGCAACCGGTATATCCCCGGCCGACTCAACTCCATCACGCCCACCCTTTCCGGGAAACGTCGGCTAGGAAAAAGCTATACTCCAAATCCAGCCATTACCCACGCTGGCTTGTGGAAAGTACGGTAATTCTTCCAGGGTTTCCCACGAACCGGTCCTTAATTGTCATGAGCACGACCATCAAAACCATGTGCTCACAACCCACCATTAATCAATATTTTAGTTGAAACATTTAATTAAATCACCCACGATTAACCATCGCGAGCCAACATAAAATAACCATCATTAAGTATTAATGAAGCTGTAAATATCCCAATTGTGAGCTAATGTTTCTAAGCAGGGCTAAGCAAGTTCTATTGTAGCAACTACTCAAATTATTTCCCAAGCTATCAAAGGATTAAGGTAATTGCAATATAAGGCTGAGTACAAAAGGTAAACTATCCCATAGATGACATTATAAAACAATGCAGTATTTAGAGGAAAATAAGACTATTTCGCAATTTAGGTACAACATGATCAAATGAATAAGTATGACTTGCCTTGCTCTTGCGCTGGGTCGACCTCGGCAACGACTTCGAAGTAACCGGAGAATCGGAATTACCGGAATCTATACGATAAACAAAACAAACAACAATACATGCTATAAGTCTACTGAAACAAAGAACAAAACTATTTTTAATGGATTCTAGACATTTTTATGAATTTTCTGAGACTTGAACGGACTAAAACGGAGTCCGGATGAATTAGTTATGAATTTTTGAAGTTATCTGTGTTTTTACTAAAACAGAAAAATCCTTAATTAATTATTGCACAATAAACCCTTAGGGCTGACGTCACTGCTGACGTCAGCGGCTAGGGCTGACGTCAGCCGCGGCGGCGGCGGCTGCGCACCACGTGGCGCACACGTGGCGCCGACGCGGCAGCCACGCGGCGGGGCGGCGCGGGTGACGCGGCGGCCACGCGGGCGAGCGCGGACGGCCCAGATCGGCCCGGGCGGCCGATCGGGCGGCTGAGGCGCGCGAACGGCCGAGCGGCCGGGCTCGGGCTCGACCGAGCCGGCCATGGCGCGCGGCGGCGCTAGGGTTAGGGTTAGGGCGGCGGCGGCGCGGGGAAAACGAGGGGCGACGGCCTCGGGGGAGAAATAAATATGGGCGGCGCGACGGGGATCCCGCCGGAATTTGCGGCGACGCGGGCACGGCGGCGGGCCGTGTCGGAGGCGGACTAGGCCGCGGCGGGCCCACGCGTCAGCGAGCGCGGCGCGGGGGAGGCGGCGCAGACTTTCCGGGCGGCTCGGGCCGTGGCCTCGGGCCGGCCCGGGAAGGAGGAGGGGCGCGGGGAGGCGGCGGCTTGGGCCGGCTGGGAAGGAAGGAGGCGCGCGCGACGGTGGCTCGGGCCGGGGGGAAAAAAATGGGCCGACGGCCCGAGAAGAGGAAAAAGAAAAAGAAAAGGAAAAAGAAAAGGAATTTTTCCCAGGGATTTATTTATTGCGCTTGAGGGTTTTTAATTGGTTAAAATTATTTCTGGGGCTCTGAAAATTCCACTAAAAATTCTGTTAATGTATTTTAACATGGGGAACTCAAGAAAAAATCCACCTTGCCATTTCCACTTCTTTAATGCATTATTTAATTGGGTTTTTCTCCAGATTTAATTCAACAATTTCTCAGATAAATTATTAAATTTAATTTTTACAATTTGGGAGAACCTCAGGGTGTGACAGCGGGTCTGCTTAGGATTTGACGATTTCGATCTGGATATCCTCGAAGGAGATGGAGAGACAAAATTAGGAGAGACAGTCCACACCATCATACTATGGTGCAAGCGCTACATTATACTTCTCGGGCGAGCAACGGCATCCGTTCCTACATCTCCATTGCCGCAGTCTGACAATCCTCGGTCTCCACCGTCTCCACCATCTCCTCCGCAACCTCGGTCTCCCGCGTCTCATCTGTCTCCCTCGCAACCTTGTTCTGCACCGTCTTCACTACCACAACCAGCTGCAAGTAGTAGGCAACAACAGTCTTGCCCACCTCGTTTCGCGCCGTCAAAGTCCACACAAACGAAGAAGCCAAGATTTGACGAGCTAAAGAAAGCTGATCTCAAGAAAAGACCGTATGATAGGACTAATGAGGAGACTAACAAGGAAGTGAAAAGGCAAGTGAAGGAGCACTTCAAGCCGCGGAGTCCACAGGAAAAGACTCCAATAGAGCCGACAACTAAGGCCTTTTTTTAGAAGATGAGCAAACCCACGAGAAAGACCTTAATATCAGAATACAACCGTTCAATTCGCAAGTCTTATGAGAAGAGCACAAGAAAGACAAAGGTTGTCCCCCAGCTTGGAATGCAAGAAAAACAAGTGGTTTCCTCGATGCCATCGAACCTTGACATTACCTTACAAGAATTTATGGCAGATACAAAGCGTAGTAAGGAGCAACTGCTGAGGATAGCCACTATCAAGAACGCCACAGAAGAAGATCTAAAACACCCATACACAATCAATGCACCACTTGTCAAGCTAGAGCTGGTCAAGAACCTACCTACACAGATGCATCGATTCCATCAATGGTACATGGATCAATCAGCTCATGGTAGGATTATGTTCGCCGCAAGGATTAAAAATAAAGATTTCTTCTATGAGATGTACGATATGTGGATCAACTTCAAGGATGTATACGACGTATACCAACAAGACGCCCCTGACGTCTCTCTTCTTGCTTGTTGGGTTCTATAATTGTCGTTTAATTTTATTTTGTTCATTAGCCCGTCGTATGTAACATCGAAGATTTAACGTCTTTTTTCATTGTAGAATGAAGATTCAAAATTACCATAGGCATGGATACTTCAAGTATGGTTTCATGGACCCCTACATAATCAACAAGAAGATTGTAGATGACTGGCCAGACGAAACCGAGCAAAACATTTATAAATTCCTGGTGCAGCAGTATTTTAAGCAGTTCATACTCTTGCCTTACAATACAAAATGAATTTTTACCGCCTCTTGTAGCAATTTTCTTCCCGTATTCACAAAATGATATGTACATCATATTTCATGCAATTTGCAAATTTCACTGGGTCCTTTTGGTCATAGACATGTCCAGTAGCAAGATTCATGTCATGGACTCTATGCGGAAACCAAGGGATACTTTCAACAAAATCGTTGACATGCTTAACAGGTAATGTCACAAGTACTATCATTATGATTGTTGCTATCGCTACTATATGGATCAAAACATCATTAATTATAGTTTGCAACTGCATGGCGTGGGCAAAATTCCATACAAACGTCCGCGGGAAATTCAAGGAAGAACTGACTCCCCCGACGGATTACTGTTAATAGCAGATTTTCGTAATCTACTCGGAGAGGAAAGAGAAAACCGATGCAGAGAAGAAGGAGCGTTCTAAGTCGAGTCGGTTACTTCATCGGACCAAGCCAGAGTCGGACTTAACTCCGTATCGGATTCAGTACCGTATCGGACTGGGAGAAGCGCTAGTAGAAAGGCTGTATCGGCCGATTCGGATTCAGTATGGCTATCGGCCGATAGAGTCAGGAACTTGATAAAGACGATATGGGCTCGGTTTGGGCTCGAGATAAGCTTCAAGGAGATTGCCAAATAGAGATAAGGCTCGGTTTTAGGCAATTGTATCTTGTAAATTAAGTAGGTTTAGATTTAATCTTTGGTAAGAGTCCGCCACAAGGACTTGTTTGTTAGTTAGAGATATGATCGTGTCCTACGTGGACAATGTTGTAATCTCGGGTATAAATATCCCGGTAGCTTGTACATAGAATCACGGACAATCAATCAAACACAAATCAATCTACTTTCGGCGCATCGCCAACCCTCGCAAGAGGTTAACTTTCGGCGAGTTCTTGCTTCCCTAGAGCAGAGGTAAGAACTCGTACTCGATGATCTACATCGTCGGGGTTAGCGTGTCGCTTTAGACACGTTAAGCCCTGATGATGTGATCGTCGTCTATCATGTTTTGGCTAATCTTGACATGGCTTTCTAATTCCATCTCGCCAGCGATTAACTCGTTTTAGGGTTTGTTGCCGACGGTGGTTGAATTGGCTTGCTCGTCTAGATTATTTAGGGCATCTACCATCCCCAAAAGCGATCAACGGCTTGATTTTCTTTGTGTTAACTTTCGATCTACACTTTGAGTTGCTATCGACCTTAGTCGTGTTTCGAGATTTAATTCAAAGTCTGTTTTTGATCGTAATTAAGGATAGCACCGGGGTTTCAGCCGGTCTTAACTAATGCATGTAATTATTTACGTTTTTGCATGTATTTGCCACTTGTACAAGTAGATTAACAAATATAAATATATTCATTGCAAGGTGTTCTCAAGACTTCTCTGTAATTAATATATTTATATCAGTCGATTGGCTTGTATAAGTTTGCACTAGAGTATTAGCTGGTGTATTTATCTTCATGCGTCCCTCATCGGCTGTTTCCATTAAATTGCCACAAACACATTAACATGGGCCGATGGGATTAGATCTATTTACCAATCTTATTATGTTATAACCTCAAGTAGGTCGATATAGCTTTGCCCTATCGGCTAGGCTCCCACCATGCAACATCGGCTCGTTGGCCGATCGGCCATCGTTTCTAACGTGGTTTACTTGTTTATTCTTGTTGATTGCAGATCAAATCAACTGGCACGCCCTACACACACACCTAGGCAAGCCATTGGACCTGCACTGGAGTAAAGCGAACCTCCCAAGCCGCCGTGGAAACGTGGAACCCGTTTTGTTGTGAGGCGGGTCGAAATTCTACGCCAACAATTACATAAAGGTTGTTTAAGAACAACTGATTGGATTTATTATGGACAAGATTGTTAATCCGTCAGGAGAATTCCACGACAACGAAGAACCTATACCTCATCACGAACAGTTCACTTCTTAGCTTTTGTAATATATGATAGAACATTAGAAATTAACAATGACTGTACATATATCAAAAATGTATTTAATTCCCATTGTACATAAGTAATATAAACCAACAATTATATACGTGATGCTATATACAAACATATATTAATCATATGTGTATGTATTTACTTATATTTACACATACATATATATGAGTGTGTAATTGAATTTATATATACATGTATATATTATATATATACACACATATATATGCATATATAATATAAAAAGCAGCAAGCAATAAAAAACATTCAAAAAAGAAAAAACATCGGTACTAAAGATGGTAGCACCAGCCACATGTAGGGATGGCAATCAGGCACGACAGGCACGGGTAGTGACTACCCATGCACGTGCCCGCGAGGTAATTCTTGCCCACGGGCATGCCCATTACTACACGATGGGCAAGAAACACTGTCCATGCCTGTCGCCCGCCGGCATGCCCGTTTACCCGCCACCAGTACCTTGCTCAAGCACCTCCGGCGGTGTGGCAGCCGGCGGCTGGAGGCGGCCGATGGGGATGATGCCGACGGCGACCAGAGGTGGGAGGCAGGCGCAGAGTGGAGGTAGGAGGCGGCGGTGACCGAAGGTGGGAGGCAGCCAGGCAGGAGGAGAGTGGAGGTAGGAGGCAACGGTGGCGACGTCTTGCCCCTCCCGTGGGGCTGTCGGCGGCGACCGGAGGTGGGAGGGAGAGGAGAGCGGAGGTAGGAGGCGGCGCCGAATCCCCTCAGGCTCTCACCCTTCCTGGTCCTAGCGGGCGACGGCTGTGGAGGAAAGAGAGAGGAAAGAAAAGAAAACCCTAAAATCCTAGGATGGTGGCTTTTATACTGAATTGACTGAGGGCCCACATGTCAGTTAATTTTCGTGGGTAAACGTGCAAAGCGAGCATGGGTAGTGACTACCCATGCCTGTGCCCATTTGCCTATTGGGTACAGGTTTTGACCCAGCAAGAAACCCATAGGTACTAAATGAAGAACAAATCCAACTCCATTAGGGTTTTTACTCATGGGTAAACGGGCAAATGGGTCGAATTGTCATCTCTAGCCACATGACGCTACTATCTTTAGTACCGGTTGATGTACTAAAGATCATCTTTAGTCCCGGTTATTTCAACCGGGACTAAAGATAGCGACGATCTTTAGTCCCGGATTATGCGTTCCGGTTGCACAATCGGGACTACAAAGGGTTGCAAACCGGGACTAAAGTCCCTTCCCCAAGCAGTAATGTTCTATATATAAATACATATATTTTGTAAGAGAAGGAGTATGTTAGTTTCATTCGCCCTTTTTCTGATTTTGTAATTCTTTTTAGTTTAGCATACATTGGTTGTGTGTATGATTAATCAAAGGAGATGCAAAAATTTATACATCCTTTGATAAAAAAAAACAGAATTACACCGACGGATAAAGGCGATACAGGATAAAACGGTAGCAAGACGTGACCTAGAAGTGTCTACCATGAATTGTAGTGAAGAAAAATATCAAATTTAGCATGAGCCATGAGCATAGGTAATAATAAGTCAGCAAGTGAGGCATGTGTCAGCTCTCGGCTGGCAGTAGTTTTTGTTAGCTTAGACATGCGAAACCATCGAAAAACTTTGTTTGGCAATTTGCAGATGTCATCTCCCCTAACCTTGTTCCTGATTCCTGAATGCCCCCACGTTACCACGTACGCCCTTGCATCATCTCACTTGCATAATTAGATAGCCCACTGACGCTTTGCTTGCTTGTCAAGAAGGCTGGGAGGAGAAGACCCCAGTCAAATTAACCTCCAAGATTATGCGAGAATCATATCACAGTTGCAGGTGCAGCTAGCCGAGCCCGACGACTTCTCCTCACCTCGTCACTCCAAACGTCATCCCTTCCTGGCTAGCTAGGATTCTCTGCGGCGTCCTTTCATGGCCTCTGGGTGTGTTGATGTATGTGGGACTGCACAATGAATCCCTAAGTCTAAGAGTTTGACACTTGATCCCAAATGTTTTCGGTTTGCTTAGCTCATGTTACTTATGGTCAATAGTCAACACAGGATCGATGACTACAGTTGTACTAGAATCTCCATGCTGATATATATACTTCGCATTTATTATGAGTTGGAGACACTAATCAAAGCTGATGCCGAAAAATAAGTAAAAAAGATTAAATAAACTCTAAATCAGCTTTAAAATTTAAATTTGGTTCTGCCTTACAAACACGTTTTTATTTTGTCTGTCTAGATTTCAGGAGCGGCGAGCAAAAACAAATCTTGATTTGTGTAGTACCACACATGTTCACCGAGTGCGACATCTTCCGCGGGATCCCCAGCGCGTATCCCACACGATCGCGCGCGGAGCCGGCGATACGATGTTCGCGGCGGGCAGCGCCAGCGACGCCTCGACCAGACGCGGGCGAGACGCCGCGCGGCCACACAAGCGGCGGCTCTCGTCTCGCGCGGAGGCATCGGTTTCGCACCAGGTTGCCCCACGCTATCCTCCCGGGAAATATTCGGCTTTCGCGTCGTCGCGTCGCTGTCCGCCTCGATCGCCGCCGCTTCGCGTACAATTTGTAACCGATACAGTAATCCTCATCACGGGATTAACCGCGCGCGTTTTCGCGTACAATTTGGTAGCCAAGTGCGTGACGAGACGTTCGTCACCGTGTGGCTTCGTGCGGGCGTCTCGTTGCCTTTCCTTTCGTTACTTTGTTTCGGATCGTCCGGTACGTCTTTGCCGTTTCGTCTGCAATTCTTTTTCTAACCTCAAAGTTGCAGTTGGAATCTTGCACTATTGTCCACATTGCTGATTGATCTTCGGATCAGCTATATATATATATATATATGTGTGTGTGTGTGTGTCACATGTTTTTTTCTCCGAAAACAGTTAGATTTTTAGCCCTTGATGGTTTAATCTACATCATAATTACATGCTACACATATAATTAGTATACATATAAGTAATTAGTATACATGTTAGTTACAACATAATTATATCCTACTTACACTATAATTATATACTAATTATATATGTACTTTTAAGATTTATAGTACAAATACATTAAAATTACATATGTAATTTTAAAAACTTACAATGTAAATACATGTTGATTATTTTTTTATATATCATCATATTTTTAAAAAAAATAGTTAGCATGTATTTACATTGTCTATACATTGTCCTTGAGGCATATGCTCGGGTTCAATAGTTCCATCGATCAAGGCTCCTTTTGCGTGTCCATCCTGTTGGTCATCTCGCAAAAAGAAAAGAAAGAATGCGTTTCTGTTTCTCCAAGGACCAAGATTTTATCAGTATGGGCACGACACGTACGTCCACGGTCCACGTAGTACGTGTGTAAATACAAGACGCTAGTTCTAAAAAAGAAAAGATGCCAGTAAAATTATTTCTGTGGTGCAGTGGATGTGCACATGGGAAACAAGCCGCACGGTCAAACATAAAATTTTAACAGAAGTTACCTTGACCCCAAAGAAACCTCCATCAACAGAGCTTTTTCGTTGAAACTTCGTTGCCTCCTCTCTCCACGGTCACACGTATATATAGGAGCTCGAGCACCAGCCGCTCGTGTCACCAATCTCTTCTTGCAATTTCACCACCACCGCCACGGCCTCTGCCTCTCTCTCTCTCTGTCTAGGCGGCGCAAATGGCAGCCTGCGTTGACAAGTGGCAGCCGGCGGCGTACCCGTGCCGCCTGCCGGAGAAGTTCTACTGCGTCTTTGCGGACTGCACCACGGACCGTCCGGTGGCTGCGGCGTTGGCGGCGCCGGCGCCGGCCGCTAGCGGGAGCAGCGGCGACTACGTGTGGGACGCGCTGCGCGCCGAGGCGCAGGCCGACGCGGACGACGAGCCGCTCCTCCGGAAGTTCTACCACGACCTCGTCCTGTCGCGGCCGTCGCTGGAGGCTGCGCTCGCCTCGCTGCTGGCGACCAAGCTCTGCATCCCCGGCGCGCTGCCGCAGGACCAGATCCGGGACCTCCTCGCCGGCGCGCTCGCCGCGCACCCGGAGGCCGGGCGCGCCGCGCGCGCCGACCTCGTCGCGGCGCGCGACCGCGACCCGGCCTGCGCCAAGATGGTCCACTGCTTCCTCTACTACAAGGGCTTCCTAGCACTGCAGGCCCACCGCGCGGCGCACGCGCTCTGGTCCGACGGCCGCAGGGCGCCGGCTCTCCTCCTCCAGAGCCGCGCCTCCGAGGTGTTCGGCGTCGACATCCACCCCGGGGCGCGCATTGGGTGCGGGATCCTGCTCGACCATGCGACGGGCGTCGTCATCGGCGAGACGGCCGTCGTCGGCTACGACGTGTCCATCCTGCACGCGGTGACTCTGGGCGGCACAGGGAAGGAGTCCGGCGACCGGCACCCCAAGGTCGGGGACGGTGTGCTGATCGGCGCCGGGGCGAGCGTGCTCGGCAATGTGCACATTGGCGACGGAGCGAAGATCGGAGCCGGCGCAGTCGTGCTACGGGATGTGGCGGACGGAACCACGGCCGTAGGAAACCCGGCCAAGCCGATCGGCAAGAAGGCGGCGCCGCAACGGCGGCCGGAAGAGCTTCCCGGGATAACCATGGAGCAGAGATGGTCGGATTGAATGGTTTGAATAACCCTGCAGTGTAAACGCAAAATGGTTAGTACAAGAGAGTTTCCCTCCAAAAGTTATTTTCTGGTGATGACTACTCTTGTAAACCTATACTCTATAGAGATTAGACAACTATTTGGCCTACGAGTGAGCTCAATTAGCATTGAGCCCTTTCAAGTCAATTTTTTTTCTTTTTTCTAAGGAATAACGAAAAACGTTTCTGATCATCTATTGCCTCCTTGTAAGTATAGTAGGAGCTCATCCTCTTGTATGTTCTTCTGCTTCTTTGGAAAATCATATTTTTCTTCTTACAATGTGAAATACGGATGCTTTCTTAAATACATATTGATACATACCGAGTACAGTTTCTGAATTCTGACCAAGTATAATGGTTTGACGAAACCCTATGTGAAGGTGGTCAACTAGCCAGTAGATAAAGAATAGTGGATAATTTTAACTTAACTAAGCACATTTTGGAGGGCTCCTTCAAAGAGCACAAAGTATAGTAGCCCAACGAAAATATGACCACTAAACTGTGAACGAGTTGCATAAATAACCGAAGAGAACACTTCCTTCAAGACTTCGTCCAAATAAATCGGCTAAATTTACGGTATTTTTCGTGTTTACATCGCAGACACAAATAATTGACAAGATTGGTATCCTGTGAACGGAAGGACGTCAGGATATATCCAAGTGGGTGCGAACTGATGGTTACCCGACGAAGGGGATTTTTGTGATAATGGTAATCCTGGCATTAATTTATTACTACAACAGAAGCTAACTCGATGAGGGAGATGTGACGCTGTAGCTTTTGTTAGAAAGGCAGAAACTTTTAGGCTCTCTTTCAGCAAAGTCAACTTGATATCCAGTAAGATATTGCTTGCGGAAAGTGCCCTTGTATCCGCGTTCTCCGATATGAAGTCTGAAGGAATCGAATACCTCCAGCTGACGCCCCAAGAATTAGATGAACTTCAGATTGGACGATAATGTTCCTTTGCAGAGAATACTGCAGATATATGCTTTTAAACCAAGTTGATTCTTATGGAGCATACATTCAAACGATATTACTACAGGGATACACCAAGCAGAGTGCAAATTCCAGGGAGAATAGGTACTACTAGAAGAGTATAATCCTGTTTGTCCTGCATTTCATTTTGTGCTTCGAACTGTATATAGGACCGTGAGCTCAAGTTGTGTAAACCGGCCCAATTAAGCTGTGAAGGCTTTAGGATAGGACAAATTGGTTATTCGGCCCGACGAGACAAGATACAGGTCTGGTGGGAAAGGGCTACTGGAACGGCGATTTTGGGCTGGAAGGAGCCGACTCGGCATGTCTAAATCGTCAAGGCCCACTTGCGGGATATCAGTTAGGAATAAGTTCATTTGGGTCCCTTATCTTATCTTGACATCGAGTTTAAATTACGTCCTTGAACTGCAATATTAGATATAACGTTTCTCTCAACTTGCAAAACCGGTGTACCGATATTCCAAGATAATATAGTTCCTGGTTTTGGTTAACGTGGCGAGTGGGCCCCATATGTTAGCGACCAACTCTTCCTCCTCTCTCCATCCCTCTTCCCTCTCTTTCCCATCTCTCATATTCTCATCAAGCTTTCGAGCGGAGGCTGACAGGAAGGCAGCGAGCGGTGCCTGATAGGGAGAGGGGTGGCAACCGGTGGGGGGGATGATGGGAGAGTGACGAGCAGCGTGGAGAACGGTCGGCGACGTGTAGAGGGGTGGCCGACGGGGAAGGTGCGGTGGCTGATGGGAGGATGGCGGACGACGAGTGGAGGGGAGAGAGACGACTGCCGACTTGGAGAGGGGTAGTGGCTGCGGTGGACAGGAAGGGTGACAGGCAATGTTCTTCTTCGTCTCTCCCTTATCTTCCCCATTTTTCACCAGGCCTCCAAGCGGCAAAAGGAGGGGTTGAGCGACAAGGAGAAGGGTGGCGACCGACGGTTGGGTGGCAAGCGATAGCGAGAATGGCGGCTGCCGACGAGCCACTTGTTTCGCATGGCGCAGTGGAGGCGACACTCGTGGATGGTGTCACGGAGGGGATGGTTGGGGACGAGCTCATGGCGGGGCAGCTTTAGGTTGGCCATCGCCGATGTGTCACGGGCGCTACGTAGCTGTAAACGTCAAAATTTGGTATGGTTTTTTACTGGATGTGGTTAAGGAAAGAAGTCGATTGTTAGATGGAAATTTATCTAGATCAAGCTGAATTCAAAGAGAAATCATGAAGACCAAGGAAAGAAGTCGATTGTTAGATGAAAGTTTATCTAGATCAAGCTGAATTCAAAGAGAAATTGTGAAGACCACGGCAAGACAGTTTCAGATTTTTAGTATATCTCATAAATAAACAGGATTAGTTATTTTTTTTCTTGTTAGGAGTCTTATCTCATCTCCGATTAAGACTTGTATCAATCCGAGAGTATAAATATGTATACCCGGGGTCTTCGTAAAACATCTCCACAGATCAATACAATTATTTTCGGCGTATCACCACCTTTTATTCTGGTGAGTTCTTAGTTTCAAGTTGGGCTGCATCGGTTTCAATCTTTGACGAGGAAGTAAGTTCCGTCAACTTCACTTGTATCGGCGTGACTAGAACTTTCTTGGTTAGATCCGATATTCTATTCAACTTGATGCAAGCGTTGCCTATCAAATATATTATTCTATCTTTAACTGCATTGCTGTTTAGAGTCATATCGGTTTAGTTAGGACTTTCTCGGTTAGGTTTGATATTCTGATTAAGTTGGTATTTCTCTAATCGTATTGATGTTTCATATAGATTTGTTATATCCATCACAATTGTGTAGGTCTATCGGGTAAGTAGGTTTTTTTTATTATCCGCAATCTCATACTGTCTCGGTTAGATTCGATCTATTAGATTATTGCTAATAAGTTTATTTCTACTAAGTCAATAGGTTTTTATGCAACGCTCATCGGAGTTCTAGCCGATGAGTTATCGTTATTGTGGGCTTCAGTTATCAGGTGTATCGGTTGGTTAGTCAATATACATTTTAATTTACTTACATCGGATCTCTAGCCGATGTATACTTTAACTATCGGATCTATATTTATCACATTATATCACTTTTGATCGATCAGTTCACATTATATTATCTCATTGTTATTTTTGAGTTACATCGGTTCATACTCAAACTTGTATAATCTTTAGTTAAATCTATTTTTATCAAATTTAATCTTCTATTATCTCGGTTCAGTCCGATCTATCAAGATTACCTGTGATAAACAACGGTTTATTAATGGTTATGTATAGTTTGATTCTAGCCGATGATAACATAAATCTTATTGTTCATCCAATTATTTATAGCCGATTGATCAAGATCATATCAACATCGGTTGGCCTCAGTATATTACGTCGCCCTATTGGCCAATAGGCTCCTTGGTCTTATACGGTCAATCCATCTATCTTGTTAGTTGCAAGATCAAATTAACTGATATGCTCTGAATCTGATTGATAGGACCTACATTGGAGATAAGCAAATCTCTTAGACATTTTTGTGTCGTGACATAATTTCATGTCAACATCCATGTGGGGCCAACTCACCAACATCCACGTGGGGCCAACTCACCATGTAAGTGAAAATCGGGCACTATACTATTTTGGAACCTTGGATACACCGATTTTATAAATTGAGAGACATGTTATATCTACTATTATGATTCAACGTCATAATTCAAAAAGTAAAATGTCCAGACGAGGGACCTAAATAAACTTATTCCTATGAGTTACTGCCTTCAGAATGAGTCGAGTACCCCAGATCAAGTAAAAAGCGGCCCAAAATTGTGAGCCCTCGTCCCGACTAAGCTCCCACGCCTTGCTTTCCTGTGATCCCGTCCGGTTCCCCCACTTGCTGCAGCTGCCGATCGGCGCCGTCGTGGCCTGAACATTTTAGCAAGATTACTCCCTTTGCAGACGTTTTTTTCTCTGAGATAGCAATTAGCAAACTTGCAGACCATGCTTAAACAAGGCGAACACATAAAAGTTGTACCCTGCCGATCCTGTTCACTTGTACCCAGCAGATCCATCCAACAGTCAACTCTTGTCCTCCTTTCCGTCACTCACGTACCGCCCGGTCCTATCCAACTTTATTTGTAGTATCCATCATCAGTGTCACGCTTCACGTTCATCAATTCGCACGTACTACTACTAGTACTCCTACTACGTGGTAGTAGTCCTTGCCGTGTCGCGCGAGAAAGAGCAGTACTACTACTGTACCACTACTGGGAGTACGTAGCGAGAGCGCGTGGCGCCAAGCAGGCGCTCCCAAGGCGAGCCGCACCAAACCGCACGCGCTCCCAACCCGTGTGGCAAACAAATGCCTTCAACGCGCGCAGGAGGACACGCGAAATCGTATCGGGGCGTGCGCCAAGGGGCTCGCCTTCAACAGCTACTGCCCAAACCCACTCAACCTAGCGAACGTCTCATTCCCCCATCCTCCACTTGCCCCTCCTCACTCACCTAAACACGTACCAGAAAACAGTAGACCTGTTTGTTAGCCATGCTACCGTTAGTGCTGTGCTTGCTGCCCGCCCCCATGATCAATCAGCAGTAGTTCAGTGACGGATAAAAAAAAATTGTGAACAAATCAAACAAAACTATAGCCTCCTATTTCGCATGTATGTACAACAAACAAATTTAATGAGGTAACAAATTTAATGAGGTTTTATGAGGATTTTTATAGTTTTATTGTTAGTAGTAAAGGCTTGAGTCTTTATTGTCATCATGCTATGCTAGATCTGTCTAAGATTCGTTAGTTCCCCTTAAAACAAACAACCCAGAATCTTTTGTAGGTGTGTTCTTTTGTTGGTGTTAGAAAAAAATTTTCTCCACACGAAAAACGGAGCGACTCATTAGCACATAATTAATTAAGTATTTATTATTTTTTTAAAAAAAATAGATTAATATGATTTTTTAAAGCAACTTTTGTATAAAATTTTTTTTACAAAAATATACCATTTAGCAATTTGAAAAACGTGCGCGTGAAAAAAAAAAGTGAATTGAGAAAATAGGGTGAAGAACTTATCCTTACCCTTAGTACAAGAGTGAAGCCTTCCCCCCGATCACGATGGGCCAGAAATACCAGAAGCTCACACTCAGAGATCAATGATCTTTTGTTTTGCCTTGTTACCTTGCGGTCACACGCACTTTTGCATTTTTACGTAGCCACGTAGGATCGCCGGTAGGTCGTAAAGTTCACTCATGGCTACGTTGCCTGCTCATTTTGGGCTTGGATCCATCTCGGCGACGCAGAACNCCCCCCCCCCCCCTCCCCTCCCCTCTTTTCTTTTTCTTTTTCCATTTCGACATGACGTTTGAACATGACGGAATCTTTATGTTTCTGCTTGTACTCGGATGAGTTCTTTACCCCAACTTTTTCAACTCACATCTCTTTTTTCGCGTGCACGCTTTTCAAACTGCTAAACGGTGTGTTTTTTGCAAAAAGTTTCTATACGAAAGTTGTTTTAAAAAATCATATTAATTTATTTTTCAAAAAAATTTAGTAAATATTTAATTAATCATGTGCTAATGAATCGTTCTGTTTTTCGTGCGAAGGGAATATTTTCTCAAACCTAACAAACGAACACAGCCATATGCGCCCATATTCGTCACGTCGACTAACTTGCATGTTCGGATGAATCGGATTTGAAGGGATTCCACCGCTTTTGCTCCGTTACCATGTGATTTCGTTAGTTTGGGCGCATCACTTCTAGTAGTACTACTACTGTTGCACACTGAGCAAATATGTATGCTGTCTCTCACCTTTACCAGCAGTGATTAGCAGGGTTCTTTTTCTGAAACCCCAAACTTCGTCAATATCACAGTTTTCTTGTTTCAGGGAAGCTAATGCATGTTGGCAGAGGCAGAACTACGTCAAACAGGCAACGCCAAAAGCCCTTAAATAAGCTCGCTTACAAGCGATATTAATGCAAGCAGGCCCAAGTGCTCGGCTTGACCTGCATGGCCGCAACTCACAAGCCTAGCAAAGGTTCGTCTCGCCCTGGCCATTCCCCCGTGTTCGTTTACCCCTTCATGCCAATTATAACTTGGATGCTTGCGTGCATGCATGGTGGACGATCTGATGAATGCAGTAGTAGGAGCGATCAGCTACTGGTGGGAACGAACTAACGAAAGAAAGAAAGGTGAAGGGAGCAGTTTCTGCTCTGGAAAAAGTAGCTGCACCTCGTTGGCAACATGGCATGGCCTCGATCTCCTCTTTGACCCATCCATCAAATCCGTTCATCTGTAAACTCTTTCTGGCTTTCTTTAATCCCCGCCAGTGACGCCGTGTTTAGGGGCCTCCCCACGTGAGAGCGCCCTTGGATGCATCCCATGCCAGTATGCTACTGCCTGCCCCTCCTAATTAATCGACTTGTGCTTGTGCTGGGAATCTCTGTTGCTGCTACTACTACATGCCCCTGCATGCTCTACCGCCTCCCCTTGTTTATCCATGTTTTATCGGTTTCAGGATTCAGTACTACGGAGTGCTCGTTTGGTGAATGTACATACAGACATGTACAGTATTCCCCAGCTCGAAAACAGATCGTTTTAAATGTGTGCAGTCAACATTAATTATATGTTTTCACTGTAAAAATCATTTAAAATTATATGTTTTGGGTATATGAATAAAAATAATATATTCAAGTAGTTCGTCGAAACAAGAGCTTGCATAGTAGTACATTTTGGATTGGAAGGAGTACTGTACGCAACATTTTGGGGCCGATGGAGTAAATATTGCACTTATGTAGCTTTTTCCAATTTATGCCAAAGATTGAATAATAAAATTTATATCACCTCTACCTCTGTCAGTTCAAATTCTTTTCCCTAAATTACAATTGACATGATGAATGCCTGGTCATCATCTTCCACAACTAGCTTGCCGAGCGTGAGGGAGAGGACTCACCAACGACAACAATAGAAACTTCATTGGCGAGCCAGCACCCAAACTCTGGTAGTCTCCCTTCGAATTAGAGTTTCTAGGCTAGAGGTGGCGGGAAGGTATCAGGGGTTGTGAGGGTGGCTAGCCATTTCATTTCGGATTAAGAAGATGGGAAAACGTCTTTCTCTCTATAAAAACAGTGCGTTAAAGGATAACGAAGTAGTGAAAGACCAATGGTGGTGGCAAGGCGTTGATGACGATTCCAGAGCAGTAGAGACAAAAGAGGACGAGAATGATGACAGGGATAAAAACAAAGGAAATGAAGGTAAATTGGACAGCGTGAGCCGCTGAAAACAAGGAAGGAGAGGCGGGACAGGTGAATAACACTAGACTTGAAGATCATGATGCAACGACATAGTTGGGGTGGAGGGGAGAGCATGTCCGGCTGGCCTCGGCGACAGCAACATGACACCATTGAGGGTGAGGGCGGTGGCGCAATGTGTTGGGGGAGAGGGGTGGCGGTGGTTGGGTGGAAGGAGCGAGAGGATCGAGGGAGAGAGAGGGAAGTGTTAAGTACGTATTTCCTTCATTCAAAAATTTAAGACATATTTTTTCACCAAAATCAAAGAATAATTAACTCATCCATCATGTAATAAAATCAATAAACTATAAATATATATACATATATATATATATATACACATACATACATACATATGTATACATACACACACACTCACACACACACAACCAATAGGTACTAAGATAGTTTTTGGATTCCGATCAACAATTTAATTTAGCACATAAAGATTACTTTAGACTTTTGGATGATAAGACTTTATTTTTAAAAAAAATGAGACCTCAAATCTTGAAGCAATTCTAACTGTTCAAAAAGTGACAGAATTTTAGGATGTTTTCAGCAAGCTCCAAATTATATAATGCTCCGTATTGACTTTGAAAGGTCCAAAATGATTTGATTTTAATTTAAGATCGACCTGAGGGAGTACTTAACAGTACTAGTTCTGAATTGCGTCTGATCTGACTGAATTAAGCATGCTACTCCATATGCTAGCTCCAAACCCACTCGTTTAAATGCTCTCCTCAGCGCATGCATCGCTGCCTCTGCTTGTGAGGTAGCGGTTGTTGTTCTTGCATGCATGGCATGCGAGTTCTCGGGAATGGGAACATGCAACGTATAGGAAAGCTGGCTGCTGCGAAGAAGGTCATTGCCTTTCCTAGGACGGGCAGCAAGTAAACAAACTGAAAATGGCTTTTCATAACTACCCAAAAGAGACTGCTCATCGCATGCATAGGCTACGGATGGCAGGGCTAGCCTCTGTTTACGGCCATGCTCTGAGCATCCATTGCAATTTTGCATCTGAATTTGGCAATTTTGCTTGTTGGATAATGTGAAAAAAACACGTGAATATGTATAAATAAAAAGGGAAATTTAAAAAGATATGAAACTTCGATGAGTGGGTGTTTGGAACGCATACGTTTTTTTTAACACAATAATCATCCTTACAACACTGTCTTATCCAAACTAAAAAAGGAAACATGAGGATGTTAATTTTCCTCCGTTTTTCCCTTCAAAAACTAAGGAAAAGGAAAGCTTTCATACTCTTTGCTTTGCCGTGATCCCAACAAATATAGCTATATCTAATACACTGTTTTGTTTCAAATAAAGTTATTTCTTCACCAATCATCTCCTCTCAACCAATCACAACCATTATTTAATTATTTTTTACTTATTTTCTCTTCTCAACCACTCATAGCATTTCTTTAATTATTTATACGTACTTTCTTAATACCTGTGTTCACTTTTAAAATGCTTACATTTTAAGACGGATGAAGTAAAAGCTTCTATAGTAAATTTTATGCAGGAATGAAAACCTCCATGATTTCCTTTCAAATTCCTCAATCTAAACAAAGCCTTATTTTTACAAAATGAGAAAAATCCAAAAAATATCATCGATAATTGTCCAATGCTAAGAAATGCCATCAACAAATGTGAGTTTCATTAAATGTCATTGAACAAGCGACTTTGTTTCAGAAATGATATCGTCGTTAAGGTCCTATTAGTAGCCCTCCGTTCTATAGGATGAACAATGCATTTAATGGTGCGAGATGAACGAAATCCTAATGACGATGATATTTTTGGGACAAAATCATTTATACGATGGTATTTTATGAAACTCACACTTGTTGATATCATTTTTTGCATTTAAGCGTTTATTAATGATATATTTTGATTTTTTTTACAAAACAATGGAAGAAATAGATCTTCCAAAAGTTAAATCAGGCTAGTTGTACAGGTCCACACAGCATGAGTAATAAGAGATTGTTATACAGTTACAGTTGTAAAATACTCCTATATGTGGTGGTCATCTTAGATCTCTTCAATTATACTAGGAGTTTTTTTATTAGATGAATTATACTTTCTCCGTCCTAAATTATAGGGTGTTTTCTAAGAAAAATTAAACTCGATGAGTTTTGACTAATAATCATACGAATCATATCTATGCTAAATATTATGCATGTTACGAAGTATATCACTAGATTCATATTTTAAAATATTTTCATGTGATGCTAATTTTATATTCGTTAGAAACAAAACATGAAACAAAGTAATGATTAAAGTATGTCACTGGAAACATGTAAAAAGATTATAGATCTTATAATTTATCTTATAATTTATGACGAAGGGAGTACTAGGAGTTGAGCTGCCCTTCGAAGTAGAGTCCCGGAAGCAAGGTATACTTGCCTTCGTCGTGGCATCAACAGTAACGATGTGTTTGGTTGAGCAAGATATACTTGCCTTCGTCGTGGCATCAACAGTAACGATGTGTTTGGTTGTGAGTCCTACTTTGTTACAGTTTGTCACGTCTAAAGTTAGAAATGTTTGATCACATTGACAGCTATTTGGTTGTAGTCATAGTCGTAGCAAGATTCTTTTCCAATAAACTAGACCTCATCCGTTATGGACTCAAAAAAAATATGATAAGATTTTTTTAGGCTTATTAAGATGTGGTTAAAAATTTAATTGTCTTAACTTAAATAAGTGTAACAATATTTAAATATTGATAAATGATGATAAAGTATAGCTAGAAATAAACACGCCCTAAGTGCAATGGCAACGAGCCTCTGGTTGTTGCATCGGGACCCAGAAACATCATTGAAATCTTGCAGACAAGTCAATCAGCGCGGCCTTGGGCTTTGAATGCGTTACGTGGACGTTCTTCTGCAAAAATCGCACAGTAAACGCGAACCAACTTAATTGAACCAGCGCCTACGCATCAACAGTTGAGTAGTAGTACTGTAGCATTTACTCCTACGTCGTCTTGAATCTTGATCTGCAGCATGTGATCTTGGTTACTCCGATTGTTTTTGAGAAAATTTATTGTGCACCCTTAAAAATTTACTTAATTTCTCTCTCCCTAAGTTTTGCTCATTTTTTTTTATATACTCTCTAGTTTTAGCTTGAATTCGTAGAATACCTTTTCTGCTAGTTGACCACTAAATTCATGTGAAAAGTCCATCTTGCTTTTTGGTATGAAAAAACATATAAATGTA
Source organism: Oryza officinalis (assembly GCA_008326285.1). Classification (NCBI taxonomy): domain Eukaryota; kingdom Viridiplantae; phylum Streptophyta; class Magnoliopsida; order Poales; family Poaceae; genus Oryza; species Oryza officinalis. Next base: position 9,990,584 of record BDMV01000003.1, on the reverse strand, counting down.
TGGATTATATTATTAGAGTATAGAAATTTATTGAAAGAGACTATTATATTTATGAGTTTGTTGTGCGAGATATTATTTACAACACAAATTTTTTATATGACTAAAAAATAATATTTACTTCTAATTATTAAAAATTTATATATCGCTCATTTTCAATATAAATAAGCTACATAAATAAAATTAATAATTTAAAAATAAATATTATTTTTGAGTCATATCAAAAATAAATTTTGTCCTAAATAATATAACAAACTTATAAATATAATAGTCTAATATAATAAATTTTTATACTCCAACAATACACTTCACAAATTTATATGTTTCTTCATATGGGCAAGATGGACTTTTTCAAGAATTTGATAGTCAACTAGCGGCAAGGGTATAGAAAAGATTCAAACTATAAAATTCAGGTAGATATAAAAGAATAAGCTAAATTCAGAGAGCTAAAAAGAATTCGGTACATTTTCAGTGGACATAAGGAATTTTCTCTTTGTTTTTCGAGAAGACTCAAAGGTTAGCTGTTGCCTCAGCACATAGATTACTACTAGTCCTACATACTGTACTCATATACGGAGTACCCTCCTAGTAGCATGCCGAGATTGATAGTCGGAGGAGCAATGAATGGTAGACGATGACGCGCGCTCTCTCTCTCTCTCGCGTCTGCTACAGTTAATCCTAGCTTGTCAGCTGCCTCCTAGCTAGAGCTAGCTAGCTGCCTTCTTATCTTCTGCAGCATCTAAAAGCGAACAAATAATCTGACATATCAATAATCCGCGATCGAATGATTGCTCGATATCGCTCGCTCGCTCGCACGACATGACGCGAGGACCCTTTCTTTCCTCCTTACCTTTATTGACCGGGCGCCACAACAGCACAAGCAGAAGCAGGCCCGGCCGACAGACGATATCAATCCAATGCTTGGTTGCCCCCAACACACACATGCACGCAACCCCCACGGCAACAGCGGAAAAGCCGAAAAGCAACCCTGCGCTGCATGCGCTTTCCTAGCCGATGATCGATCGGTCGACCCCGCCTCCCAGCAACCCAACAAAAGGAAGATTCCACCGCTCGCTAGCTGTGGGTTTTCATTTCGCTCGTGATCGTTACGCGCCGCGCTGCTCGGCTTACTATAGTGGGACACACACACCCCTCAGCTACGTGGTGGAGGCTGCTCGCTGGGGAGGAGAACACAAAGGGGAGGCAACAAGCGAGACAAGAACACAACTCCGTGGCTTTGGATTCAGCATTGCAGCAGCAGAGAAATAGGCCGATCGAGCCCACCGCAAATGGATCACAGGCGCCACAGCTAGGCTAAGCTCTGCTACGCTATCGTTGCTAGCGGCGCCCTGCGCTATACGCTTCATGAACACCGGGCACACCGTCCATATGTGCCAAGGCTGCGAAAAAATGTGCAATGCATGATGCAACGATCCAAGACTGGTGGTTGAATTATTGTCCACCAATCATTACTCGCTGATTAGAGGCTCAAGCTCGATCACCATGGCAGCTGGATGCCTGGATTCGGCCCCTCTGCCTGAGCGCACCTGTTCAAGGCATGAGAAATACTACTACTACAACTGATCATCTTAGTATTTGGTACTGCTTCCCTTTTCTCTCACCTGATATCCTAAACATGAATCTACACTGATTAGGCACGATATAATGGCACATCAATCCAACTTAATTGCTGCAGGAAACTGAAGGTTAGTGATCAAATCAGGCGCCGTTGCTGCAATGCAATGCAACGCGCGGAACTGTGATGGCGCAGAGTGAGGTCGTCGACGATCGAATTCATGCATGTGTCATGTACTAGCCTCTCTGATCAGGCACAGTATATAGTACTGCTCATGGCAGAGCCCGGATCAGATACGCAGCGCACATGCATGCCTCGCTAGCAGGAACCCAGTAGCGTCCAAACGGGGAATTGATGTCAAGGGGTCCAGCTGCAGCTCGCTCATGCAGACGACGCAGCAGCAGCAGCTGCTGTGTGCTGTGTGCTGTGCCTGTGCTACCCAAGCGAGGCGTACGTTTCATATGCAGTATGTGCAGGGTGCATAGCATGAGGGTGGCGGCAACCTAGCAGCCGATCTGCTCGATCACGGTGACTCCCCGATTTTTTAGAGAGAGAATACGGTGACTGGCCAGTACGTACGTGCTGCAGCAGATGGCCGCAGACCGCAGTCCGTCCATGCCGATCGGTTTTGCGGTGGTTGCAGCCTTGCACAGTGCGTTGCTTTCGTCCAAAGTGAAACGTCAAGCGCCAAGAAACAAGGGCGGATTACGCTCACGACCTGTCTCACGCAAGCCTCCAAAATCGCGAAGTAAACGACGCGTTGATGTGAGCGTTCATCGATCGGGAAAACCAGATCGGAGAAACTTCGATGGGAGTGACGCCGAATAGATAACGTGTTTCGTGTAGACCGAAAAGTTGTGTCCGTGTGGCTGGCTTGGCTAGGTGGCTTGAAATATTGTGCGATGTGGGCATGTGGCTAGCCGTTGTGGCCTTGTTCCACTTTGCGTTATTTTTTTTTGGGCGGGACGCAACCCGAAAACAGAACGCCATGTCCCGAGAACCATACGAGTTAGTAGCGGTTACGAAATGCTTCGTCACAAGCACGGGCTTCATCCCCTGGACGGTGACGGAACGGACGGCCAGGGCCCAGCGAAGACGGCGGGTTACGTTTAGCTAAGCTGCATAGCCCTGCTTCGTTGTAACTAGGGCAGTGTCCCGCAACTACGCCGATAGCTAGTTAGCACCCATATAAAATTCTCTAAACTTTTTACACATAATTTTTTTTTTCAAACGTGTTAAATAATTATCTCATTGTTTTAGGTTTTAAAAATTTTGAACCTTATCGTTGGCAGAATTTTAATTTTATAATTTTTAAAAAACCACAACAATCACAGTCTCTTTCTCCTTTTCCTCTTCTTTACTTGCTTATCCGTCTACCACAATTTTTATTCATCTTTCTTGGATCTTTAAAAATTGAACTAAGAAGTAGAGTTTATTATCCTGCTAGGCTTTTTTTTATTGTTTTTAGAAGCCCTATCAAACATCATCATCCGATTTTTTCCTGGGCCAATAGTTGTCTTTTTCTTTATTGTCATTGGGATTTTAAACATCGAACATGATTATCATTGGGTTCTTTCTTTAAGTTTCTAGATATCTCATCAATCATCACCACCTTACTCCTTTTAAGTCCTGCCTGTTTTTCCTTCTCTATATTGTTATTGAAATTCTAAAAGTCAAATCTAATCGTATTGGAATTCTGTTTTATAGTTTTTAGATGTCCCGTCAATCGCCGTCACCCTGCTCTTTGTGACCAGGTTGTTGCCTCTTTTCTTTATTATTATTATTGTCATTTTACATTGAACCTGATCATTGTAAAATTAAATTCAAAATAACTAAAATTTGAAGAGGAAGGGAGGGTGGGTCATCAAGGAGCAGGATGAAGACGTTTGACAGGCTTCTAAAAACTATAAAAAAGAAAACCTAACAAGACAATGAGCTATAAAATGTGTAGGTTCGATTATTAAATGCTCGAGGATGAAGAGAATCTGTGACGGGTCGACAATCAAGCAAGTGAAGGCAAATGAGTAAGAAGTGGTGGCTGATATAACTTTTAAAACCTATATAATTGAAAACTTGATGGTGGTAAGGTTTAATTTTTTAAAATCCTAAACTAATGATATGACTATTTAACACATTTAGAAAAGCATGTGTAAAAAAGTTATATAATTTTATATCAGAAATACTAAAAAACGATATATCTTTTTAATGAAATAATGAAATAGCTGATGTCATGATGACACGTTAACATGGTACCATAGGTACCGGATCTTGTATCGGACATGTGTACCAGATTACGACGTTAGCATGATACCTATGGGTATCGTGTCTGGTACGTGCGATACTGTGCTGACATCATGCATTTGGGTTTGTCGTGTTGGTACAGTATAACGTTCTACAGCAACCCTTATTTTATATGGGTGCTAGCCATATAATTGTATGGGTCATTGTACAGGTTCTAAACAACACGTACGGTACCTTGAACCAAAGTATATTTTGTTTGGCCGCCAACATACCACAACACAAGTAGGGCGTAGCACACGGCCGTCCTTCCAGTACCGGACGGCGACGAGCGAACACGCGGCCCCACGCACCGGGCGTCGACATGTAAAACGGGACGTGCCGGCCGTAAAGCCAAAGGGAAAACTACGCGGTCGAAGTAAACAACGCACGCTGCCTGTGTGTCGCCCTCGATCTCTTCCCGAGGACAAGAAAACACACCGCCTCGCCTCCTCACGTCAAAACGGACGCCGAACGCTCAAGTCGAGCGCGCGCCTACTCCGCCTCCTCACTCCTCGCCGTCGCGCATCTCCACGCCGCTTGGCCCGTCCCCTTTGGCCCCATCTCCTCCACTCACAACACCAGATACCCCTCTTCACTCCTGGATTTCTTTACTTCTACGGTTCTTACTATGTATAATTACAGTGGCTGACAGAGGAGAGTAATTAGCAGTAGTCTCTCTCACACTGAGCTTGTTGCTTCCACGGCGACTGCCATTGGTTCCAAGAACTCTTTTAATTGCCTTTTGGTGTGCCCCCACGAGAGCATAAGCTCTAGAGTCAAAACCCCAGCTTGCTACTCGCTATATATACGCTCTCCACCCGTCTCGCTCTCACCTCTCACTTGACTTCTCGTCGCCGTCCCCTCCTCCACGAAAGCCGCGTGCAGTGCCCTACCCTCGAGGCACAGGCACCGGCACGGCACTGTGTGTATGGGTGCACGGCCAGTGCCGCGGCGGCAGGAGGTGGTGGTCGTGACGGAGCTGGAGCTGCGGATGCAGCTTCTCGGCGGCGGTGGCAACTGCTACAACATCAACGACAACGCCGACCTCCTCGCGGAGATCCTGGCGCGGCTGGACGGCCGCTCGCTCGCCGCCGCCGCCTGCGTGTGCCGCCTCTGGGCCGCCGTGGCGCGCCGAGACGCCGTCTGGGAGGCGCTCTGCCTCCGCCACGTGGGGCCGGCGTCCGGCCCCACGGCTGGCCCTGCCACCCGCGCCGTCGTCGCGNCCGCCGCCTCTACCGCCTCTGCCTCGGCCCGGCGCTGGACCGCCTCGGGCGCGGCGGCGGCGCCATCGCCCACGCGCACGCCAGGGCTCGCCTGTCGCTCTCCCTCTCTCTGTCGCTCTTCTCTATCGACTGCTACGAGCGCCTCGGCGGCGGTGGCGGCGCCGGCGCCGGCAGGCAGCCGCAGCCGTCGTCACTGCTCTTCCTGTGCAAGCCAGTGGACGTCTCGTGAGTCCCCTCTGAATAGGCGTACGCGTGTACGTACACGGTCGCATCGCCGCCCACCCGCTCGGGTAATCCGGACCGTACGATCCACGCCGTCGCGTTCTTCTTGGCGTACGTGCGCTGCTAGCTTGTTTGGCGCACGACGCTTAACATAATTGGTTACTTAATTATTATTATTATTAGTACGAACAATAAGAATTGATTATTATTAAGCTGTACCTGCGAGCCATATTCAATATGGGAAAAAATAATTAATGATTCCTTTGTTTCTTCTTCTTCTTCTTCCTTTTGATCGTTCCTCCGTGTACGCTTGGGCTTGTTTGCGTCCGTTTGGCGAGTTGCTATTTCAAAGCACCCGGTTTGTATCGCTCCTGCTGTTGTTGCTTCGCCTGGCTGCTTGCGTGCAACTCGACCGTGTACTTAACGTAGTAATCACCTCACCTTTTCCTTTTTTAAAAAAGTTTTCTGATCCATTGCCATTTCGTTCTCATGCACGATGAGTGACCCATGATGCCCAACTCTCGTCAGCTGACATGCGTATCTGCACGACTTTTTGCCGCAAAAGGGAAGCTGTTGCTTCTACTGGATACGCTTGGAACGGCCTGTTGTTGCATGGGGACCGCCGGCGAAATGGACCACGGGCTAACTAGCTACTACTAGTTGGGTGATCAAGGCTTCCTTTTCATTTTTACTACTCCTACAGTGTATTTCTGAAGGCCAATGCTTTCTAGTTTCTACTGCTGTTACACTTGTAAATATTAAGTGAATAGATTAAATGGGCGGGTGATTCAGGTGGTTTTATCAGAGTTATTGTTGATTCCAGGAAGAATGTGAAGTGTTCTATCGAGGGTTTCAAGTTTTTCAAGGGTGAATATTGGTCAATGCAGTTGCCGAATTCTTTGGAAAGTGCGAAGTGAAATGCGGCTCTAATGGGTTAGGCTACTTGTGGTGGAACATACCTTCATCCGAGTTCAAGTTTTAGATTTCGTGGTAATTTCATCAATCTCAAAATATATCGACTCAGTTTTCAGAGATGCTCATAGGAATATATATGCATTCATATGTAAGGTTGAGTATCCGCGCATTATGACCGTTCGAAAAAGTATCCGTGCATTATAAACGTCTACATTTTGTGTACGATGTTTTTTTTAAAATTTTTTTCAGAAAGTTTCTAAATACGGAGTATCGTTTGAAGAAGTTTCTCGAACATGTTTTTTGTAAATTTACAACGCTTCAAGAACTTGAAAGAAGGTTCCTGAAGTGTCAGTGTTACCACCGCGAACGCGTAATGCATGTCTTGTTATCTTTGTAAACAACTGGTTTGGCAACATCTGAAGAGAAGAAAAGATACTACTACTGCGCAAAAATCCATCCCTGTTTTCATTACGCTTCAGACTCTTACCCTGGCCTATCGGAGTTTGTGGGCTTCGTGGCATTGATTGAACCAGTATGCCCGCGCTCGCTAATTCTAGGGCCCAGATATTGAAAGGAACCTGTACGTTGTTAAGCGAGGTTGAAGATGATGTTTCTCTCCGGACAAACACTGTGGTCTAATCTCATTATCTCAAGGCTGCAAAAAGTTGCACCGCTAGGAATTGAAGTCGGAATCGTGCCCGGAGGAAACGACTTGTATCCTCCTAGGACATTCAAAAAGATTTTCCGCCATTCAAATGCTTGCATGCCTTCGTCCAGAATTCGCCGAAAATTTACTCGGGTATTTCAAACAGGTGAGTCCGAGTCCATGTTTGAAATTGCAATACTAGCACTATACCAGTACTCCGTGTGAATTTTAAGGAGACCGAGACAAAAATCTCTTCACGAGCTCCGAGGGAGTCAGGAAGAGGCTACAGATGTGCAGGGTCGGTTCCTGAACACCCTGACTTGTGCTCCACCATTTTCGGCTTTCCCCGTAGCAGGACGGCCAGGAGCGATCCACATGCATGCAATGCATAGCTAGCGAGACTTCGCAGTCAAATGGTAAAAACAGGTTCGCCCGGCGTACTCAAGCGAAAACGATTGGGAAGCTCCGGCGGCCGGTCGACTCGTCGTCGGCAGCGTCGTGTGGAGGCGCGCGTAGACAGACACAGACGCTAGTAGATCCGTGATGGCCGAGCTGCATGCGCGCCTGCGTACGAGCGCACTACGTAACGCTCCGTGTCTTGGCCACATCAACGCCGTCGCATGCAGCAGCAAGCTCCCATACCGGACGGTCTCGTCGTTGGCCGCGGCCGTGTTGTCACGTCGGTTTTTAGTCCGCGCGTGTGAGATCGGTGATGCCGCGTTGCTGGCCGCGGGCGCAAGTGCAACCGGGTGCAGCGGTGTGCCACCATCACCATCTTTGACATGATCGTTGATCGGTCAGTGAAGAACGGGCATGCCAGCCATCCATTGCGGCGACTGGACTGTAGTGGTACGACTGGAAGATGAGAGAACTTGAGAAGATTTCCAGTCCTTTTAAGGTGAAAAGGGAAGGACAGTTTGATTGGAGGATGATCACACGGACACGGTCACGGGTAAATTTATGTGAGTTTGCAGTGATGCAGTATACGGGTAAGTCGCATCGATCGAGAGAAGGGAATGCACAGTGAATGCATCTGCTACAGGCAAAGAGAATTCAAAGTACTGAGGTACACGAAGACTGGCGACTGCTCTGAGATCCTAAAAATGCGTAGGGGCGCAGCGTGTGACGCTGCCGCTCCGACACACATGAATTCAAGAGAGCTCACGAGGAAGTCCTACTACTACTCGTGTCAGTATGAGCGGAAAAATGTTTTGGCATTAACAATCTAATCAAGCCATCCAGTACAAGTACCAACCAAGATTTCGATAGTTGCACGCATCTGCATTGATCATGTGCACACATTCATTGGCCGTCAGGAGCCAGAGAAACCCCCAAGAGGATGGATATGATCCTGCTCATCAACACGCATCTCGATTGCGATCAATCTACATTATCGATCGACACCAACACAGGGCGTGTACTCCTGATTCCGGAGGGGAATCTAAAGGCTCCTCGTAAACGACATGCAGGCTGCAGCTTCGTGGCGTTCACGAGACAGGCAGCAGATCGATCGTGCATTGTTGCTAGGCCGGGTGAGTACGTTGCCATCGACAAGTCGCCTGCAGGCCCGTCCATCACATACGGTACTCGCATCGACCAACAGTCGAAACAACGCACCCGATTTGGTACACACAAAGCAGTGGCAAACGACGACGACACAGCCCATCCGACACCCTAGCGGCCGCCGCGTAAACGACACCGGGATAATCGCATTGCCGTGACTCTAGCTTCGCTGATCGATCGATCAGCTGTGCTAGCTAGTGGTAAGGCCGGTCGAAGCGGCCGGGCGATGCGATGGAGATGGTGGAGTTCACGAGATGGGTGGCGTTTTTGGTGTGATTCTCGCATGGATCCTGGTAAGTTGTGGCGGCAGTGGGAGTAGGGGGGGTCACGTGTGGGAAAGAGGCTACGCGCAACCTCCCAACCCCAACTGGCTCTGGTGTCTGCATCTTTGACATATGACAAGCCCGTATGCCAGGCTGCGCGTGACAGCGTGAGACCGCCCGTGCAGCGACCCGTCCGTCCACAAAAAAAGGAGCAGACCAGATAGATGGATGCATGATGCACGCAGCGGCCGAAGCGACGTGCCTGTGCAGGCGTACACCAGATAAAAAGGCTTGTGCCATTGGCAGGGACGGATTCGAACGGATTCGACTCGACTCGATCATGGTTCACGGTAAAGTGGTAAACCACACGACCTGCATTGCACGGGATACTGCTGTGTGTGTATCTCAGGCTACATGGCTAGGACTGGAAGTCTGGAACATAGAGTACGTATCTCCAGGAGCATCTTAAATGTACGTACGCTGTGCTGGGGTTCAGTGATCGCGTATACTGGGTGCCGCTGTCTTAAATACGATCATTGAGTGTATTTTGTCTTATGCTGCACAGCCACACATGGTACAGTAGTATATGTGGCGTCGGCCGTCCTGATGCCTGTGGTGTTCTTCATCAGACGTTCATAAATTTCTCGCTAACATGTGCAGGCATTGATCCTAAACTTGTGCTGCGCATTGATTTCAGATGTCTTGTACTAGTACGTACCACCGTATAATTTGCATCACTTTGCTGTTGCCATGAACACCCTGCTCGCTCTTTTTTTGTTGCAACGAAACATACGTACTGTAGTACCAGATGATTATATTACCATTAGTGTTCAGTAAAAATTCTAATGTTAAAAGCGTTAAAAAATCTGCCAAGAAGGTGGCAAGCATGCAACGACAGTCTGGTCGAGCTCCGGGCTGACACTTAGCGCATTGAATTGTCCTGTCAAATTAGGTCCATGATTCACGCCAGATTTTGAAACCTGAAAACGTCTACTACCGGGGTAGTATTTGTATTTACCCGCACAAAATACTCTGAAAATCAATGTAATGCACGCTGTTGCCCTCGGTTGGTCCTCTTGAATCCACGTCGTCATGATTTCAGGGATTATTTCAAACATAGGATTAAAAACAAATAGAGATAGAAAAAACAAAGAATTAAAATGTCAATGACATATCAAATGTCACAAAAAATAAAATTATAAAAAAAAGTCCAAAGCATGTGTTTTGATGACTCACATGAAAAAAATACATAAGAGCTTATTTGGATTACAAGAATTTGAAAACATAGGGATGTGATATTAAAAGAATTAGAAATATATGATTGTGTCAAAACAGTTATTTGAATATCACAAGAGAGAAATATAGTAATAGTAGAAACAATAAGAGAAAACCATGAGGTAAGATCTCATGTTTATTTTCCTCCGAAATTCCAACCGAATGGCTCATCCCATAAAATTTCCAAAGGGAACTTTGGTGACTTATTGTTTGTTCGAAATGGTTATAGAAATCTTATCCATAGGATTCAAATCCTAAAAAAAAATTCCTTTGCATTCCTCAAATATTGTGGTTTAATACTATAGATTAGATTAAGAGTAGAAAGAGAAAGAGAGATGGTATTTTCAAAGGAGATGGAAACCATGAAGTTGGAGCTCTTGTTCTATGATTCCATAGGAATATATTCTTTATGAAAAATATCAAAAAAATTCTTTATGAAAATGTGGTAGAGGAATATATTCCATAGGAATTTGTCAACTTTAAATTCTACGACTCCTACATGATTCGAAAACACCTCCCTGCATGAAAAATACTCCCTGCATGGAAATTTAAGAGAGCAAGGCTGTATTCGGAAGGTGGAGTTAGGAACTTCACCTCCCTGCACGGAAAATGGTGTGGCTTATTAACACATGATTAATTAATAACATATGATTAATTAAGTATTAGCCTAAAAAACTTAAAAAATGGATTAAATAATTTTTTAAAATAACTTTTCTATAAATTTTTTTTTTGTAAAAAACATATCATTTAGTAGTTTGAAAAGCGTGCGTATGAAAAACAAGATAAATGAGTTAGGAAAGGAGAAAGAAGAACACAACCTAAGTGCATTGGTCTTCTAAAAAATGAAAATATGAGTTGCGAAATAAAACAGAAGAGTTTTTCCTATGGAATGAGGGCATAGGAAACCAATCTCATAAGACTATGTGAACTCCATTTTTTTCCAAAGGACCTTATAGGAAATAATTTCGAAGGATTCAAATCCCTCAATTTTCCTATGAAATTATCTCAATCCAAAGCTTTTAGTTTTGCTTTTAAAAAAGTCAATTTCAAGTCTATATTGTTTTCAGAAGGTATAGGTTCTCATTGGTTGCCCATATTCCTTAATAAACCAAAACGGTTTATTAGGAAATAAAAATGAATGTATAGGTAAAATTTTTATATATGTATTCTTAGCGACTAAAAAGTCAATGTTAAAAAAGAAACTATGTTGAAAATATGTTAAAATCTACTTTAAAATTAAGAAATTCAAATTTTGACTTTTACTTTGGTTTATTAGAGCGATCAATGAGGCTCATAATCTGCTTTGTGCTATGCTAACTGTGAGGCATTGCCGAATTGGCGGATCCACCAAACCTAAGGCCCGAGCAATTCTAAGCCCAGGCAGCCCATATAGACAGATATCGAGCCTTTGCTCACAAGGCCTATTACATAGAGTACGTGTTGAACAGGCCATAAGGCCCAAACAAAGAGAGCCCAACGTCATGCATCCGCTTCACGTGCTGTACTGTACGTGTAAGTCTGTAAATCTGCCACATCTCACGCTGGTGCAGTGGTGTTACTGGGCGTTGAGAAGACCAGCCAACCATACTTGATTTACCTGTCTTCTGTTCAGACTGACATTTACCGAACCCCATAATTAGAACACCACATGCCTCGAGCCAGTATAAATGGCTTCCAAGTTGGAAGTTGGAAACACCAAACAGAGTAAAGGTTGTCACAGCAGCAGCAGCAGCGAGCACCTAACCGAGTAAATTTGCCTAGCTAGCCCTGCTGCCATCGTGCCAGCGGCCACACTGATACATCGCATTCTCGCTTGTTTATTACGGTATCATATATTACTACAAACACGCACCTCCGATCACTTCACATCATATACACCGGTCGTGTCCCAAAAGCTCAAAACACAAATGGTGGTGGCCATGGCTAATTGTGGTGTTAAAACCTACGAGAGCTGAGAGAGAAGTACGGGCAGGCAGCAGCGTGAGGAGGAAGAAGAAGAAGCTTGGTCTGGCTCGCTTCACTTGCCGCCCGCGGTGGTGGCCATGGTGGTGGGCTTGCAGCCGCCCCCGCCGCCGTACAACCGGAAGAGGTTGAACGCCGAGAGGAGCGCGATGCCGACCATGTTCACGCTAGCCGCGATGGCGCACGCCACGCCGCCGCCGGCCTGCGCGCAGAACCGCTTGTAGAGGTGGCACGTCTTCATCCACTGGAACTCCGGCTGCCCGTACTTGCCTATCAGCGCCGCCTCCATCGCCGCGGCCACCGCTGAGATCACGATGTACGCCATCACCTGCACGTATGTAGCAGCAGATGCAAAAGAAAAAATGTTATTTACAGTTTGGAGAAGTCACAAGAACCATACGAATTTCGGACGGAACACGATCAGCATTGATCATAAACGGTACAACCGCTTATCCGGAGTAATTAAACGAAGATAATGACGTAAAGAAACTTAGATGTAGTTGAGTTGAAGTCCTTCCGGTTAGTACCGAAGTAAAAACAGCTCCTTTCACTTTCAGATGTACACAGCACTGAAGGTAGAGTACGATGTATTCTGAAAATTTAATGCTAGAATAGGCAACAGAACAATCTAGTGCTGTAACATTAATACCAAAACACCGAGCGATACCGTGATGGTTCTGATATCACCAACTAACACCTAACAGGTCTTTTTTTCTTATAAAAAAATAACACCTAACAGTGCTTTTTGTGCATCTCACTGCTTGTTGATGGTAACGCTGATTCTGAATTCAGACAGCAAAAGCACATGCTGTTATACAGGCTAGCCACATTTATTGCCAGCAGGAGCAACCCTTGTACAACCACTCTACTCATAATATTTTCGCTGTAGCATGAAAAGTGTTCAATTACAATAACATCGATGAAATATATTGCATTCAGCTCATCTATTCCAGCTGCTATTTAAAACGTTCTTTCTTTTTCTCACAATGGTACTCTCACCATCTTCAAATACTGGTCACTGGATACTATTCATGTTCAAATTTTGCCCACTCATTTTTGTTTTGAAAAAAAATGTATAAATACTTAAAAGTATTCTATATTAGCTAAGTATGTTGCATCCTAAATATAGTCATTAAACTTTCGTGCATATTGATCCAGACGTTCAAAATTTATTGATGGTCAAAGTTAAAATAAATCCAATCAACATCGGCAGTTATTTGAAATGAGAGGGAGTATCTCGATTTTGACCAAACATATCAACATCTAGTTACACGGTTTGATCGTGACATGTGAGCTGTTGTACTGTTATGTTAGATGCCAATGTGTTAATGCGCCACAAATGAGAGGTTCAATTAATCCGTCAATATGTAAATTAGTTAAAAACATTGATTTCACTGTACAAAATTCGGCCACTACTTTTTACGACTAAATTTATAAATACATAAAATTGTACAGTTTATCGATGTGTGTTGCACAACAATGTAACCATGTGAGTACATACTTACTGAATAATGTAAAAATATCATGGTCAAACGTTTAAATTTGATTTCAATAGTAAAAATGAGATATTTACCACGGTCTCTACTAGTAATAGAAATCAATCTAGAACGTTCATTTTTCTCTAATCCAATGGATTGTATCTGTTTATACTATCACCTCAACTACTAGTAGTAGAATGGTAGTATAATTCATAAATCAATGGTTGAGATCACCTCTACTGACGATAATATTAGTAGTATATCAAATATTTTGAAACAGGAGGAAAGTATATCAAAGATAGATACTTCTTCTATATGTAAGTTCATACCCTGAACTTTAAGATATATGTATGTTTTTCCTTTGCTTCTTCTGACATGGGATATATGTGTTGATAGGTTACTGTGATATCAATCAGTTTTATCCAACCTGGAAGGATCCAAAGGAAAACTATAGAGATTACATGAATTGTGCATGGTGGTGTAGCACAAATACTCTTAGAGAAGAAAGTAAGTATTATTAACTTGGGCACGACTTGTTTGACTAGAAATGGTTTCCTAATTCCTATGAAGATGGAATGCCTGACTAGAAAGGCTTTCCTATTTCCTATGAAGATAGTATATCTGACTAGAAAGGGTTTCTTGATTTCAATGGTGAATAGCTATAGTACAGAACATCAGCATTTACACCCAAAATGTAATCATAGCTGAAAAGTCACCTCTTGATAGTGACAAACACACATGCGAGAAAATAACAGAAGCAAACAAATGACATGAAAAGCTGATTGTGACATTAGCAGCTACTTGCCTGATCACAAGAGAAGATAGCCCATGCCAAGGGCCTACTGAGAAGGACACCACCTCTCACTATGCTCACCAAGCATCTTGCACACTGGATTAGGCTATAACACGCAGCCATCCCATTTGCTATCACCAAGAGCCTGCATCAGAGAAAACGAGATTTACCATTGTGTCCCATAGATAGCTCCTTGATCAAACTTGTGTTTCCAATGAAGTTATTCAAATTACTGTTTTAAAGAGTTTAAGCAAAACATGGATATTTTTGGGTGCCTATTTTAAAGTCATATTTACTCCATGTTGCAATGGAAGTTTTTTTTTAAAAAAAAAGATAAGAAGATGATTATATCACTGGCCTATCCTCCACAGCTGCCTAATAAGTAGTAATCCCTCCATTCCAAATTATAACATGCAACCACCACTAACGCAAAGATTTAAGAATGAATTATTATCATCTTCTCATTTGGACCACTCCAATAAATACAATTCATATATACAATGAGATTAGAGATCTTAATGGAAATGTTTTTTTTTTTTTAAAAAGAAGGGAAAGGTGCTAGTTAATTGTATGTATGAATACGTGACTTATATTATGAAACATTGGAAAATAATGGTTGTGGCTTATATTTTGGGACGAAGCGAGTATTATTTTACTTTATACTCTGTGTCCTAGCTATCTAGGTTAGCTTCTCAATAGTATGTCAGTGCTTTGAACGGTACACGATTCCATGGTCCCTTGGGAAGATGGTCCTGCTTACGGGTGTTAATGTGGACAGCAATTGAAACAATAACTACAAAACGTAGACAGATGGAGCACAAATCTGAAAACAAATAAATATGGATCAATAGTGGTCGCCACTCGGCATACATACTGGATCACTGATCATGGATTGGTGCATGACTTGCCTTTTCTTTTTGGACTACATTTATTACTCCTTTCCGTTAGAAAAGATGTTCAAAGCCATTGCACACACATACCACTAAATATATGAAAAGAAGATGGTAAGAAGAAATTTGTCATAAGAATAGTACAGGTCAATAACATTTTTATTTTACCCCCTTTGTTTAGAAATATAAGACTTATTTTAACCATCCAATTTTGAGTTTTAACCACCCTTTTTTTAATAATGAATTAAAATCCGGCTTCTACACTAACAATGGTGTACATGGTCAAGAGTTTTAACCACCTATCGATCCAATAATATTTAGATGTTTCCATAAAAAAAGATATTGTTGAATGTCTAGTATGATTTTGTAACCGTAAGCAAAATAGTGTAAGAGAAATTTACGGTAGAAAGCTTGTACACTAACAAAGGTGTACAATGGCCAAGAGTTTTAACCACCTATCAATCCAATAATATTTAGATGTTTCCATAAAAAAAGAAAAAAGATATTGTTGAATGTCTAATATGATTTTGTAACCGTAAGCAAAATAGCGTAAGAGAAATTTACGGTAGAAAGCTTGTTTTTGGACCGTCAAAGACGCCCCTATATTTTTGCACGGAGGGTCCATTATTCACCCTGCATCGTTCTGACAAAAGGTTAAAAACACTACTACTAGTACTACTCTGTGAACTGTGTGAGCGCATTTTTTACCAGAATTCTACCGACAAGTTCTACAGAAAAGAGGGTTAACCCTCTCCAACCGTGCCGGTCGGCGAGAAGTAGGTTATGCATTTATACGTTCCATGAATGATCTAACCATCAAGACCGCATTGAGCAGCCACCACGTGGTAGGTGCCGATCGTCACTACTCACACTCAAGCACCGATCCGGAAAAACAAACTTGCACTATCTCACTCGACAGAAAAGAAAAGGTAAAAAGAAAAACACAGAGAGAGAGAGAACTCTTTCTCTCCTCTCCTGTGTGGCTCCATCAAGGACAGGCCGTGCCATTAATGGAGCTTCCAACTTTTGGTACGGCTCCACGACCTCCTTTGATGCAGCAGAGCCTGCTTCGTGTACATGCAGGGATAGGCTAAAATGAAACGGACTTGAGCTTCGTGGTGGTTCAGCCACGCAAGCAGCAGGGACCCCTTCCAACGACAGGGCAGTAAAATGGCCCAACCGTGCCGCGCCTGCTGCTTTAAAAGTGGCTGCTTCCTCCTCCCTCCACGTACGAAACGCTTGGCTGGCCATCTCTCATCTACTATACTTTGCAGTTTGCACTTGGCACTCTCTCGCCGTTAATCTCGCCCGCTTCTCTACGATTACGACTCTATGGCCACTACTACCAGTTCATCTCGCCGTGCTCTTCACCGTACATGGAGAGGTGATCGGTGTACCAAATTAAGGAGGCTTTCTCTAACGCGTGCCTTAGAAAGGAAGTGGCACTAGCATACTAGGACATGGACTGAATTAGCGGGGGATTGTTTACTTGATGAGCAACACGCAAACAACCACAAGGCAAGGCTGCCAAGGCACACACTGTTCATGAAAAGGTAGTAGCAAGAATCTTTGGCTCCTTTCAACGACCAGTGAGAAGCAAATAATTGTAGCACATAACAACGAATTTTGGGATAATATTACTGTGCTCTGAGCCGCCTCATCATGCATGTGAGGCTGGCTCCGTGCAAAACAAAGTTGGAACAATTTACTATTCAAGATTCGGTTGCTCGCTTTGCTGCTGCGTTCAGCATCATCAAAGTGACTAGTAAGTAGGAGTACTAGTCAAGCAGGAAAGAAAGTTACTGTTACTACAAACATGGAGGGGATCGAGAGGAGGAGGCTTACACGAGAGACTGCATGTCGGTGTACCGGGCGACCTTCTGGATGGAGAAGAAGACGCGGGTCTGGCGGTCGGCGCCGAGCAGCGCGGCGGCGAGCACGGCGAGGCCGCACGCGGCGCAGCGCAGGAGCACCTNAGCACCTCGGCGGCGCGCGCCCGCCGCTCCAGCGACGACGGCACGCGGCCCCCGGGCCCATAGTAGCACACCGGGACATTGCCCGGGCTCACCCCGTCGCCCACTCCTCCCGCTTGTTGCCTCATCGCCGGCGCCGACGGCTCGCTCGCTAGCTCCCGGTTTCTCGCTAAATCAGCCAAGCAAACGAGCGCTCGTGTGTGTCACTGGAGCGGAGAGAGCGTAAGAATTGAAGCAGAGTGGAGCTGATAGCTGCGATGCAATGGGTGAGGGGGGCCGGTATTTAACAGGCGAGGAGTTACACGGATGCAGAGCCGCGGCAGAGGAGCGTAAATGTGCAGCGTTTTTGCTAGGCGCACTCCACCAACCCAGCACGATTCGTGCATTTAATTCCTACTACCTCCGTCCTTATAGCAACCTTAGCCCAACAAATTTAGACATGAACTAAACATACTAAACATACTTAGTACTAAATTATTATATTTTAAGAAAAAAATACTTTCTTCTTTTGTCTCATAATATAACAACATAGAATAGAATCGGATTATAGTTTTAATAATTTGAATATGGGTATATCTAAATTCGGGGCTATTTAATTTTTTTGTCACTTTAAAGATGGGTCAATTAAGAATTTATCACTCGCAGTCTATAACATATGAGTTTAATGATGACAAATAGTTAAATATCTTCTAAATTCGTGGTGCTATGTTTATTTGGTTTTAGGTTGTTATATTCTAGAACGAGGAGAGTATTATATCATGTTATATGCTGGGGTTTTTTTCCTCTCTCGCTCTCAGCACGCGACGAAATTTGTGAAATCTACTAAGAAACAAAGAATTATGCATGTGACACTATGATATTCTCTCTGCGATCTTTGGTGCCATATTGCGTGCATGGGCAGCATGGCTGCAGGATCTAGCATCCCTGCGTCATCGTCGGTCCAGTATCTAAGAGCTGGTTTGGTTTACGGTCGAAATTGACCTTATCAATTTTTACCAATACAAAATTTTTACAAGTTTTAACATAACTAATTTTGGTAAGGTAATATTACATTTGGATTGAAGCTAAAATAGTCTAAGGCTGTGTTTGAAAAGTAAGATTGAAAACTCAGCTTTCACGCACGTAAAACGAAGCAGTTAATTATTAAAATGACCTATTGTTTAGACTTGTCAAAATTTGGTTTCAAACCAAATAAACGCTAAAAAACTATTGAACTTGCCAAATATTGTTAATACTAGGCCATAAACCAATCCGGCTCTAACTCGTCTCGCTGCCTTGATGTCGCTCACTATAACCTTGGCCACCCCCTGTCCTCATTATCACAAGTCTGATTTTAAAAAGACTCAAAACACACATGCGCCGATGCGCACATCAACCTGTCTTTAACCCTTTCATAACAAAACACTTGTCTCAACCTTGCTAGACGTGGCTTGACAGCAACTGAAGCGAAAATTAAAATTTTGCCAATAGCTTATTAGCACAAACAAAAATTTTAATTTTAATTTTAAAGTTAATTTTAGTTTTTTCTCATCGTAATTTATCTTCTAATTTTTTTAATCGTTATATATATATATAAATATAAGTTTTACTTATAATTATTTTTTAGTTCATAATAACTTAATAATAATAAGGATAGACGAAACGATGAGACGTCTAGAGAGCTTCAATTTGGTTGGTCAACGGTCAGATTCACAGCTACAATAGCACTATGAACAGCTACAAAGTACAACGAGAAATGTTGTCTGCTAATTTGATCCAACAATGAGCAGGGCTACATATTTGCCCCACGCCTATTCACTGGATTATTGACACTTCAGTTCAACCAAGTTGTATGTATTTTTTTAAAGAAAATGATGGTGACAGCAAATCTGTTAAAAAAGGTCCAAATTATCCCTAAAT
Organism: Oryza officinalis; assembly: GCA_008326285.1. NCBI lineage: Eukaryota > Viridiplantae > Streptophyta > Magnoliopsida > Poales > Poaceae > Oryza > Oryza officinalis. Next base: position 9,971,629 of record BDMV01000003.1, on the reverse strand, counting down.
ATTGCGTAGTATGATTTACCCCGTAAACTCTAAAACAAAAATTTTTTAACCTTGAACTATGCAATCCGGATGAATTATCCTCATAAGTCAATCCGAAGCGGTTTTGATCTGACGTGATGCACACGTTACGATACAGTGAGAAAAAACAAATAAAAACCGATGGGACCCAGTTGTTAGTGTTGTTTTTTTCCTCTCCCCCCTCTCTGCCTCTCTCTCGGTGAGCAGAGGAGAGAGCATCGGCTGTAAGGGCCAATCCAAACAGGAAGGGGAGGAAGGGGGCTCCATGTCACACCCTGATCCGACACCACCGTACAATGATACTTGATAGGAGCATGTCGTAGAGAAAACGACGTGAACCGTTTCCTGCGAGACCGTGATATCGGTACCAGTCCTAGGACATAGTGCTGGTATCTACGGTGACAATTATGAATTATTGTAACCCTTAAATTAAATAGATGATTTACGACGACATGAGAATGCAACTTAGGATGACCCGAGAATGCAACTGACGACACGGAAGCAGCAACAACAACCGCAACAACAACAGCGGAACGAATGGACTAACACCCAACACCACAGGCGACGGCTGAGAACCAGGACGAAACTCTAATCTTCACTTAACTTCATCTTCACCTTCAAGGCGGAGAAACTATATATAGAGCAAGAGTGAGTACTAATGTACTCAGCAAGTTACGGGAACTTAGGTGTTTAGTGCAAGCTTGAAAGAGGGATAAGGTTGTTTTGCAAATCCTTTATTTGAAACCATTTTAAAATCACTAAGTGATTTTTCTCTTTATAAGTTTGTGCCAAAAAGAGACTTGCGTCTCGATTTGACTTAAGAGATACTTTTCAACAACTCAAATTGTAATGCACCGACTTCCTAGATCGGTTCATTAATTCTCGGCTCACATAGCCATTCCACTTGGTTAGGCGGCTCCTCGAGCCATTTTCATGTTCTCGGACTCCAAGAGTCTCGTTGCCCCGTAGCTCAGCAATCTGCTTCCACCCGTTGGCGCACTGGGTCGCCGTGGCCGCCATGTGGCCGCCACATGGTGCGCCCGCGCCCATGCCTCCGTGGTGCCAGTCCACCGTGAACCGGTCTCTCCTCTCGCTGATATGCGGGGTCCGCATGTTAGTGGCTCGGTGTTGACGAAAAATCCACGCCTGGCCAATGGTGCTGAATCTGTATTGACGCGAACTATGTCGACAAACACAATGACCTGGGAGATCTGCTTAGCTCTATTGTAGGTCTTAAACTTTGATAAGATGCAGACATGCCAGTCAGTTTGATCCTGCAACTAACAAGATATATAAATTGATGATCAAATAACTGATCGGCCAATAAGTCGATATAGCGATATTAGCCGATGTCGCAGAGCCGATCGACCAATAAGCTGATGTAGCGATATTAACCGATGTCGATAGAGTTTTGAACAATCGACTATATGTCTGATGTAGATTCTGACACTTAAATAAATAATGATATAAAGACAATCAGCTGATGATAATGTAATAATATAATGAATCAATTGGCCGATATAGATATAATGAAGCAAGTATCCAACAGATCGGTCGGTCGATAATGGTATGATAGAATAGACGTTGATCTGATGATTAAATCATACATCGGCTGGAAATCCGATCTTATTAAATCCAAATGATTAAGTGATCAATGAAACCTTTGCTGCAATCGGCTAAAACTTAAACAATGATTTAGATAACTTGTATATAATCTTTATAAATCGATGCAACATTTAGATAACTCATCGGCTGAAACTCCGATGAAACAATGATTGATGCCTACTGACTTAAATAATCTAACTTACAACCACAACCCATAGGTCGAACCCAACCGATGCAGCATAAGGTTTATAATTGCTTGATAGATTTAAAGCAGCCGATATGACACCGATCAAAGTGGTTATGTATAAATTTAACCAAGACAGTAAACCATCAAAGGAAAATTTAACACATTAGATAATATTGGCTAACACTCCGATGAAATATTAGCATGAACCTATCGGCTTAACAAGATTTAGATTATCAACAATAATGTAGTAGGTCGAACCTAACCGATACAACACGAGATTGTATATAATAATCTAATGCTCAATGAGCCGATAAATCTGTCTAATGTGATGGATATAATAAATCTATCTAAAATAACATTGTGATTATAGAGATATATTGACTAAGCTAGAAGATCAGACCTAACCGAGATAATCCCAACTAAACCGATGCGTCTCTAAACACAATGCAATTAAAGATAAAATCAAAATATCAAGTAAGCAAAGATACTGACTAAACCGAAGCAATCCAAGAGATCGAAGCGATATAGCCTTGAATAACACCAATATAGCCGATACAATTACCAGGGTTGACGAAACTTAGGGCTTACCCTTTCGCTGGATATCGAAGCCGATGCAGCCCCGCTTAGGTGCCAAGTTTCGCCGGTAGTAAAAACCTCGAAAAAGAGAATGGCGATACGCCGAGAGTAGTTGTATTTATCGAGAGATAAGTTACAGGGACTCTGGGTATACATATTTATACCCATTAGTAAATACTAGTCCTCATTGGACACGTTACAAGTTTCCTGAAGATAAAAAGAAAGATAAAGTCCTAATCGGACTATAGACAAAACTTTCTAAAGATAAAACTTACCTAATTAATAAATAAACTTAAGCTGTCATGCCGTGGTCTTTATGACTCCTTCTCGAACTCGGTCTCTTCTAGATAAGCTTTTCATCGGCTGATTGTGCTCTTTCCTTAACCGAATCCACTAAAGAATCTTACCAAATTTTGGTGTTAACACTCGGTGCACTCTCCCCTAAGGACTGATGTCATAATCCTTGATTTACTTTAATAAAATAATTAATAATTACACAATAAATCGAGTTAATTTTTTGAAATTCATTTAAATGGTTCAAGACCTCTAAAATTCATAAGTAATTCATACAAACTTCAAATTGGGCCATTCAACTTGCAAAATTCAGCTAAAATTAAGCTCTACATGTTTGTTTACTTTGGATGTACTTCTTATTCGGTTTTTATTAGGGTTTTTCCTTGTTCTACGTGCCAACGGGTAGATTCTGCCGTTTTGGAAGATCGTGTCCGTGAAGAAAAGTCTCTGGAAGAGTTTGATCGAAGAAGTAAGGCAAGTCACACATTCCCCTTGAGTGTATTGAGCCTACTTTATAAAATGTTTTACCATTTGCAAATAAATTACATGTTTTATTAATTACATGGGAATAGGGAATTACCTATTCGTTTGCTTGTGCCATGTTTACTTGTATCTATTCCTTTGTTGTACTTGGGTGATAATTTGACTAGCTTGCATCACTTAAGTTGACCTCGCTAGAATTATGATATGCTTAGGCATGCTTAATTATCACTAGCTCACTTAATGAGATAATTACACTGTCAACATTTAGCATCTTGATGAGTTGTGAGCTCGAGACATCTAGCCATGTTTTATTGGTCATAATTACTCAACTCAAATATGGCTTAATGGTGGGTTGTGGGTGCATGGTTTTGCTTGTCGCACCCATGGCAATTAAGTACCGGTTCGCGAGAAATCCTAGAAGACTTACTGTGCTTACCACAAGCATGCGTGGACAACTGCTAGGCCTATAGTATAGCTTCCCCTTTCTGACGTTCCTAAGAAAGAGTGGGGGTGATGGAGCTTGAATGGGCCCTGCGACGGTCTATGCGGCTTTCGGATTCACCATTGCACAAGGGGGGTGTCATGCCCGGAAATTTAGCCAAATTTTCGAACCATTTTGTGTATTGAATCCCTGTCCAGGCATCAGCCAGGGTACACAAAACGACAAATCAATAAACAGATGCAAACGTAAATAAAGCGATAAGATACTTACAGAAGAGGCACGTAGTCCTCACACCCCAAAGAAAACAGCAGCGAAAAAAAGGCGATCCTAGCGGGGCTTTAGCTCCACTCCACAGGCAAACTCAACTGGGGTCTGAGCTTTGGTCCTCTAGCTTCAACTTCAGCTCAGAAGTACAAGACTTCTGAAAAGGGGAGAAAATAACAAGATTGAGTACAACCACCGTACTCAACAAGCCACACCAATGATGCAGACGTGCACAGGGGAGACAAAGGGAGGCTTGTGGCTATTTACAGAAAAGCGGTTGAAAACCTTTATACTTTAAAACAGTAAAGCAGTTGTTTAATTAAGGCAATATTAATTCTCCACTGAACAACGCTACCCCACGTTGAACAGGCCCAACCAATCCACCTGAACTATACCAGTTCATTGAGACAAATTATTAAGGATAAGACTAATCATGGTGAATCTGGTCAATCGCCCATAACCGCGGGCACGGCTATTCGAATAGTTTTACTCTGATCAGAGGTGCGCAACTGTATCCACAAGACACGATCCACCGTATGTCACCGTGCCATGCCTGACACGTTACCATGCGAGTGATCGTGACAAGACCCTTCACATAACCCTCCCTAACCAATCGTTCCCACCACAGGTTTCGCCCCCACCTTTAAGTCCAAGGTAGGCAACCCCCCCTCGTGCCACGGTGAATCCGGTAGCCGATCAACGGGTATGTCCCCCGCCGACCCAACTCCATCACGCCCACCCTAGTTTGGTACGTCAGCTAGAGACGGGTTATACTACAGATCCAGCAGTTGCCCATTCTTGCTTGTGGTAAGCACTGTAAGTCTTCCAGGGTTTCCCATGAACCGGTCCTTAATTGCCATGGGCGCGACAAGCAAAACTATGCACCCACAGCCCACGATTAAGTCATATTTTAGTTAGATAATTACGACCAATAAAACATGGTCAGATGTTTCGAGCTCACAGCTCAGCTAGAAGCTAAAAGTAAAGGTGTAATTATTCCATCGAATGAGCTAGTGGTAATTAAGCATGGCTAAGCATATATAATTCTAGCAAACTCAACATAAGTGGCTTACGCTAGCCAATTTATTACCCATGGTTAACAAAGGACGGTTAACAAGTAAACATGACACAAGCGAACGGATAGATAAACCCTTTTCCCGTGTAATTAGCAAAACATGCACTTTATTTGCAAACGTAAAACATTTCACAAAATAGGTACAACATGCTCAAGGGGGAATGTGTGACTTGCCTTGCTTCTTCAAACAATCTTCCGGACTCTTTTCCTCGGGAATGCGAACTTCCAAAACGGCGGAATCTACACGCTGGCATGCAAAACGAGGAAAAACTCTAATAAAAACCAAGTAAACAGTACATAAAAAGTAAACAAACATGTAGAGCTCAATTTTAGATGAATTTTGCAAGTTGAATGGCTCAATTTGGAGTTCGTATGAATTAGATATGAATTTTAGAAATTTTGAGCCAATTAAATGAATTTCTGAAAATTAAATCGATTTATTGCGCAATTATTAATTAATTTAGCAAAGAAAATGGCTACGCTGACAACATCAAAGGGAAACGACGCCGGAACGGCGGGTCCCACGTGTCAACGGGTCAAGGGGCGGCTGATCCACGGTGGACCAAGTCCACGCACGCACGGGTGCGGACGCACCACGTGGCGCTGACGTGGCGGCCACGACGGATGGACGGGAGAAGGCAGCGCCGACGTGAATGCCAACGTGGCGAAGCCGCGGGCGGCCACGTGGTCTGGGTGTGGACCGGATTAAACAAAGGGGGCCCACGAGGTCTGCGACACAAGGGTCGGCGAACCGGAGAGGAGAAGGAGGTAAAATGGACTTTGCAAGGGAAAGGGGAAAAATTAGGCTGAGAGGAAGGTAAACTAGACTTGTCGAAAAGGTTAAAGGAAATGGGCCGGCGGCCCTAGAAAAATGGAGGGGCCAGGAAGGGACAAAATGGGTTTTTGCGAGGAGAAGGGAAAATGGGCCGAGGGAGATAAAATAAACTTCCTCGGGAAAAAGTCATAAGGGCCGACGAAAGACAATGGGCTTCACTGGAAAATGGGCTGAGGGAGCCAATTTAGACTTTGATGAAGAATAGGGCTACTGGGCCGATGGCCCAAAAGGGAAAGGAGGGAGGAGAATTGGACTCCTCGCGAAGGTGGCGCCAATCGGGCCGGCGGCCCAACGGAGAAGGAGGAGAGAGAAAAAGGGATGCGAACTAGACTTCGCGGAAAAAGGATGAATAGGCCGAGAGGGGGAATAGGCCGGCTGGAGAAAAGGGGGTCGACCTCTAGGCCGGTCCGACCGGGCGGCTCGGTTCGGCCCATCGGCTGAGGCGGTGCGGCGGCGGGCCGCCACCGGTGGCAGCCGGCAACGCGGGAGCGGCGGCGCGCTGCGCGGGATGCGGCGGAAGGAGGAGGGGAAGAGAGGGGGAACGGGGTGCTCACCGAGGGCGCGGCCGAGGCAGAAGCGCCGGAGGCGGCCGGGAAAGGGTGGCGGCGGTGTCACTTCGGGACGGCGGTGCGGACGTGGCGCGGCACGACGCGTGCGGCGACCGGCGCGGCGAGACGGCACGCGGCAGCATGGCGGCCGGACGCGGTGAGGCGACGCGCGGCAGCGCGGCGGCTAGGGACGCCAGAGGGGAGGAAGATAGCCACAAACCTATAAATGTTTATAAATGCCTTTAAGCAAAATAGCCACAAACCACCCTTTGTCTCCCTTTGCACGTTTGCATCGTTGGTGTGGCTTGCTGAGTATGGTGGTTGTACTTAGTCTTGCTATTTTCTCTTTTCAGAAGTGTAGTGCTTCTGATTCCTGGATAGGGATTAATACACAAAATTGTCTGAAAATTTGACTAAATTTCTTGGTGTGACACAGGGTGTCCCATTCCACCGTGAGGTTGTACTTGTTATGCTTGATGAATTTTTCACAGGAATCGGTCCTTATATACGAACATGTGGTAACACCACACAGGCATAACCCCCGCATCACGAGTTTTCACAATTACTTTTATTTTCAAACGCACCAACATCATATGTCGGGTTTTAAAGGCTTCTCAAATCCATTTGCTAAGTTTTCGACAATTAACGGTGTATGTGAAGTAATTAGTACCCATGCTCAGAGAGCACGGATACCGAACACCACAAGGGTTGAGCGACAAGGAAACATGGTACATCGACCTACAGAAAGTAGTGCGACTACTGGGTAGGCCCGTCGCTTTGGCATGCAAACCGAGGCCAAGCAAGTTATGTGTACTCCTAGATAATGCAAGTTGCAAACAAAATAGTAATGACTTTTTAGTTATATAAGCAATATGGTGAAGGGTGACTTGCGTTGCTCAAGGTCTTCACGAAGCTTCCTCGAACAAAAATCCAGTAACTGCAACTATACGCAAACAATTAAAACCTACACAAAGACCAAAAAGAAGAACCTACTTAGGACTACTAATAGTGCCATTAGATATATCACAATTTTATGGAACTACTAGGAGTGGAACAGGGTCAATCGGAGCTACATATTGAGAGATATGAATTTTGGAAGTTTAATTAAATTTCTGGGACAAAGAAAAAAGGATTTATTGAATTTTAGTAAAAATAATATTCTCAAGAATATTCTCTCGGATGTGGGGTCCACATGTCAATGGTCTAGAGGCCACGGGTGCACCATGGACTTGGTCCACGGGCCACTTGGTTCGGGGTGAGGGAGTACAAATGGACTTCTGGTCATCAATCCATGGAATCAAGGCCACGACCCATCCAGGCGGGTGCATGGGAGAAGGAGAGGCCGGGATTGGGGAGATGGGCTGGCGCAGGAAGACTTGGCCTTGAGCGAGGCAGGCCGATGAAGGGGGTGGCCCGGCAAGGTGGTGCTTATGGGCGAGCGAGGCCAAACGAGAGTGGGCTGATGGGCCAAGCCCACGGGCTGCGAGAGGAAGAGCCGCTGATAGGCGGCCGCTTGACCCAGTCAAGCCAAGGTGGCATCCATGTGGACAGCCATGCTGGCAAAAAGCAAGAGGGGAGATGAGACCGGCCGGAGAACGGACGATGGGCGAGGCGCGGCGTGTTCCGGCGAATGGTGGCTAACTAGAGGGAGATGCGAACACCGGCAGCTAGAGGAGGTCAAGGTGATTCGGTTCCATGGTTTGGATTCAAGGGAAGAGGCACGACAACGGCCGGCGACAATGACAAAGCTCGTCAGGGCGATGCATCGGACGCGGTGACGGGGCTAAAAGAGGAGGAAAGAGGCGAGCGGCCAGGGAGATGCCTCGGGAAGATAGCTAGGGCACGGGAAGGGTGGCGGCGCGAGGAAAGAAGGCTGACGGCCATGGAGCCGCAAGGAGTAGATCGAGGAGTTCCCGGGGAGATGATAGCGAGCGGCGTGGGGAAAGGAAAGGCCAACGGCGATGTGCGACCGTGCGGCAAGAGGAAAAAGGAGGCGTGGAGCTCACCGACGACGAGGAATAGCGTCGATGGTGGTTTGGTGGTGTGAACGAGGATGCCGGTGGCAGAGCGCATCCAGCTTCGTGGTGGTGTCGTTCTGGGGACAGCGGGACACCGAGGACGCGGTGGCGGAGCTCGATTGACGGCGTTGAAGGAAACCGAAACAGAGGGATAATTTATAGGCATCGGCTTGGCTTCAAGGGAAAGGGACTCGAGGGAGGGGTAGCTGGCGTAGTCATGGAGAGGACGGCGAGCTGGCATGCCGGCATCAATGGCAGTTGTGCAAGAGGCTAAGTGGCGACAAGGGAGCGCTGGGCCAAGAGAGGAAAAAGAAAAAGAGAGACAGAGAAAAGGAGGGCATGTCCCTGCCGCTTTCGGGGAAAGGGAGGCGAGGGTGCGGGCTCTGGCTCCCATCCTTGGATGCGCGTGGCGTGGAGCAGCCGGGCCCGGGGTGTGACGGCGGCGATGACGACAAAAGCGACGAGGCTGGCTTGGCTTGGAGCAGGGAGACATCGATCGTCGGTGTAGCCAGGGGCAAGGGGAGATGACGGCGACGTCCTTCCAGTCAATCATGATGGAGGCACGTGCGCGGGAACAACGGCGACGAAGGATTCGAACGGCGCCGGCGGGAGGGAGAGGGAGGGAGCATGCGCGCGTGGGAGAGAGAGAGGGGTGGCTGCTCTCCATGGCACGTGCGACGCACGTGCTCGGGGCACGGGTCGAGGTGGACTGGGCCGGGATGGCGTGGCCTAGGCGGGAGGGAGAGGGAGCACGCGCGCGGGGAAGAGGGAGAGGGGCGGTTGCTCTCCGTGGCACATGCGACACATGTGCCTGAGGCTTGGGCCGAGGTAGACTGGGCCGAGACGATGCGGCCCAGGCGGTAGAGAGAGGGGCGCGAAAGGAGATGGGCCGGCGATAGAAAAGCGGTCGGAAGAAGGAAAGAGAGGCAAATTAGACTTCTGCAGAGAAATTGATTTGGGGGTGGATTTGGAGTTGGAGTTGAATTGGGGTTTGAATTCAAATTGGACATTTGAACTCAGGGTTATAGGAATGAATCATGGTAGGGCATCACGTTGGGAATTTGATATTTTTGGAATGGGTCGGAATATTTGGGGAGGATTCAAAAGAAGGTAAGGATCGAATTTCGGAATTTGATTTTTGGGATAATTGATTTGGAATTGGGGATTTTTGAGGTGTTGATTTTCGATGTCGAGGACAAGGACAAGGGTAGATTTGAATTGAGATCCACACCACGACTTAGACTCATATACTCAAAGAACGAAATTTTCACGAACAGGTTTTTATAAATTTAGGTTTTTAATGTCTCGCGAAAAGCGGGGCGTTACACTCCATGAGCTCGGCAGCTGTTGCTGCTACTACCGGCTGCCGGCCTTCTTCATCATTGCGCAGTCGCACCCCAGCCATGCCCAATAGCACCCTCGCCATACCTATGGTGATTGAGGAGGTAAAGCTCGCATGGAGGTGACGATGAGGCAGAGCTCGCACAGAGGTGACGACGGAGGCTAGCCTCTCTCTACTGGACCCTAGGATGGAGCCATTGAGAAGAGGAGACAAGGAGGCAGATCTAGGAGGTGGAAAGGATGACGACAGTCGGAGCTCTGCTTCCTCCCACGTCGGCAGTGGCCTGGCCCCATCGTCCTCATCTCTTCTCTAGATGTTAGACCACCGTCGTCGCCTTGGGCTTCTTCGACCGCAGCCAGCCGTCAGCTCTTTCTCTCCCTCTCTCTCCACCGTATATTCAAGGAAACAAAGGTCTGACATGTGGATCCCATCATTTTTAAATATTTTTTCTCAATTGGACCACAACATCAGTCAAACTACAGTCACATGTGCGCTACACCGGATCAAAACTACTTCGGATTGACTTAGCAAGGTAATTCATCTGGATTAAATAGTTCAGGGTTAAAAATGTTTAGTTTTAGAGTTTAAGGGGTAAAACATACTACCGCGATAGTTCATGAGTAATTCGAACTTTTTTCAATATGTTATCCCACTAGCTTTGTTCTATCGAGTACTTCTACCAACTACTTCTACATACATATATATATATGATTCTATATTATTTTATCCCTAAAATACAAGTTTATTATGCAAAGACATGTACGTAGACAAAAAGTATACCAAAAATTCTCACAATTAATTTGCTCCAAGCAATATTAACACATATATAGTTTATTTTATTTCGCAACAAAGCACGTGTATTTAGCTCATAGTAGAAATTTTTTGTTATCCAATAACATATGACTGAACTCCCTCCAATCAATTTCTAGCTTGTATTTTAGTTTTAAAAAAGTTATAATTAACGTTGAGACGAGTTTCTTCATTTCTTAGTTTCTGAGTGAAAACTTCTCCTATACAAATATTGTATTTTGTATGTTAGCACCTGCTCGTGTTTTTTAAAAAATATTTTTATAGGGATCTCCACTGTTAGCATGGATAACAATGACTTAAAAGTATGTTTGGCAGAGCTTAATATCTCAGATTAGTAGATTTGATATTTATATATTAAATTATAGTGATTTAAAATTTAAAGTTTTATTTAAAATAAAAATAAATTGATTTATCTCAATATTATCCATGTAATCATAGATTTAGATACATGAATTTGTGAAGCTATAAATACCCAACTTCAAAAAAAATTAAAAAAAATTAAATCAAAAGCTCTGTCAAAGAGGACCTACTAGAGCTCTTAATTTTTTTGAAGGAATAAATTACACTGACGATATTTAAACTTGTCTGGTGTTCTTCATCCAATCCCTAATCTTTAAAATTACAGATTAGACCTAAATATATCATCAGAGATCTAAATTAAATTGACACAAAAATAGAAAGCCACGTGTAGCCACGTTGAACGGTTGGTCCCCTGGCCACAGTTAATCGATTCACATAAAACTCTTCACGATCGAAATCTTCTTCATTCACAAGTGCTCCTATCCCTTTATGTTCATCGATACATAGGTAAGGACTATTGGAGGTCATTAAAACAGTGACCGGAGGCGAACAACGAGTAGTGTACGTTTCCTCATATTGTAAGCGTTTGTGGCTTGTGTGAAGAATATCGGACTGTGTAGATTTTAACTAATAGTTAGTCAAATTAAAAATATTTTTTAAACGGTGCCTCACAACACACACACATCCCTATAAATGTACACATTCATTCTATCCCTATGAGCACCTATTAAAAATCAGTCATCTCGTTGTTGACGAGTATATCATCTTTCATTGAAAAAATAATTAATCGTAAACGTGAGTAGCTGTATCAAATCTAACTTGAACCCAGGTAAAATAATTCCACCACAAGAAATCTAAATAATTGAGCTATGCTCACTACGGCAAACTAAAAATATAAGTGTACAAAAATGATTGGTTCACATATTCAAAGTGTTTTTGTTTAATTATTTGTCACTTTTAGATTTGACGTTTAATTATTTGTCACCCATGTCCCATGTGTTAATGACATGTGGGTCCTTATGTTTCAATGACATGTGGATCTGGAAGATAAATTATTAATTGCCACATCTAATAGTGATAAATAGTTAATTTTTTCTTTTTTTAAACTGTTAAGAATATATTTTATGATAGATCATTGCTCAAAGTTAATGTTGAAGGTAATTAAATATGTCCTGTAGAAATCAATAGTTGTAGTAAGTCATGCTTGTTACATTTAAATAGTTGTGGATAGCTTTTTGAACAAGTAAAAGCTTGGAGTGGAAAAAAAGAGAAAATATTGTAACAGAACTTTTTTTAGAGAGAGTAAGAACATATTTGTTCTGGAAGAGAAACTCTAAAATTGTTAACTTTTGCTGCTAATGTTCCCTGAAAACCTGGATGTTTTATGTAATACCCCTATGCCAAAGTAAGTAAAGCCCCTTTTCTATAATTTGTCAGGTGAACATTGAATTTCTTGTTGTTATCTACTCCTACGTTAGAAAAAAAATCAACTTCTAACTACGAATTTGAACTGAGCTATATCTAAATTTGTAGCTAGGGTGGTGTTTGAAAGTCCTGAAGATAAAGATAAAGATGAAGATAAAGTGTTTCACGTAAAATGAGATGACATTAACGGCGATTAATTAAGTTTTAATTATTACAAACTTGAAAAATGGATTTATCTGATATTTTAGAACAACTTTCATATAAAAAATTTTTGCACGAAACGCACCGTTTAGCAGTTTGAAAAACGTGTCACGATAATCTTTATCTTTTATCCAACTTTGTAGCTGGCTCGAACGCAGCCTAAAAAATTATTTTTTAATGGATGGAGTACTGTATAATTGGGCACAAGAGTACGCAGATAGGGTGCACCTAACTTTTTTTTTGAAGAGAAGAGTGCACCTAACATTTGTCAGATTGATTGCTCTGCCCTAAACCCTAGAAGGGGAGATGCATTGAAGATGAGCACCTTGGCCGATCTGGAGGTTGGGTGCAGCAAATGCAAAAGATTGTCCATCTCAACAGCACAATACCACTATCTCCAAATTTAGTGAAAAAAAAGGCATATACTCCTACTTCCTTGAGATTTTGTACTGGCCTACTAGCAAAGAAAAGCTTAGTAACATGCTATAGAGACTTACATTAGAGCCTATATATTAACTACATATATTATAATATGTACTTCGTAAAAAAAAATCTACATATATAGTGTGTGTGGTGCATGGCACACCCCCATCGTCCATATATTTAGAACCCTAAAACATAAATTATTTTGAGCAATCAATTAAAACTTTAAAACATAAATTTAGAGTTGACTTTAGGGTTTTTTTATCATAGTTTATTTTTCAACATTAACTTTTAAACATTCAATAGTATAAAGATAAAAGTTTTATTCATAAATTATTGTTAGTAAATTTTTTCATGTTTATATGGCTTATCAACTATAGCTCAACCAATCTGATGTTTATACAAGGTTACGTGGTCAACAGACTAAGAGTCGCTATTACTCCTATTAGATAAAACCAGGAGATTGGATAACGAGATAAATAGAGGGATAGATAGAGGTGGGAGACCAATCGAAATAGAGGTATTTGGTGTTTGGTGTAAAAGAAAAAAATTAATCTTTCTGTTCTAAACTATTGTAAACTATTGTAGCTAGGACTAGATTAAACATATTCATACTACGACGTGTCTAATTTAATTTTATGTTATTATATTTTTGAACAAAATATAAAAGTGACAAAGCTTAAAAAAATATTTTCGGACGGAGAGAATAGTTCCTTTACAATTGAGCTTTGTAATCAAACAACTAATTAATACCCCTATGCGAAAATCCTAAGGATAGAGTCACCTCACTGTACTTTCAGACTTCCAGTGGTAAGCATATCACCGAAACTAATCCATTGGTTATTGTGGAGATTATGGGTACCGGATATCCTCATGGTTAGCTTATCCGACTTACTATAGGGGATAGGTTATAATTCATGATTATGTAAACCGGCTTATGACTTGGGTGTTACGTTATCATTGTATAAGGTAACGACTCATAGTCTATAGTTGGTAAGATTGAGGAGTCCTACATAGAGTATGATAGGGTCTCCGACTTGTAAGCCTACCCTCCGAGACTATATAAGGAGGGTAGGACGCCCCTTGAGAGGGACGACTACAGAGAAAAACATAGCAAGAGCATACGAGACAACCGAGATCAAGAGATCGTGAGATTAATAAATCACTCGGCGGATCAAATCCCCGAAACAGGAGTAGGGTATTACCTCTCGAAGAGAGGGCCTGAACCTGTCTAATCCCTCTCGCATACTAACCCATTGTGTTTGGCGTTTGACTGCTACCCCCAGATTGTTATTGCCGAAACCAAGTTTCGACAGTTGGCGCGCCAAGTAGGGGACTAGCGTCAAGTTCTTCTTCAACATCTCGCCGACGAGCGTAATGGGATCTCCATCAGGCTTCGCCGACTTCGTCTTCGCCCCTGGCAGGCGCTTCGCTTCGGTGGATTCGACTTCATCACCGACAAATTCGGTAAGCTCTCTCTTCTCGACTCGGATTCGAACCAGTCGGGAAGGGAAAATTCCTTGGCGCCGCTCGGGTTACCGGACGACGCTAAAATCTACCATAACCTCCTATCTTCTGAGTTGGATCCGATCCACTCGGGAGAATCTTCTTCATCGCCTTCGTGCTGTCCCCCGGCCGCGAGGGAGGTCACGGTCATACTCGAACGACTCGGGTCGTACTCATCTACGGACCTTGACGAACATCTAAGCTCCACTGTCTTCGACGACCTCTACGACATCTCCACGGACGAAATCAACAGCTACGACGCAGACAGAGACTACTACGATCCGGACCTTCTCAACGTTCTCATGGCCAATGTAGCCGAGACCGACTCGGTCGTGGCCCGGAGGATTGCGGAAGAGGAACGAACTAAGCTTGAGCAAGAGCGCAAGCGCGAGGAGGAGGAAAACAAGCGCAAGGAGGAGGAGGAGCTCAAGAAAAAAACAAGAAGCCGACAAGAAGAAACGGGACTTGAGGGCGACTGGGCGCTCCGCCCGCGAGGCCATATTGCAGACACGAGTCGACAACGCAAACATCTTCCAAACGTCTCAACAGAACGCCGTTGCTGCCCTCACCCTCATCGACACCGTCATCGAAGCGGCGCCGGCTGCGGTGACACCACTCTTAGACAAGATCAAGACCATCGTCGCGGCTACGGCTAATGGCCCTCCCTCCAGCTCCACACGAAGGCCGACCGAGTCCATTGCTGAAATGCCCGATAGGAGCCGCTTGCCGCCGCTATGATCCAAAGATTATAAGAGACATGAGCAAAGCAAGACGCCCGTCAAGTCAAAAGACCCCCGCCGCAACGCAGTATGGAGGCAACGAGAACAAACGGCCGACTCTCACGAGAGAGGACACAGTCGACCACCCGTCCACGACCGGAACCGTCGCAGTTATAACTCCAACTACCAAAGCAGCCCGCGAAGGCCCCCGCCGAGTGATCTGCGGGAGGTACTCGACCGACGCTACCGGGAACGTGAACGGCGCTCTTCTGAAGACAGGAGGAAATCACCCGACGACCACGACGATGGAGTGCCCGCGTTCACTAGGAACCTGCGTCGAGTGGACTGGCCGAGTGGTTTTAAGCCTGCCGGGATTGACAAGTATGACGGTAAGACCGACCCCGAGTCATGGCTAACCGTATACACCCTCACCATCCGCGCAGCAGGAGGAGACAGCAAGGCTATGGCCAACTACCTGCTCGTCGCTCTCGCCGACTCGGCCAGGAACTGGCTCACGAGTTTGCCAAGAGGCTCGATTGACTCGACAGCTATGGTCACTGTGGACTACACCTAGTCGAGCTACCGACCAATCTCCTTTCTTCTTGGTTTATGGAGCAGAGGCAATGCTGCCGAGTGAGATGGAGTACGAGTCTCTTCGAGTTCGCAGCTTCGACGACGAGCGTTACGACCAAGACAGAGTTGATGACCTGACCCGACTGGAGGAAGCCCGCGAAGCCGCATTGGTTCAGTCGGCAAGATATCTTCAAGGACTTCGCCGTTAGCACAATCGCAATGTTCGATCATGAGCTTTCATCGTCGGAGACATGGTTCTATGTAAGATTCAAACTACAAAAGATAGTCACAAGCTATCTCCACTATGGGAAGGGCCCTACATAATTGCTGAGGTGACTCGGCCAGGAGCATATCGCTTGAAGCGTGAAGACGGGACCATGGTGGAGAACTCCTGGAATATTGAACATCTTCGTCGATATTATGCTTAAGCTTTTACGATTTTAAGTTCTTCTCGACTGCCAATTTCAAGCAAGATGACTTCTTGAGTTGTCAGTCGGGGGCTATATATATATCAATAAAGCATGATTTTTCTTCTCATCATCAACAATTTGTTCTTATTTAGCTTATCATTGCTTAGTGTTTTGGTTCAAGTTCAATAGATAAGGACTGAGATTTTTTGATGACTTAATCAAGCCTAGGTTTGGTAATAGTCGGATGAAAGTTCTTAAGAAATTATATATGGAGACTCAGATCAAGGCATTAACATAAATAAGCTAAATATTTACAAGTCAAAAATACAGCGAGTCATGTATATTAAGGCAAGTCAGCTACTCCTGGAAGTTTGCGGCTACATCACCAGCTACCTTTTTCGCCGACTCCTGCGCTTCATTTATAAGCTCCAGGGATTGCTCATCCGTGGTGCCAGCTGTGAAGCCATCTCCTACAGAGTCCATGTCTATCCTAGGATAGAGTGATTTTGTCTGCGCAAGAGCAAAGCTTGCACCCATGACGGCCGCGTCCGTGATGTTCTGCATGTATTTTGCCGGCGCTGTCCTGAGCTTGTCGAAGACTTCAACAGCATCCAATGAGCTTGTCCCGAGTCCTTGGCGGTATATTGCTGACAAGATAGGCGTTGCGGCATTGGCGATGTCGTCCTGCACACTTTCAGCCCTTCGGACCCTTTCGGCAAAGACATTAAATTGTGCTTGGGACTTCACCTTATTAGCTACAAGATTAAAGAGGCACGGATTACATCGACAGTCGACAGTCAAGACCAAGAAAATTGAGGAATGCAAATTCAGCGAGTTACCTTCAATCACTTCCAGGGCTTTTTCCTTCTCGGACTCCAGCTTAGCTTTGTCAGTTTCTGCTTTCTCTAGCTAGGCCTTGAGAGAGTTGACCTCGGATAAATTGGCTACAACAATTGCATAATGTCAGGATTAGACACATACATGAAGATGAAATAAGGATAGGATGGTTTGATTCACCTCCGATTGAGCCACGGAGTTCCAGGTTCGCGTCTCGGAGTTTTGCAATTTCTGCTCGCAAGACGACTTCTCGAGCTGCAGCTTCTTCTCTAGTGGCCTTGAGATCTTGGTGGACGTTTTCCAGAGAATTTACGTGGGGAACCAGCTTCTTGAGTGTGTCTGACTTGGCCATTGAGCGACAATATATTCTCTGCACGAGAGTATGAAGATAGTCAACTACGACGGATCGCAAAGATAAGACATGAAGGAGTTATGCTTACATTCATCAACCGGGTCGCTTCGTTGAGGCTAGCCACGAGCATGTCGCGTTCCTCATTCTCCTTTTGCTTATTTAAAACGATGCCTTGCTTTACGCCTTCGGCATTGCGCCACTCGATCTTGATAGGAGGGACCGAGTCAGCTGAAGACTTCAGTCGGGAGATCTCCTCCTCTTCGGTTGATTGATCTAAAGAGGATAAATAGAGATAGAAGTAAGGAGCACATTGAAGACAAGAGTCTGGAGAATATATTGAAGCATACCTGTTTGGGAAGCCGGGTCCTTGGATGGTGCTTCCTGATTAAGCGAGCCTTGTGGATCTTCAGCTGATTGGTTTCCAGCCGGAGTATTTTGGCTGGCGGTCGGGGGCTCAATTTCGGGAGCATCTTTATTTGGGGGCTCTACTTCAGGAGCATCCTCACTCGGGGGAGGGTTTTGAGGCCCTTGTTCTGCAGGTCTTGGTTTTTCTGATGCTGTAGGTGGATTGGTGGATTCGGTCCTCTCGGTGGGATCTATATCCTGGGGTTTTCTGCAAGAAAGAAGATGAAGACAGTTGAGATGGAAAGGAAAAGATTTTCAATAAGAAGATGACTTTGGTTATGCGAGATATCTGTTAGACCTCCTGATCTTAGGGGCAGATCTGGCGGACGGCTTCGGAGGAGTTATGTTAGCTCGAGGGATTTGGATTTCTTCGTCGTCCGAGTCATCGACAACCAGTCTCCTTTTGCTCGCCCGCTTGCTGATATCTTCGTCATCGGCAGCCCTCTTTTCTTGAGGTTCAACTTTGATTTTGGGACCGCCAGTCGGTTTTTTGGCAGCAGGCCGAGTCGGCTGGTCGTCATGATATACCTTGTATGGCCGAGATATGATGAGGGCATTAGCCTGCAAACGGAATTTTTGAGATGTGTTGAAGAGCATGAGTGACATACAAAGAAATTGAAGAGGCCGAGTTGCTTACTGGAGGAGGAGGTCGGAACAGGTTGAAGGGAGGAACCGGCATCTTGTGGCTGCGATCTACTGTGATTCCAGAGGAGAAAATCTTGTACATACGAGTGCACAAGGTCTGGTAACTCAGAGCATCACGGTCCTCCCGATTGGGGTTGTTTTCGCCCTCGTACTCAAACGCTGGCTTGGATCTCTTCTTGATGGGCGCCAGTCGGTTCTTGATAAAGTGCCGGGTAATTTGTTCTCCTTGGAGACGTTTCTTCTTCATTTCAAGAATGTTAGTCAGGAGGTTATTCGCTTCTACCCAATCTTGATTCTCCGGCATTGCGCTCTAGTTGGCTCTTTGGATCGGTGGAAGGCCGACGAAGTCGGGCAAACTGGGATGAGGGTTTGAGATGTAGAACCAGTTTGCATGCCAGCCCTTATTGGAGGATTTCAAGGGAAGAGAGAAGTAGTCTCTGCGGAGAGTCCCGTGGAGTTGAAAACCAGCCCCACCGACGACGCAGGGGTTGTCCTTGGTCAGATGTGGCTTAACATAGAACATGCGGCGAAATAGATTGAAATGGGGAGGGATGCCCAAGAAAGCTTCGCATACATAAATGAAGATAGCAATGTGGAGGATGGAATTGGGATTCAAGTGATAGATTCGGAGACCGTAATATTCAAGAATACCACGGAAGAAATCGGAAGTGGGAAGACCAAATCCGCAGTAGAAGAAAGAGGTGAAGACAACAATCTCACCGGTATTCGGGGTGGGGAACTCCTCGTCGAACGCCGGGCGCCAGCCAATGATTTCTTTGGGCGGAAGAACTCCGTTCTTTACCATTTCCCGCAGGGTCAACTCCTTCACGTCTGAGGTCGCCCATTGGTCGAAAGGGATTTCTTTCTCTTCCGCCATGGATGCAAGTTGAGAGGAGGTGGATCTAGCACAGGGAATGGGGATTTTTTAAGGAAATGCTGGAGGCTGGATGCGGATGATGGATTGTGATGAAACTTGGGTTCTTTGATGGATGATTTTGAGCATGAGCAAGTTCTCGGATTTCTCGGAATGGTTGGTGAACAGGAGTACGAAAAGGGGAAAAATTTCGGGAAGATGAAGCGGCGGGGAAGACGCCGGCGCTTTAAGAAAGATTTTTAGGGTTTTGCTGGGTTTTTTCGTGTTTGGGCCGAGCCCATGAGAAACTTACGGCCCATATCACAGGTGTGGTTTGACATGTGTCCTTGAGGACTTAAGCAGATTTGCCATGGCAATATGCGCGTGTCTTATTACCTAATACCTTTAAAATTTTTTCATACAGCAGTTACCCAACTTGTTGAAGGTTGATACGATGCAACTTGGAAGGTGACAAACAGTAAAGTTTTTTATAACTGTCCTGGTAACTTTTTTATAGGTTGCAGGAGCTGCTTGTTTTTTGCAAAGTATTTGATTTTGTGATTATGTCAATGCTTTCTTTACCACCTTGGTGTGCTCTTTTTTGATTAAGACCGATATTATGGCTGGAGCTATTTAATATTTTGGTCATATTTTTCAGATGACTGATGAATTGTTAACTCAGATTTTCTACCCATGAGGGTTGGCTGAGTTGTTTGTTTTGAGATGACTCGAGCAAAACGACTCGGATAAGCATGAGCTTGTCGAGTACTTGGAATTCATTATACACTATGCCTTGATTATGAGGTTATGTGTTATATGATTTTTTATGATTGCTTTTGGCTTAGGCTAGGCATTTATTTAACTCAGGAGAGTATGATTATTATAGTTCTTGACTATATACTTAGTTTGCTTAACTAAACACATAGTCGGAGGCTACACCTAATTAGGTGCATCAGTCGATGCACTTAAATATCTAATCTTAAGAAATTTTTAAGATGTTTTCAGCCCTTCACAGCCTTTTTTGGATGATGAAGCACTCGGGAGGCTCAGGCAGAGGCAATGGAGGCACTCGGCGGTAGAAGCACTCGGCTAAAAGGTTACTCGGCTGTGTGTTATTCTGGTTCGAGACAAAGTTATCTCGTCGACTATGAAGGTCTCGAGGGCTACTGTGGAGATTATGGGTACCGGATACCCTCATGGTTAGCTTATTCAACTTACCATAGGGGATAGGCTATAATTCATGATTATGTAAACCGGCTTATGACTTGGGTGTTACGTTATCATTGTATAAGGTAACAACTCATAGTCTATAGTTGATAAGATTGAGGAATCCTACATAGAGTATGATAGGGTCTCCGACTTATAAGCCTGCCCTCCGAGACTATATAAGGAGGGTAGGATGCCCCTTGAGAGAGACGACTACAGAGAAAAACATAGCAAGAGCATACGAGACAACCGAGATCAAGAGATCGTGAGATTAATAAATCACTCGGCAGATCAAATCTCCGAAACAGGAGTAGGGTATTACCTCTCGAAAAGAAGGCCTGAACTTGTCTAATCCCTCTCGCATATTAACCCATTGTGTTTGGCGCTTAACTGCTACCCCCAGATTGTTATTGCCGAAATCAAGTTTCGATAGTTATGTACGCTAGCTTGGTGACTCCCTATGTTTGTCTTTCTCGAGTGTTTTTCATCTAGGTGATGTCTCCAATCATTACATGAAATGCATGCCTATTCGATACTAGTACTGACTAGAAAAACTACTACTATCATCTTCTTGAATTCACTGCAATTGATTGCAAGCTTGTGAAAACAACTTGAATTGAGGGAGTGCATCTGGTGCCCCGAATTCAGTCCCGAGAATAGTCTAACCGGCTAATCCCAACCGAACGAACCGATGAAATAACCCAAAAGAGATAAGGAGGAGGAAGAAAAAGCCAAAATTGCGTCGGCAAGAAGCTCCGGAGCTCAGAGTTCCATGACTTGACGAAGAAAACAGAGGCATCCATTTGTGCTTGCCTCTCGATCCTGTTCCGTTACGCGCAGCAATGTGCGTGTCAGCACGAGCGTTGTGTACCAAGAAGTTCGTGCTGACTTCTCAACATGGTCGCGTGATGCCGATACGCCATGCGCAACTGCTGGTTCGTTCCAAACACTATAAGGTCTCATGTCTCTCGTTTTCTGAAGATTCAAGTAGCGGTTCGTGCTGGCACTTGAGGTACACTGAATCACTGATCTTATCTGAAAAACGAAATGCACGGGTAAAAGAGTACTGATTTTCTTTAGATAATTATGGGCTAGTACCCCATATATTGCCCGTGCACTGTACGTAGCCAAGCAAGGACCATGGAGCATGTGCTTTTTTGCACGGCAGCAACCTATAGCTAGTCGTGCAGTAGCTAGCACACGTTGAACACGACAGTGACTAGTTTACTTTCACTGTTGTGTGAGATTAGCTGGTTGCAGAATAGTCAAAACCGGGACGTTTTCATGGGGGAAAGGGGAATGAACAAGCAGGGCGAGGGACCATAATCAAGACGGCAATTTACATCAACTACGACTTGCTCAGAGAAGTCCAGATTCAAGCTCCATCCACCAATATCCAGATGCCAGTTTAAGCTTGCACAGCGCAATTAGGACTTGGAGTTTGCACGGCATTAAGGTGTTTTGTCCGCTACTTTTTATTTCTCTGCTTATCCGGTAATCGGGCAACGAATGCTATTTGCTTATAGTAGTTCAGACTCAGAGCAATGCTTGGATATCTTTACTACTGCTAATGTAAAGTTTAGCTAGAGTTGTCACCTGTCTGAAGATGTATCCGCATTCCGTGAATTCAGGAATTTCCTCATCTTTGGACGTGAGGATTTTTCGGTAGGAATTTCACATCACAAAGTACAATTCCAACAGAAATGTTGTTGAAGTCCACAAAAGGTCTTAGTGGCGTGTTAGTTTTCACTTGCTTTCGCATTCGCTGAGGTATCCCGACCTGGCAAACTACATGTATATACAAAAAATGTTAGCTCTCACCTCTCAGTAGATCAATCCAAGATTGAAAGATTTGTTGGCATGGTCTGATGTAACAGCACTAGCTAGTGATGGTATCTGATAACATGCTCTATCTCCTCACATAGTGGTAGCAACACACATTCTGGAAGAAATTCAGAGTACTCTACCAGGCGTTGAACAAAGTACAGGTAGATGATGCTGATATCTGTAGACTAGTTCAAGGCTGAAGGAAAACGAAGGATCAAAAGATGTGCAGGACATGCAAGGATGAACAAGGACCATGCATAGTAGCACACAATCAATGCCCACCGCAGAATACCACGGAGAGCATGTACATATTGCAACTGCTATTTCAACACCCGATCACAACACTGGCCATTTGCTCATCAGACACCATTAATGGGGAGGAACGAATCATAGTTCAGTTGCAATATTTTGAGAGAATAAAAGCAGCTAGCTTGGAAGAATGGGCACGTCCAACAATTCAGGCATGCTGAACTTGACAAGAGAACGGATGAGTGGATGAACATCCCTTTCAGGCACAGAACGATCGTTGTTGAAACGCTAGCTTTCGACAAGCAGCAGATGGGCATCCTTTTCGCAGAGTAATTAGGAGTTATACGACGTGGGAGATCATAAATTCGTAGCAGCTTATCATTCAGAATGTGCAGTGCGGAAGCAAGTAGATGGCCGTGCAGTCTGGGCTGCCTGAAGATGGACGTGTACCTGCATGATGGGAACGAGCCAGATTGGATGCCCAGTTGCCCACAGCTTTGAAGTTGCCTTTAAATCCCCTCTTTCATGGGCAAATGCCTGATGCAACCAAACCATCATCGCTCTCTGCCTGTCTCTATTGCTAGCTTGCATACATCAGGCAGCTGCACCGCCAGTCGACCACACGCACAGTAGTGTCACTTATCACTCCATGGGACAGGAGAGTCGCTCGGAGGAGCATCGGACGAACTGGAGCTACCGTTTACACGAGCAGCCGTGAAACTGGTGGGGTTTTACAGGCGTGACCGCGCGCGGGGAACAGATGAGATGGAGCAGTGGAGCACGGAGCACCATGCCGAAGCAGGCAAAGCCGTGTCCACACCGGGCACGAGAGACGCGTGGGGCGCGGGGCTGTGGGATCAGCAGGCGACCCAGTGAGCGGCTGCGGCTCCCGTCGCGTGTGGGCGGCCGGCACGCGAAGCTCGCGACCCCTCGTAACGTTGTTGCCCATCGCTGGGCCGGATGACTGGACCAAGCGTCGCGCGGTTGAAGGGTTAAGATGCCCATGTCCGTTCGGCCCCGGCTGGTTGGTGATGGAGGCCAAAGTAAGGGGGCGGGAGGACCAGCTGTTGGGCCGGTTTGCTTTCTTTAGTTCTTCTCACCCGAGGAGTAAGGGCCCAAGTAGAGCGCAAATTATGGATCTCTCTAGTCCAAATCCGAACAAAATACAAGCAAGCGTCACCACCCAAGTTCAGCTTCGTGATCGATGTTTTGTCGTATACTACGATCGAAGAAAGCACGGCCTGGAGGAAGATGCGAACGTACGTACATCAGCCATAGTGTCGCACGCGGCACGCCATAACGTGCCAAGCAGCGGTATCGATCGATCGTCCAGTCTGTGTCGGATTACTGGTTGGCAGCAGCAAAATCCCCCTCATCGATCTCGGCAACGCCCACCGGGCCCCGGCCGCGCCCGCGCCTACTAGCTCGCTATGCTCAGCAGTCACCACATCGGTGGCTAGCGGCTAGCCGGCTGCTAGGCTCGCCCCCGCGACCGGTGCCGGCCGCATGCGCGCCAACGCGCAACGCGCCAAGCCAAATCCCCAAAAGCAACGGGCCGAGCACGCAGGCGAATCGATCGTTCGAAAGACCGGATGGGCGCCCGTCGCGTACGCGCACGCCATACCGCTCCAAACCAAACCAACACCCCCGACCAACCTGCTCTGCTCCCGCGCGCGCGCATGCCGGCCGGAGAGCCGTTCGATCGATCAACTTCGCCAGACCGAATGATTACGCCCCCCGCCGTGGATTTTAGCTTAGCTAGCCAGTCCGGCGCGCGCGCTACCGGACACCGTAGGGAAAAAAAATAAAACCATCCATCGGTCGACCGATCGATCGCGCCGCGAGGTGTCGCATTCGATCGGCGCTGCCGCGCGAGCGATGAGGTGACTCGCGAGTGACGACGCTGCCCCGACCGGCCGTCCGGCCTCTCATAATTTGCTGAATTGATGGGAGTACTGGCTCTCGCTGTACTGTGTGGCTCATCCATCACGTACCATTTTCTTGGACTGTTACTAGTAGTAACATACCCCTACGTATGCCTCTTGCTCCTCTGGTTCCGAGAGGAACACGTACGTAGGGAACAGTGGAGGGTATGTGGCACTGGGCTGATCAACAACATGGTAGGAGATTGGGGGACGGAGAGGGATGGGAGGGGGGCAAGAAGCTAGCCGGCTAGATAGTGTGGGTGATTGGGATCGAATGACGGCTAGTCATTAGCGGCTAGCTAGCTAAGCAGTGGAGGAGGTTTGGGGGTCGGGGTCGACGTGCAGGTGACAGACAGGTGGGGACACCGAGGGGCTCTCTCTAGGATCCTGTACTACATGGCTGCTTGTGCAGTGTACGTGAGCCAGGGGACAGAGGTCTGCTCGGCCATTGCCTATCGTTAGCGGTACACCGTGCACTGCTCGCTCCACAGTTCACTGACGGTCCGGCCATGACCATCAGTAGTATGTCGTACCACCCTAAATTAAGTCGCGTAACGTCCTAAAGATTAGTAATGCCTCCAAATTTCTGAACTACACAAAACATGCGTAGATAAATTATAATCCGTAGAAAAACTGCATGATGCCAACAGCCACGACCGATATGAGACAGTTGATAAATGCTTTGCCAACAAATATATATCTTACTGTTCAAGGGAATGTAATTAACAACATAAGTTTTCAGGATCCTCATAGCTCTATTGGAGCGGCAATGTAAAAAAGTTAATCCAAAATATTAGGGACTGCCTACATATCATATCATTCAACACAAAACACCCTAAAATCATGTGAATTCTACACCATCTTATCGTTTTGAGATTCGTGCAATCCCCAAAAATTTCTAACCCTTCTTCCCCCTCCTTGTTCACACCGCTGCCATTGCCAGGCTTCATTGATCCCCTGCCTAGCTCCTCCCCCACCACCGCACCTGCACGCAGCCGCTCCACTTCGCTAGCATCGGAAGACGCCAACGAGCACCAGAGAGGCCCAATGTACCTCCCCCCTCACCCCTCCCTACCTTTCCCCTCCTCCTCAAGCCGGCAAGGATGAGGTGACCTTGCCCTATTGTCTTCCCCCATCTTCGATAGCTCCTTGCAGTCGGAGACACTCTCGCCTTCTCATCACTCGTTAAGCTTTGTCCCCACCAACAACACCGTCACACCGTCCACTGCCAACTCCACTACTTCGGTGGGGCACCACCTCTCTACCCACCCGTTCCACTGCTACCAAGCTGCCACTTCTTACTGTCATTCCTCTAAGCCGGGGAACATCCCCTTCCCCCACCCCTTCAACACCAACCCACTCTAAACCCTAAACCTAACTTGTTAGGCCATTGTTGATCACTGGAGTTCGTTGAGGTCACCGGAGTTAGAGAAGGAGACATGGCACGAATCGCAAAACATATTCTAAGGTCCTAAAGATTACAAATGCAAGATTTTAGTCCCAATTTTTTTTGTCGAAGGTGATTATGGTGGGAATGGTTGCATTCATTTTAAATGCTAACCCCCAAATTTATATGTGCTTTTCATGTGAGACTAATTACTCCAGCATCACACAAACATGTTAGCCACATGGGTGTTTGCTAGCAGGCCGGTGTGGTACCTTTGGGATTGTGCCCATAATGTATCTTACTCACAACTTGTAAATTTATATGTAGATTATCCATGCATCATTTAGTAAACCACACTGTGCTTGATATGACTAAGACAAATAATCTGAAAATAGTTGAACTTACTGCATATATGATCGGCTTGTACGTCACCACTGTATATATGATCAGCATGTAGCCATGTACTACTCCAAGCCCTTCACGCATTTCTTAGCAACCTATGGCTAAGCTAGGCAAGCATTTTTTTTAGCAGTTTCGGACGTACAAGCAGAGAAGAACCATGGTACTCCTACGTACCATTTCATTCTCTTTGCCTGATTGAGCTGGGCTGAAAACGCTGAAGACATACATGTTATTCTGCACACTACAGGCCAAATATATATGTAAAGCTTGCCTTTGTATATCCGTTTATAGATATAGAAGTCGATTTTTTATGTATTAATTATCTTAAAAATATATATTCAAAGAAGGCAGGATTTTCAGCATTTCTCGGAGACAGTAAGAAACCGTTAAAATTAAGCCAATAACGGCGGATAATTCTGTACGTTGATATTTGATCAGATGACATATCGATTAGGATTTTGAATATCACGTATTATAGTACTATGATTTGTGGAATTATTGTATCACACACATTTAATTGACGATGGAGCTAGCCGCAGATCAGTCCATGCATGACAACATAATTGAGACTGATCAGTAAGTTGTGACATGAGCGGTCCCTTTCTGGCAAACTGTGACACAAGGGCTCAGTTGATACAACTGAAAGGAAACACACACAGTACCTAAACATCCACACATGCACACACATGTACCCCCGCGCCCACACGTTCAGAGAAACGCATCTTGGCTACCTGCACAAAAAGTTGTAAAAACTTCGTACTCCACTCCAGCACCGAGTCATGAATCATGAGCAGTCTGATTGCTAGCCTTGATCGATCGATCCTTGATTCCTTACAGGTGATCAGATAATGTGTAGACTAGTGTCCATGAATGCAGCTTGTCGCACTTGTTTTGTTTCCTCGTGCATGGCATGACATATGATTAATTTGAGGCCCTTGCTGGCTGTGCAGCTAGCTAGCTAGCTGCTGTTGCTTGCTTGACCTGTTCAATTAAAAACTATACTAGTAACACTAAGAATCGAATAATCAATCAAGTTCTGAAACCTACCCCTGAAAAGCTTCAACTTGCTCCAACAGTCCAACTGCACCTAGTAAACAACAGAATCCACGACGAGGTGCTACTAGTAGTAATATTTATAAACCGGTCCTTAACTCATCATCTGGCGGGTCGATTGGTCGGAGCACTAACACATCCTTCAACCCCTCACTTGACCTCCAGCATCCAAACAACAGAGAAAACATCAAAGTGACCTCAGCCCCTACACACACAATCACACCACCAAAAACCAATGCTAATTAATTAACCAAGGAGATTTTTTTTAAAACAAAAACAGATCAGTTGGAATGGTTCACCGCCAGATATATTTATACACACTATATATCTCTCCTCCTTGGGGAGGAGCTCCTGTCCCAATCCATGACATGGAACAAGAAGGCAGTGATAAATATATATCCACACATTGAGAAATAAACAAGGAGATAGATAGGCATGTAATGTGTGCATGCAGGGACAAGGAGATAGGCAGCAAAACTAAAGAAGGCTTGAAAAATAAAAATAAAAAGGGTGGGTCTGAAAGGCCCCCGGCCCACTCGCTTCCAGGGCAAGGGTTAGCGGACAAAGACCATCACAAAATCCTATACGACCATATTCCCCTCCACAATCCCGTGCCAAGCGCTACCCTCCACGCCTGGTTTTGTACTACCTCTCCACCCTTTACTACTTTAAAAAGTGGCACGCACAGGCGCACCTCACATCCAATCACCAAACCCAAACCCTCTTTACCTCTACACATATTTCCTCCGTTCCAATATAAACAAAACTAAAAAGTGATTTGTTATAATCGAATACAACAAATTTGAACAGCCCCTGTCCAAATTCGTTACACTCAGTTATGTCAAATTATCTTCTAGGTTAGTTTATTATGAAACGAAAAGAATACACGGATACACACACCGCCACACCACTGCAGCCCCCAACCCTACCCCTCCAAAAGGCCCTTTCCCCCTTGGACTTTCCACACCTCGCCCTGATTCCCTTTCCTCTTCTTTCTCCTCCCCTCTCCAAATTGCTTTGCCAACAAATTAGGTGGCCTTGGATTGGATCCGTCCATTGGAGTTGAGTTGGCACAGAAACACATGCTGCTTTGCTAGTGTGCCTAGTGAGAATCAGTGTGTGCAAGAGGACAACATGCATGCACTCCTCCCACCTCGGCCAGGCCTCCTCTCCTCCCGGCCCCTGAAGCTTATATATACACACACACTCCCCTTCTAGCTCCCCTCCAAGAAGCCCCCAATTAGCTCTAGTGATCGATCACCACCACTCCAATACATTGCAGTTGCAGTTGGTTAGTTGATTTGCTAGCCAGCTTTGCAACAACAAGCTCCAACAAAGCAAGCACCAAACACCACATACTACATACTTTGCCCTAGCTAGCTAGCCAGCTGCATGCTACATACATGCGAACCTGCAGTCTCTCACACACATCATCATCATATCGCAACAGTGACCTAGCCTGCAGCAGCTACTACACGTAAAGGTTAAGAGAGCCCTTTGCGGTTGCTTGCTAGCTTGCTAATTGTTGATCTCTAGCTCGATCTGATGAGAAGGCATGGCAGCAGCGAGGCCTCCCCTGCGATCATCCACACATCTTCCATAGCTCTCCTCCAGGAGAGGTTCAGAAACCTGCAGAAGGTGAAGGAGATGAGGGAGGCGGGCAAGGAGCTGAACAGGGTGCGCCTCGGCGCCGATGCTCTCGACCGCGCCGCCGTGGCCGGCTCGTCGTCGGCGTCGGCTCTCGACCTTGGCCTTCACGCGGCGGTGAACGGCGCCAATGAGCAGCCGAGGTGGTTCTTGCACCCGGACTTGGTCCGGCCGTCGAGGCCTCTACATCACGGCCTCGGCAGCGGCAGCGGCGTCGTCCAGGCCTCGCCGTCGTCGACGCCGGCGACGACGAGCCCGTGGACGACGATGCAGAATTCAGGCTATAGAGGCGACGTAGACGTCGACACCTCGCTTCATCTGTAAACCTAGCTATATGGTGGTATATGCACGCGCGTATGCATGCGGCCCTGCTGTTCTTTCGTTATTCTGTACGGCTTGTAAGTCCCGGACTTATTTGCAGTACTTTTGTTGCATTTTTCCTTGTAACTTCTGCTGTGTTACGTACTCTGTGAGGTATCCGAGATAATGGATCGAGATATATGATCTTCATCTGCAAGGTGTTTAACTAGAATATATATACTCTGCTTATTGTACAATACAAGGTTATTTTTTAAAAAAAGCTGTTTGAAAAGAATTAATATATAGTATAATATACTACTATAGACTTTAAATAATTCTAATGATGGAATATATGGTACAGCATCTCCATATACTGAAAATGAAATGATGTTGTCCAATTAACATCTGCAAATTATATTTATTTAGTTTCACTTGTTCGTTAATTGGGTGTATGTCTACCGTACCGTGGCTAGCAGCTACACCCAGAAACCAATTTATTTTGGAATGGACGGAGTACTAGCGTCCTGTTCCACTGCTCATGGCTAGGAAGATCACAAGCATCACATGGATGATGCATGGCCTACTGGAACTGACATGTCACTTTAAGAATGTACTGCTGCTGCCTCCTTTAGTCAGAAACTGAAATCGATCACGGATAGTACGTGAGTCGATCGCCAGATAAACTGTGGCCACGGTATTTACTATAGCGTGCCAAAAACCATGACTTCATAACTATCCCAAGATGGATATGTACCTAGTTTAAAAGAGTAAATAAAATAGAATGGAATCTTAGTCAAAACATACTTACTCTCTGTTTGATTTTTAGTTACCTTTTAGTATCCAACTTTAATTTTATCAACTTTTTAAACATCTATAACAATATAAATTAATAGTATCATATCACCATGAGAATATTCTTAACAAACGAATTTAGAGATAAAAGGTCTAATAGTTTCGAGCATTTCACAATTACATGGAAGATGTGCATGTATATACACCACAATGAACACACAACTATGGGTGCACCTTCAAACACACTCATAAAGGGACGAAGGCCAGCAACAATCTTGACCACCTCACTAAAATTCTATTGAATGCACTCACGCGTGCGTAGTATATTCGTAAACACCAAAATTTAGAACCGGCACCATGATATCCTCATTGGTTTCACTATGTTGGTACCGGTTCCAAAAACCAACATCTATGAGTGCTTTAGAATCGACATCAATAATAATTTCTCTGCTAGTGACACTATCGATGCTTTCCTACGTTTCGAAGATTTAGCTAATTAAATGAAAAAGAAAGAGTGGCACATGAGTGTACTTTCTCCACCAAGCTAACAAATACTCCATCAGTTTCAAAATATATGTATTTCTAGTGTTTGTAGTACCACTTCTAATACTACTCAAAGTTCTCATTAATTACCTTCCGTTCAAATTTCTATCCTACCCTAACCATCCCATTTAATCAAGGGCATTAGAGTTTTTTTTTCTCTTGAATATCAATCTTTGCTAAGAACTATAAGGCTGAGTTCGTTTCCTACCGTTCCAACTCATTTCTCTCATTTTCCGCGCGCACGCTTTTCAAACTGCTAAATGGTGCGTTTTTTGTAAAAAGTTTTTATACGAAAGTTGTTTTAAAAAATCATATTGATCCATTTTTGAAATTTTTTTTAGCAAATACTTAATTAATCATGTGCTAATGAGTCGCTCCGTTTTGCGTATCGGGAAGATTAACTCCCAGCACCAAGAAACGAACTCAGCCTAAACGCTTCAATATATTTTGAAACAAAGGGAACACACATTTATAACATTTAAAATTTATCCATAAATATAAGATTTTTTTATGTACGTACTACTTTCCTACTAATTCATCCAACCAATGCATTAATTATTGCTCACTGTTAGTTTGCATCCGTTGAGCGTGATGTTTTCCACTAAAATATAATCTCAGTATTTTCAGTTTCACCTCAATTTCTGTTAAAGATGGGACTATACATTACTAATTTTACTAGTATTACCATGAATGTAAAATTAACTAATCGCCTTCTTAATAACGAAATCCTCAAGTAATCATATCCAGTGGCCTTAGTAGGTCACTTCGTTCTTTTCGTGTCTTTCGTACTTGATTGACCGTTGGAAACAAGGGCTTCTGACAGAGTACGCGCATGATAGGCTCTTCCAAAACAGCGGCATGTGACGCCTGCCATCCTGTCCAGTAGTAGCCGCGAGATTACGTAGGAGTACAATATATCGTCCATACAATGCCACTACCAGTCTACCACTTGATCATCGTTTCCTTTAATCCGCTTGCTGCGGCACACGACGTATCTGTCAGTAAGACATTCCTTTTATAGACGAGTTAATAAACTACGGTAAAATCATATACTCGATAGTATATGATAAGATATTCTTTAATTAAATAAATACTGTTGAAAGAGAAAGAAATTATCTTTCCGAAATAAAAGGTGTCAGAGTCCTAATCGAGAAAGATAAAGTTTCCTTGAGCCATATTTCGTTCTATTTATCTGAGTTCTACTTGGAGAATGAGGTAATCTCTGCTATATAAATAAGGTCCCCACGGTCAAGGAGACAATCAGTGACAAATAAGAACAAAACCAACGTCCAGAAGCAATTTGGAGGAAGTCATCGCCATATTCGTCGAATAGATCTCGCCGGGTCGTTCTCGGCAGCCTCTAATCGATGAAATCAGTCAGTCGTTCTATTTTTTATTATATTCTGAGCATTTTCCTCATCAATAATCTATATAAACTAAAGTAGGGTTATTACTCATCTTGAGGGTCCGAACCAGTATAACTCTTTGTCTTTTGTTTGCTTGATCGATTCTCGCGAATACCCTGGTTTCGACAATCCCCATACTATACAAATACCTTGGTCAGCGTACAATCCGTTGACAATGGCCCGTCAGGTAGGGGGCTTGGTGCTTCAAGGTTACAACGAGATGAGTTCAAGAACAAGATTCGCCGACGAGGGCTTCTACAACCAACCTGGCCGAGGAGATCCAACCTAGCCAACCTGCTCCATTGTCCAAGTCGGCTCCATCGTCTTTCTAGTTTTCGCAACAGTCCCGATCTCACCTCTCTTAGTAGATGCCGAGAGCGAGGCCATGACAACGGTACAGGCGAATACCTCCACTTCACCGGCCGCCTCTCCGGTTCGATTCGAGAACAAGGCACTGAAACCCCAATTTGTCGATGGAAGCCCTAATGCAGCCCAGTCGTTGGCTTCGGCTGGCAAGCGTGTGCTGACAAGCAAATCTGCTGACAAAGATGGTGCATGGTGTCCAATCCACAAGACTACTAGTCATCCGTTGGTTGGATGTCGTGTCATCATCCAGGTGAAAGCTGAACTTGATGCCTGCGAAGAGTGAGGGGTTCAATGCACTTCTCCGTACAAGGTTTGGTGCTTAATCCACAAAACCAAAAGTCATCCCCAAACAAGCTGCAAGATGTTCTTAAAGCTTGCGGGACCGATCAGCCGAGTTTCATGTTGTCCGATCCATGCTCATAGAGATTGATCTCGTGCGACTTCCATGGACAATGACCCTTCAGATCGTATGGTAGGATTCATCGGAATTGATCCCGACGAACCATCTATCCTTCATGGCCTGGATGACTTGGAATCCTCCGGTTCAAGTTCTCCGCACGATGCAAACGTGGTCGACATAGAGATCGAGGATAGGGGTGTGGACGAACGCATGCCACGGGGTTCCACAGAGGAAGGTGAGTTCGTCCAATCTCCAGACACATCCCCTTCTCGGTCGGAGCTTGTTCGTGCTCCCGCCGAGCACTTCACCGTCGTCAACAATCTGCTTTGTCAACCTCCCTTCGACCCAATAACCCTTTCGGAGGCGAACACGTGGTTAGAGCGAATGGAGTCCACTATTACCAATCTCAATTATGCCTTTGCAGCAGCGGTTGACCCGCCGCCTCCGCTAATCCCCCCTCAGGTCGACGAGGTCACCGAGAACATTGGCACTCCCAATGCCCCTCGGAACGGTGAACCTCGCATCCCTAAGAACGCATCGCCACATTGGCGGGCTCAACATGCGTCTCCCGTGAACAACTAAACGGCCGAAGGCGACAACAACAGGATCAGCGCAACGACGGATGCCGACAACCCCAAGATCATCAGCATAGGGGCAGTCGTCAGGACGACATCCCAGATCGTAACACAACCCGCGGTCACCAAGATGCCCTAGTATGCCAAGGTGACAGTGAACACGACGAGAACGATGACTCCCGATCTCTGAACCCAAGACATGTCCGAGGTCATGACCGTCGACGTCGTGATCACACGCACGACTATGGTGATCCCTCGTCATCTTCTTCTTCGTCGTCTAGGGCGGTTCACACGGCTGCCATGATCACCAACCACCCTTTCTACCTGAAGGCGGATGTATGGCTTTTAAGCCTTCCGTTCGAGATGTAAATTGGACCCCGAAATTCCGTTCCACGGCAGTAGAGAAGTACGACGGAAACACAGATTCAGAGGAGTTCTTACACGTCTACTGTACTTTTCTATATGCTGCTGATGCAGACGACAACGCACTCGCAAATTATTTACTCACATTGTTAAAGGGATCTGCTTGTTCATGGCTTGTTTATCTTCCTCGAAACTCGATATCTTCCTGGGCGGATCTTTGGAAGCAGTTCGCCGTAAATTTTCAAGGCACCTACAAGAGGCATGCGGTCGATGTCACGCCCGGAAATTTTCCCAAATTTCCAGACCATTTTGTATATTAAGTCCCTGTCCAGGCATCAACCAGGGTACACAAAACGACAAATCAATAAACAGATCCAAACGTAAATAAAGCGATAAATACTTACAACAGAGGCACTTAGTCCTCACACCAAAAAGAAAACAGCAGCGGAAAGAGACGATCCTAGCGGGCTTCAGCTCCACTCCACAGGCAAACTCAACTGAGGTCTGAGCCTTGATCCTCTAACTTCATCTTCAACCCAGAAGTACTAAACTTCTGAAAAAGGGGAAAAATAGCAAGATTGAGTACACCTACCGTACTCAACAAGCCACACCAATGATGCAAACGTGCACAGGGGAGACAAAGGGAGGCTTATGGCTATTTGCAGAAAAGCGGTCGAAAACCTTTACATTTTAAAACAGTAAAACAGTTGTTTAGTTAAGACAATATTAAATCTCCACTGAACAACGCTACAACCACGTTGAACAGGCCCAACCATTCCACCTAAACTACACCAGTTCAGTAAGTCAAATTAATTAAGCATGTGGGACTAATCACGGTGAATCTGGTCGATCGCCCATAACCGCGGGCACGGCTATTCGAATAGTTTTACTCTGATCAGAGGTGCGCAACTGTACCCACAAGACATGATTCCACACATGTTACCATGCCCCGAAGTATCACCACGATACTGCAAAGGGGGAAATCGTGACAAGACCTTTCGCATAACTCCTCCTAACCAAGCGCACCACACCGCAGGTTTCGCCCGCACCCCTCAAAAGGCAGTGGGCAGCCCCCCCTCGTGCCTTGGTGAATCCGGCAGCCGGTCAACCGATATATCCCCGGCCGAACCGACTCCATCACGCCCACCCTTTCCGGGGAGCGTCGGCTAGGAAAGAGCTATACTACGAGTCCAGCAGTTGCCCATTCTTGCTTGTGGTAAGCACTGTTATTCTTCCAGAGTTTCCCATGAACTGGTCCTTAATTGCCATGGGTGCGACCAGCAAAACCATGCACCCACAGCCCACCATTAAGTCATATTTTAGTTGGATAATTGCAACCAATAAAACATGGTCGGGTGTCTCGAGCGAACTGCTCGTTAGAAGCTAATTGTAAACAGTGTAATTGTCCCATTAAATGAGCTAGTGGTAATTAAGCATGGCTAAGCATATATAATTCTAGCAAAGTCAACATAAGTGACTTACGCTAGTCAGATTATCACCAAAGGTTAACAAAGGACGGTTAACAAGTAAACATGGCACAAGCGAACGGATAGGTAAACCCTATTTCCATGTAATTAGCAAAACATGCACTTTATTTGCAAACGTAAAACATTTTGTAAAATAGGTACAACATGCTCAAGGGGAATATCTGACTTGCCTTGCTTCTTCAAACAATCTTCCGGTCTCTTTCCTCGCGAGCGCGAACTTCCGAAACGGCGAAATCTACACGCTGGCACGCAAAACGAGGAAAAACTCTAATAAAAACCAAGTAAACAGTACATAAAAAGTAAACAAACATGTAGAGCTCAATTTTAGATGAATTTTGCAAGTTGAATGGCTCAATTTGGAGTTCGTATGAATTAGATATGAATTTTAGAAGTTTTGAGCCATTTAAATGATTTTCTGGAAATTAAATTGATTTATTGCGCAATTATTAATTAATTTTACAAAGGAAAGGGCTACGCTGACATCATCAAAGGGAATCGGCGCCGGAACGACGGGTCCCACGTGTCAACGGGTCAAGGGGCGGACAGTCCACGGTGGAAAAGCACCACGTGGCACCAACGTGGCGACCACGGCGGACGAAAGGGAGAAGGTAGCGCCGACGTGGACGCCAACGTGGCGAAGCCGCGGGCGGCCACGTGGTCTGGGTGTGGACCGGACCAAACAAAGGGGGCCCACGTGTTAGCGATATAAAAGTCGGCGAACCGGGGAGGTAAAGGAGGTAAATTGGACTTGCAGGAGGAAGGGAAAAAAAAGACTGAGAGGGAGGTAAACTGGACTTGAGGAGGTGAACTGGACTTCCTTGGAAAAAGTTAAAAGGGCCGAGGGACATAAAGTAGACTTTTGTGTGGAGAAAGGATAATAGGCCGAGGGCCCAATAGAGGAGAAAGGGCTGGGAGGGACGTGAAGTGGACTTTTCGTGAGAAGGTGGGCCAATCGGGCCGAGCGGGGTGATGGGCCGGCCTGAGAAAAGGGGAGGGGGACGCAAATTAGACTTTTGCGGGGAGATGGGCCAATCGGCCCGACGGCCGCTGGGCCGGAGGGAGCGGTGGGCCGGCCCGGAAAAAGAAGGAGCCGGCCTCTAGGCCGGGGCGGGCGGCTAGGGTTCGACCGAAACCCTAGGCCGACCCGGTGAGGGCACGGCGGCGGCGGTGCGGCGGCGGGCGGCCAGCGGCGACAACCGACGACGCGGGCATGAGCGGCGCGGCGGCGGCCGGGCGACAGCGCGAGGCGGCGACGCGAGGACGGCGGAGGCGCTGTGGCGGCGACGGCGCACCGGGGGGAGGAAAAAAAAAGAAGAAACGGGAGAGAGAGGAGCTCTCCGGGCGGCAACGGCGACGGAGTCCGGCCGGAGGCGCGGTCGGGAAACCGCGGCGTGGCCGCGGCCGGATGCGGCGGTCGGCATGGCAGAGCGGTGGCGCGCGCGGCGGCGACGACCCGGGCGGCACACACGACGGCGGCCGGGAAGGAAGGAGGAAAAGGGGTGGCGGCGGAGCTCACCCGGGCGGTGACGAAGGAGGCGGCGGCGGCTCCAATCTAGGGTTTGGGGCGGCGGCGGAGGGGAAAACGAGGGGTGGCCTCGGGGGGGGGGAAATATAAGGGCGGCGCGGCGGGAGGCGCGGCGGTTTTCCGGGCGGCCTTTGGGCCACGGCCTCAGGCCGGCCCGGGAAGGGGAGGGGGCGTGGGTGGCGCGGGCGCGGCCTGGGCCGCCTTGGGCTGAAGGAGAGGGGAGGGGGTCGCGGGGGTGCGGGAGAGAGAGAGGATTTTGGGCCGAAAACGGCCCAAAACAAAAGGGACATTTTTAAATTCGTTTTTTAATTAATTTAATCAGTTGAATGATCTTTGTGACTTTAAAATTATTTCTTGAGCTCCAAAAATTCACGAAAAATTTTGGAGAGTACTTTAAGGCACAGAGAATATTTCAAAAATATTTCCGGCCATGATTTTTAAAGGAAATTTTTGATTTCCTTGCTAATTTCACTTGTTTAAATTGCTTTTGATTTTTATTTAATTTCTGGAAAATGTATTATTAGGTAATTTTTAATCCCGATCGAAAATCGGGGTGTGACAGTCGAGGACAATCTTCACACCCTTATATAGAAGCCCGACAAAACCCTCCGACAATTTATTTGGCGGTTTAACGAGTGTCAGAACATAATCCCCAAGGTCACCGACGCATCTGTGATACGGGCCTTCAAATCTGGCGTCTGAGATCGCTATACGATTCAAGAACTGGCGACAAGGCGGGTGTCGTCCACCATGAAGCTGTTCGAGATCATTGATAGGTGCGCCCATGTAGACGAAGCTATCCGAAGAAACGGCGGGAAGGAGAAAGTGGCGAAAGAGAAACAACTGGCTAAAAAAGACAACCCGGAACCAAGTCGCAAATCCAGTTGCAAGAAAGGAGGAAAAAGAAAGGCATAGTCGAAGGTCTTTGTCGCAGAAGAAGATAAGCAAGCTCCCCAATGACGTCCTCCACAAGACAACAGCCTAGTGCGATAGTGATGTCTGGTACACAAGACCAGCGCTCACAAGTTCGAGGAGTGCAACGTGTTCCATAAGGCTATGGGTAACAAGATCGCCCAAGACAAGGGAAAAAGGGTTCGCGTGGTAGAGAAGGACGACCATAATCCTTCGACCGATGACTAACCAGAGTTCCCCGATTTCATTGACTTGGCCAATACGTGGCCCATATTTTTGGCAGCTCAACTTCTTATTCGTCAAAAAGAGAATACAATAAGGTAGAACACGAAGTGTGCTTCATAACCCGGGAGACGATGTCTAAAATGAAGTGGTCAGTTAAGAAGATCGAGTTCTCTAACGCCGACCACCCAACCCTAACGACAGCCCCCGGACAATATCTGATAGTAGTTGAACCTACTATTCGGAACGTCAAAGTCGCTCGAGTCCTAGTCGATGGCGGCAGCGCCATCAATCTCCTCTTCGCCAGCATGCTCGACTCATGGGGATCCCAAGAAGCGAGCTCGTCTCTTCAGAACAGCCCTTCCACGGCATTACCACAGAGTCATCGTCAAGGCCTCTAGGAAAGATCACGTTGCCGATGACATTTGGCAATGCTGACAACTTCCGAACGGAGCAGATCACGTTCGACGTAGCCGAGTTCGACACAGCCTACAACGCTATTCTCAGAAGGACAGCACCGACCAATTTCATGGCAGCATCACATATATTATTCTTATCAGGTGATCAAGATACCAGGACCCAAAGGGACAATCACAATATCGAGGAATGCGAAGATGGTCAGGTAGTGTGACAAGAGGAGCCCCGACATGGTCGAGCAAACTCCCACCACACCCACCCCAACTGAACCTCTTCGGAAAGTGACCAAGCCCAACGTAGCGCCCAAACCAGACAACGCGATAAAGATAATGCCGCTGACTTGTAGCACCATCAACAAGACGGTCAGGATCTGGGCCGAGCTCGACAACAAATAGAAACTCAAGCTCATCACCTTCCTTTGCGACAATGCAGACGTGTTCGTTTGACAACCGTCCGACATGCCCGGGGACCCAAGGGAGGTGATTGAGCACAAATTGATGGTCCGGCCCGACGCAAAACCCGTCAAGCAATAATTGCATCGTTTCGCTTCAGACTGCAAGGAGGCTATACAAGAAGAACTCGACAAACTTCTCAAAGCCGGTTTCATCAGAGAAGTCCTTCATCCAAAGTGACTCGCAAATCCATTCATGTGTGCAAGGCCAACGGCAAATGGAAGGTGTGCGTAGATTTCACCGATCTAAACAAGATATACCCGAAAGAGTACTTCCCCCTTCCACGTATCGACCAACTGATAGATTCTACTGCTAGATGTGAGTTGTTGAGTTTTCTCGACGCCTATTTCGGGTACCATCAAATCATCTTGGCCAAGGAAGATGAGGAAAAGACGGCCTTCATCATGCCCTTCGGTGTATTCTGCTATGTTAAGATGCCCTTCGACCTGATCAGCGATGGGTCCACGTACCAGCGCGAGATTCAAGAGGCTTTCCAATCTCAACTCGGCAACAACATTGAAGCCTACGTCGATGACATTGTTGTCAAAACAAAGACGTGAAATTGTCTCATCGATGGCCTACGGGAAACATTCAACAATCTCCGAAGACACCGACTCATGTTAAACCCAAAGAAGTGCATGTTCGGAGTATCATCAGGCAAACCGCTCAGCTTCCTTGTCTCCGGATGAGGTATCGAAGCAAACCCGGACAAGATCAAGGCCATTAAGAACATGAAGTTGCCAACAAGGCTCAAAGAAGTCTAGAAACTCATAGGATGTATGGTAGCTCTAAGTCGATTAGTGGCAAGGATCAGAGAGCGAGGACTACCCTTGTCAAACTTTTAAAGAAACAAGAGAAGTTCGAGTGGACAACTGAGGCCGAGGAGGCATTCTCCGCACTCAAGAGTTACCTCGCCAATCCACCTGTCCACAACCACCGGAGGAGCTCTTCCTCTACATCGCCACAACACCATACTCCGTAAGCACCGTCATCGTTGTCGAGCGCGAGAAGATTCAGCACCCAGTTTACTATGTCAGTGAAGTACTGCATGACGCCAAGACAAGATATCCTCAGATCCGAAAGCTGCTCTACGCTATGGTCATGACATCTCGAAAGTTGTGCACTACTTCCAGGCCCACAATGTCACGGTCGTCACCTCGTACCCCCTTGGTGAGGTTGTCAGAAACAAGAAAGTCGCAGGAGGCATTGCCAAATGGGTCATCGAGCTCAGCCATTTTGATGTCCACTTTGTTCCACGAACAACCATCAAGTCTCAGGTACTCGCAGATTTTGTCGCTGACTGGACCGCCCCAAGGACGGTAAAGCCGACCAAATGGACAACGAGCGATCGACAATGGCCTTCGATGCAGCCTTCAACAGCCAAGGAACAGACGCTGGATTTGTTCTAACTTCACCGACCACAGATCAGTTTCGACATGTCGTGCAACTAAACTTCCATGCAACCAACAACACTATCGAGTACGAAGGACTTCTCGTCGGACTAAGAGCCGCGTATCACTCGGGGTCAAGCGACTAATTGTGAAAGGGGACTCAGAAATAGTCGCTAACCAAGTACATAAGGACTATAAGTGCTCTAACTCCATGTTGTCCAAGTATCTCGCCAAAGTCAGAAAGCTGGAAAGAAGGTTCGACGGGTTCAAGGTACGCCACGTCTACTGTAAAGGCAATGCTGATGACGACAACCTTGCCCGTCGAGCTTCCAGAAGAGAACCAAAGAAACCAAGTATGTTTCTTGACGTGCTAACCAATCCTTCAGTCAAGAGCTCATCGTACGACGACATCGATAGGACCACCGACGTTGGCTCAGGGGCTACTACTCAAAACGGCAAGCTCATCGCAAACATCGAGACAACTATGGATTGGCGCACGTTGCTCATCGAATTCCTCAACGCCAACATGCTGCCGGACGACGACATGGAAGCAGAGAAGCTCTCCCAACAAGGGAAGGCTTATTGTATGATTGAGGACGATCTATACAAGAAAGCCGCGAATGGAGTACTGCTGAAGTGCGTCGCGTCCGACGACGGTAAAGAGCTACTGCTCGACATCCACGAAGAAATCTGCGGATCACCCGCCGGAGCAAGAATGTTGGTCGGCAAGGCCTTTCGACAAGGTTTTTACTAGACATCGGCTCTTCAAGTTGCCTCCGACATGGTACAACGATGCAAAGCCTATCAGTTTCACAACAAGCGCGCCAAATTACCAGCTCAAGCCCTCGAAACTATCTCTTTGTCCTGGCCGTTCTCGTGTTGGGGGTTGGACATCCTCGGACCTTTCCCGAGAGGACAAGGCGGCTACAAATTCTTGTTCGTGGCTATAGATAAATTCACTAGGTGGATTGAAGCGGAGCCAACAAGAGAAATCAGAGCCAAAAATGCAATTAAGTTCATCAAAGGGATATTTTGTCAATACGGACTTCCAACTCGAACATTGACGGACAATGGCTCCCAGTTCTCGAGCGCTGCCTTCCAGGACTATTGCTCGGAATACGGTGTCATGATTTTCTTTGCATCAGTGTGTCATCCTCTGAGCAACGGACAAGTTGAGTAGGCAAACGGGTTTGTGCTCCAAGGGATCAAAACACGTGTATACGATAGGCTTCTAGCCTACGACTCACGATGGGTTGAGGAGCTCCCTTCTGTTCTATGGGTTGTCTGTACCACGCCGACTACACCAACCAAAGAGACACCATTCCTTCTCGTGTACAGATCTAGAGCCATGCTCCCTACTGAGCTACACTATCGATCAACACGAGTTCGGGAGTACTCAGATAAGGACCAGGACAACAGGCGAGCAGACGACATCAACCTGCTAGAAGAACATCGAGAACGAGTTGCCATCCAAGCAGCTGGATATTAGCAGGCCCTATGTCGCTATCACGACAAGCGCATTCAAGCTCGTACACTTGACATCGGCGATTACATACTCTGACGAGTACAGAACCAGGCAGGGCGCAACAAGCTCTCACCAAACTGAGAGGGATCATACACGGTGGTACAAGTGTTACGACCAGGTGCGAACAAAATCACCGCCGACGAAGGCCATGAGTTATCCAATTCTTGGAACATTGATCAACTACGAAAATTCTATGTATAAGACTAGAGGTTAACCTGTAAGTTGATTTGTATCAGTTTTTATATGTATATACGTCTTTTGTCTTATTTATTTCAATGTTTTATTCTATGAACCCCTTTTGCTTCATATTGCCGCAAATCGAAGTCATTTTCTATCGATCTATTACGTTAATGCCAACTAGTTACCGGGTTTTAGCACCTTGGCCAGGGACGCCTGGCACTGTGAGCTAGTCAGACGCTAAAGGTCAAACGACCATGTCAAATTTGGCCATTTCTAGATTACTTTACAGGGCAATACGATGACTAAACCTACCAAGAAGGCCATTGCCAGTTCATCATGGAGAAGATATCTACAGCCAGAGGAGCGAGAGATTGCGCAAGCTGGTCAATCTTGGCAATAGTCCTCCGAGAACGCGTAAATCCCTCTGTTAACAACAAAATTTGGTAAAGATATTCCAGCGATCAAGATTGGATCCGAGGCGGATTTGAAGGAATAAAAGAGTTTTCCAAAACAGACAGCTCATCGGCTGAGGCTGTATCGGCCGATATGGGGTCGGACTCGGTAATCGATACGGGTGTTCTGAATCGGACTTGACAGCCGATACGAGTAGTCTGGGTTCGTGTTGACTTCGGAGGAGGACTTGAAAATATTACTAACTAGGAATTGAGTCCGGATAAGGCAATTGTATCTATTAATTAGGAATAAGAGTTAGTTTCCTTTTTATGATATTGTGGTAAGTGTCCACCTAGGACTTGTTTGTTTAGGAAAGTTATAAATAGTGTCCGGCAAGGACAAGGTTTGTATGTATGGGTATAAATATAAACCCGAGGTCTATGTAAAAGAAAAAAACAGTTCAATATAACACTTTCGGCGCATCGCCATAGTTTTCCTTTTACTTTTCGATGAGTTTGTGCTTCGAGTTTGTCAGCTGGAGGTATGGCTTGTTAATTTACCACACAACCTAGCCAATCTAAGTCGATGGCTGATTTAACCGTATCGGCCGGACCTTGCATAAGGTTTTGTTGGTATCGGCTAAACCAATTTATTAGCCTAGATTGGCATAAGGTATCTACCACGCTGAAAAACATGCAAAGGCTTGATT
The DNA here is from genome assembly GCA_008326285.1 of Oryza officinalis. Classification (NCBI taxonomy): domain Eukaryota; kingdom Viridiplantae; phylum Streptophyta; class Magnoliopsida; order Poales; family Poaceae; genus Oryza; species Oryza officinalis. The sequence goes on along the minus strand of BDMV01000003.1, from coordinate 9,928,829 downwards.
GTCTAGATATCATGTATCTTTTTACACTTTGCTGCATCAGCCCTAGTCCTAATTAGAACCATGATCTCTAGCCTGTCTCTTGCTTGTAATAGGGGTAGCATTGGAGTTTCAGCCAATCTTATCTGATATGACTGTCTAGTTTTGTTTAAATTCCTTGAATCATACTTTTCATGTTATATCTGCCCCTTATACAAGGATCTCACTTTGGTTAAATATATCAAGCTCGCCTCAATATATTTATCTAGATTGATATTCTTGCATAAGGCTGTATTGGAGTATTAGCCGATACATTATCTATTTTAACCTAGTTATGATTTCATCGGCTAGTATCTAATCTCTGTCTATAGATTATATATTCACAGCCGATGGAGCGTGATTAGGGTTTGCTTTATTTTGTTTACCTTACACCTTACAGCCGATTCGGTCAGATCGCATCGGCTAGGTCCATACGGTATGTCATCGGCCTATTAGTCGATCGGCTATCGTATATCTAACTGTTTTATTGTATATCTTGTTGGTTGCAGGATCAAACCAACTGGCATGCACTGAACCCGTTTGTCTAAGATTTGGACCTGCACTGGAGTCAAGCAAATCTCTCAGGCCGCTGTGTTTTGCATCAACACCCTCCCGAGGAAAGCTCAGGTCCAGCTAGGGATGAGATTCGCAGATGCATGTGAGTACATGTCCTTTGGCGTATCGGCTAGCTCGACGACATTCCTACTTCATGCTGTCGTCGATCCGCTGATCAATGCCGAGAAGCGCGCTGCATGTGTCCCATATCTACCCAGGCACTCAAAGACCGAGTTCTCAGGAGAAGGATGAGCCACGCGCAATTCTTTGCACAATCGCTGTAGAATGGAGCAGCAGTTCTCGAGGTGTGCCAAGATCCATATCTCCCTACCCCTCAGAAGCTTTGTGCCCTGATCTTTCCTAATGTTGTCGGCGGTTCTCTCCAGTTCTTCCTTCTCGTACATAGTTTTTCAGTACTCTACCCACCCTTTCATCTCTGCAAGAGAACGTCCAAGGTCTAGAAAAATAACATCGTTAGCAAATCTTTGGTCTGAGTACAGAGGTAGTATGCTATAATGTTAACAGTTTTCTTACTATGGCACTGTTCGCGCAACGACGTCACTTGGTCCTCCTTAGAGACCAAGGCATTGTCGAAAGCGATGGCAACCAGGGCATGTCCTCTGTCACTTGGCGTCAAGGAGCCCTTAGGTATACTGGGTTCGACAACTATATGTGACGGGTGTCCGCCTTGCTGGACGTCCTCGTTCACGACTTCGAGAAATGTACAATACAGAAACATCGAACATTCAAAAATTCAGAATCAGATAATGCAAAAGGGAAATGTTTTCTACACATCAAGCCCAATATTTGTCCATGTCTATTACAATAAAGGGTGAAATCAAAAAATTTACTCTTCAAAAAAGGGGATAACCGAATCCCCGAGTTCCTCCACCTCTGACATGATGTCGTCACGATGCTCGTCGGCTCCCCCCTTGGTCAAGGCCTCCTCCAAATTGATCTCGGGGTGGGTGAACCTGAGGCACGCGAGGAAATGACACGCTCTAGACTTGAACCCGGTGTGCACCCCGTCCGCTACCTGCTCGGGGTGGTCGTTGGCGGTGGTCTCCAACGCCATGATGAGGGTCCCAAGGGACCCCATCACTGTCGTCTCGTTGGGGAAGGTTGGGTGCTCGATGTGCTTCCCTACAATTTTTGCCACCACGTCGAGAAGCCCATAGTTCACGTGCAGAGCCTAACGGAGGGAGGACAGGTTGTCTCTGATTTCCATAAGCTTGTGCTTGAGACCCTAACGCTGTCGGTCGTTCCCCGTCACCACCTCCCACAGTTTGGCGTTGTCAGCCCATGCTTCTTTGAGCTGGGCTTCCAGCACCGCGACGCGATCGTCGGCAGTAGACACCACTTTCCCAAGCTGTCCGATCTCGGCGATGAGATCTCAAGTGTTTGTCTCAATCAGCCGACAAAGCATGCAAGAGCTTGTCGGCGAACGAAGACGACCGCAAGATCGTGAGGGCGCCGGTTGAGGGGGGATGCGAGGGGAGAACAGCAGCTGAGAGGGGCGATTTAGAGCTCACCTCTTCTCAGGCAGCGGTGCTCTGGCCTGAGTTCGTGGAGGAGCGGCTACAATCGAAGGCGTCCCATTACTACAGAGGAGGGAGAAAGATGGATCTCAGTAGGGCAGAATTTCACTTACCCGGTTTTTTGCTTCTTTAGCAGCAGGGCCTTCTTCGCGGGGGGCCAGCTTTACACTAAAGGTAGTCTGCAGAAAAGAAAGGGTGAGGACGAAAACGACTACCGCAATTATACGGTGAACCTGAGTTTAGGGTCTCACCTTGGTGCCACTAGTCTAGATTAGTTTCCCTGCTTCCAAGGTCTTTGGTAGTGAGGGCCAACGTTTCCTCTTTAGTCCGCTACCTCCAGGGGTGAGGGCCGCGGTTGCTTGTTCAGAAACCGCCTGCTCCTTCAAGGAAGCAGACGCCTGGTGATCGACGAGCGGGCCGATTACATCCATTAAGGGTAATGCCTAACAAAATCAAGATTACTACTCCTACGGGCATTGAAATGTATGACATGGAGCGGTGGTCGAAAATACTTACATTCACGATGGCGTCCTGATCTGTCAACAGGAGGTCATAGAGCGGAGTAGGGATGTCGACGGCGGACGATGGCGGGTCGACTACCAACTTGTTGACGCGCTCGGCCATGGTGTCCTCAAGGAGCTCTGTGATTGCTACAAAAATGACAAGGTTATTAACTGAAGATATTTACAGTTCTTTATGTCAATAAGAGAACTGTAAAATATAGCCCGGTGCGACAGCCGCGTCTCGTCATGTTCCCCCGAGTACAAGTATGCAGGGTGAGAATGTGCTTGGAGAGGTTGGATCCGACAACGGACAAAGTCTTGGATGACTTCATATCCGGTCATACCACGTCCTCGGAGATCATGGATTTTTTCTATGAAACTCGCTAAGGCGAGAGTCATTAAGGGTTTGGAGGACCATGTCTCTAAGCGCATTGCTTTTTCATCGGGGATTTCAAGCATAGGAGATCTGACCTCAATGTGAAGATAGAACCAACTTTTTCACCAATCTTTCCTTGAAGACGAGCAATTAAAGGGGATGTACTCATCTTTCATCCCATCCCGAAGACGGAGGCCACAGCATCCCAAGATTTTGGAGGCCTCCATCCATCTAACCTCGTAGAAGTATCTGAACAAATCTAGAAAAGTTTGTACCACAATGTACGCCTCGCATAGATGGGTAAAGATGCTCAAGAAGGCAATGGAGTTCAGGATGAGGTGAAGGAGGTGGATTCTGTAGAAGTCACGGGAGCAAAGACAGAAACTCAAAAGGAGGAACAAGAAAACCACATTGGACGAAAGAGACTAGTATAATCATTTGCCCATGATTTATCAATGGATATGTACCTCCTTCCGAGCGCGCCACCACTTTTGCGCTTGACAGAGCGCCGTCTTGCTGTAGCTCCCTCATCTCGACCTGTTAGATCCATGGAGAATCGATGAAAGGGGTGGAGGGAGGTTGTGGTTTAGGGTTTTTTGCAGACTTAGGCGATAGAGATTGGAGGCGCAGGGGAGAAGTTTGGGGTTTTTTGCTTTGGCAATCGAAACCCAAATGGATCCCAGAAGTACAATTTATAGATCTCATCCAACGGTTCGAATTTCAAAGAAGACGGATAAATCATCACTGGGGTTTTAGCCAATTTGTTTATAACCATTAGGGTTTTCTGACTTCAATCCAAATGACTGGCCTACGTTGAGTCTTCGGATTCGGGACAACCATATCGCCTGCTCTATACCTTCTCGGTGTCCAAAAACTGTCTGATGAGTCCGAAAATAATTGTTCTCGGAAAAGCAGTTGAAAGATGTCGATAAAATCGTTTGCATTGAAGTCGGGGGTTACTGTTAGTGTCAGGATAACGCATACCTCCTATACAATGGTTAATGAAATACGGTAGAACCATATACCCGATAGTATATGACACAGTATCCTTTAATCAAAGAAATACGATTGAAAGGGAAGGAAATTATCTTCCCAGAATAGAAGATGTCAGAGTCCTAGTCGGGGAAGATAAGATTTCCTAGAGCCATATTCCGTTCTATTTCTCAAGTTCTACTTGGAGAAGGAGGTAATCTCTGCTATATAAATAAGGTCTCCACGGTCAGGGGGGCAATCAGTGACAAATCAAAGCAAAACAAATGCCCAGAAGCAATCCGGAGGAAGTCATCGCCATATTCACCGAATAGATCTCGTCGTGCCATTCTCGGCAGCCTCTAATCGACGAAATCAGTCAGTCGTTCTATTCTTTATTGTATTCTGAACGTTTTTCTCATCAATAATCTATATAAACTGAAGTAGGGTTATTACTCACCTTGAGGGCCCGAACCAGTATAAATCTTTGTCTTTTGTTTGCTTGATCGATTCTCGTGAATACCTTGGTTCCGACGATGCCCATACTCTATAAATACCTTGGTCAACGTATAATCCGTTGACAGTATCATACCAGAACCACTTCTTGATTCGAGGGCGAGCACGATAGAAAATGATGGCAAATTATTTACTCCCTCCGTCTTAAATTATAGGAAATTTTTGTAGAAAAATCAAACTCGATAATTTTGACTAATGATCATAGTAACCATATCTATATTAAGCATTATGCATGTTAAATTACTAAATTTATATTTTAAAGTATTTTCATGTGATATTATCATATTTGACGGAGCGTGAAGCCACTCACTGGGAGACTGCGCAGGCCCCCCTTTTGCCGGTTTGGCAGGGGGCGCAAGGTGAAATTCTTCGCCCCTAATCTGTGGGATCCCAGCGAGAAAAAAGGAAACGCGTGGACGCAGGCGATTTAGACAGGTTTGGGCCGCTAAGAAGCGTAATACCCTACTTCTGTGTTCTGGTAGATCTGAGAGTATGATGGAATCCTGAGAGAGTCCCCCTCTCTTTTCTTAGGCCTAGGCCTCCTTTCATATGGCAAGGGGCTACCACATGGGCCACGAGCTGCCTAAGAAAGAAGACATTCTTTTACATTTAGGGCTATCCTATCGCCGGAAGCAGTCTCTGACAGACGCCGCAGCACACCTTCGCTCGGTCAGCCGACTCCTCCCGGGGGACGCCCATTTCAACCTTCATTAAATGGCGGGCAACTTCTGTGTCTTGCCTGCACCGGAATCGGAAAAGCATCTGACCGGAGCTGACATACCAACTCCAGGAGTTGGCATACCAACTCCGGCTGAGAGACGAGAGACAGAGGGCTCTCATCATTCTGATGGGACGAGGCAAGGCGTGCAGCAAGCCGCCTGGCGCGCGCGCGGCACATAGGCATGCTGACACCACCTAACCCGCGATCTGACCGGTCTACGACCGGTCACTCGCCGTGATTGGTCACGGACCGTATATGCACGCGCCACGCCGCATTAAATACGGCGTAGTGCGCCCGTCTGAACCGCTATAAATGTGGTTAGGTGAGCTCTGCCGTGCTCACCTAACTTGCGCACGTGGCACCAAAGCTACAGGGGGTCGGGGCGCCCCAGGCCTCGGGGCAGAAATGGGAGCGGCCCGACCCTGGGGGGAAACCGGGAGGGTAGCCGCCACGTCACCCTCGGGCCCGACCCCTCCGGGGGAACGGGCCACGTGGATCCCTGTGGCCGCCCTTCCCTTTGGTTTCGATACCCCCGGTCCCATGTCACCAACAGTAGCCCCCGGTGTCACGCCCGGGTAGCCACACTCGAGGGGGGGGCACCCAGGCTTGACGCCACCCCTCGGGCCTGGTGACAGGTGGGACCGGCCTCCAAAGGCGAGCAGGACTCCTACGGTCGTGAGCCACGCATATCGGTGAAGAATGCCAGTCGACATTTAATGAGTGGTCTCCTTGTAACCGCAACATTACTCGAGGCAGCGCGCGGATCGGGACACGTCGGTCCATTTCGCCTGGGGACGTAATGATTGGCGCTTTTCGCGGTAACCGAGCGCGATTAATGCGCACACGATCTGCCCCTCCTCGACCGCCACGGTCGCACGACTGATGCGTGCGCCGTAAGCGGGCGAGTGGGGTTAGTGGAGGCGTGGGTGCGAGAAACGAGTGGGCAAGGAGATGGGCGCGGGTGTTAATAGCAGATTTTCGTAATCGACCCGGAGAGGAAAGAGGAAACTGAAGCAGAGAGGAAGGATTAAGTTGGAGTCGGACCAAGCATCGTATCGGACTCGGTGAACGTATCGGACTGGGAGGAGCGCTAGTAGGAAGAGTGTATCGGCCGATACGGATTCAATATGGTTGATTGGCTGATAGAGGCTGGAAGTTGACAGAATCAGCGTGGGCTTGGTTTGGGCTCGAGATAACCTTCAAGGAAGTTGCCAAATAGAGATAAGGCTCGGTTTTAGGCAATTGTATCTTGTAAATCAAGTAGGTTTAGATCTAATCTGTGGCAAGGGTCTGCCGCAAAGACTTGTTTATTTGTTAGAGATAAGATCGTGTCCTACAAGGACCCTGTTGTAATCTCGGGTATAAATATCCCGGTAGTTTGTACATAGAAACTCTCTCACAACAAAATACAACAACCAGTTTGTTTCAATTTACTTCCGGCGCATCGCCAACCCTCGCAAGAGGTCAACTCCGACGAGTTCTTGCTTCCCCGGAGCAGAGGTAAGAACTCGTGCCCGACGATCTGCATCGTCGGGGCTAGCGTGTCGCTTTAGACACGCTAAGCCTCGATGATGTGATCGTCGTTTATCATGTTCTGGATGATTTTGACAGGTGTCTTAATTACGCTTCGCCAGCGATCTGCTCGTTTTAGGGTTTGTTGCCGATGGCGGTCTAATTATTACGCTTGGTTAAATCATTCAGTGCATTTACCATCCCCAAAAGCAATCGGCGACTTGATTCTCTTTGTGTTAAGTCTCAATTCACACTTTGAGTTGCCATCGACCTTAGTCCTGTCTTGAGATCTAACCCAAAGCCTGCTTTCGATTGTAATTAAAGATAGCACTGGGGTTTCAGCCAGTCTTGCCTGATATGCATGATTTTCGTAAGGTTTTTATGTGTATCTGCCATCTACATGAACAGATCGATGAATATAGATATATCTGTTATAGATTACTCTTTAGGGTTTATCTGTGGTCGACATATTTATATTGGTTGATTGGTTCATATAGATTTGCACTAGAGTATTAGCTAGTATAGTTATCTTTGTTATCCCATATCGGCCGATGCCATTAATCGATGTTAATATGTTGATGAAGGCTGATAAGATTAGATCCATGCTTTAATCTTATTTTATCACAAGTAAGCCGATATAGCTTTGCCCTATTGGCTGGGCCACGACAATGCGACATCGGCCTATCGGCCGATCGGCCATTGTTTTCTAACACGGTTTGCTTGTTTATCTTGTTGATTGCAGATCAAATCAACTGGCACGCTCTACACATGACTAGGCAAGCCTTTGGACCTGCACTGGAGTAAAGCAAACCTCCCAGGCCGCCGTGGAAACGTGGAACCCGTTTGGTTGCAAGGCGGGTCGAAATTCTGCGCCAACAGCGGGAAACATGGAGCCGAGCGCGGCGGAGGCAAGGGCATAAAGGGCGCCGAGGAAGGGATTCGTTTCCTTCCTCTCGTCACTTTTTCCCTGCCTTTGCCATCCGTGCTCTAGCTCTCTCGTTTCTCTCGCCTTCCTCTCGCCACGCGCTCTCGTCCTCAAGCTCCCCATCCGCCGACGCCATGACGTGGAGCTCCGCGCCGCTTGACGGCAGCATGCTGCCGCCTTCCCGCATCACCAGCGAGAGGCAGGCCAGGCTACCGCACCGGTTCATGCCGAAATCTGCCACCCGGGAGGTGGTTGTGCTGGGCGACGGACGCCCGGCGCCGCACTACCCGGAGCGGTTTGTCTTCTTCCTCTCTTTTGCCATGGCGGGCTTGATCCCGCCGTTCTCCACATTCTTCATGGACGTTCTGGAGTTCTACGGCCTCCAGATGGCGCACCTCACCCCCAACGCGGTGATGACGCTGGCCATCTTCGCACACCTGTGCGAGATGTTCATTGGGGTGCGCCCATCCCTTCGGCTATTTCGGTGGTTCTTCACCGTGTAGCCGGTATCGCCGCCGACGGTGGTTGGTGGCTGCTACTTCCAGCCGCGGGGGCAGGTGTTGAACCGCTACATCCCGTGCGTCCTTCGCAAGAAGTGGGACGACTGGAAGAGCGACTGGTTCTACACCCCCCTCCCCGATGAAGCACGCCTCTGACTCCCGAGCTAGCCCCCAGCGTAGGCGCCAAGCTGGCGGGCGACGGTGAATCTGGGGGACGGCTACGACGCCGTCCTGGACCGCCTGGCAGGCCAGTGAGCCCAGGGGCTCACGGGGGCCATGGTGTTCGGCGATTACCTCCGCCGCCGGATCGCGCCGCTCCGGCGACGCGCCCGGGGTGCCTGGGAGTACGCCGGGACCGAGGACCTCCTGAGGACCCACCAGGGGCGTAAGTGGGATTGGGACCCCGACGACTTCAGGATGGTGGTGCAACGGGTGCTAAACATTAGCTCCGTGGAGTCATCCCTCATCCCTCGGGGGATCCTCCCTCTCTGCAGCGACCCAGAGCGCGCCAACATTCTGGCCATCATGCAGGTGGTCGGGGCGTCGGGGGATCAGCCCTCCCGAGGCCATGATGGCACGGGCGGCAGCCGCAGAGGGGACCAATCTACCCTCGGAGGGGGCCATGCTTCTGGGCCCCGCGGCGGGGGTTCGGGGGGTAGTCGCCCTGCCGACGCCAAGGGGAAGAGGAAGCATGAGGCGACCCCTCCTCCATCTCCTCCCCGAGGGGGCGGGGCGGAGCACGTCAGCGGCAGGCGCCCGGAGGACACCGCACTGACGCCCCAGCCCGAGGGAGAGCGGAAGAAGAAGCGGCTCTGCAAGATGGGGGAGACCGAGCCGTGCAGGGGGAGCCTCATCACGCCCCCAAAGTGGTCGTTCAGCCGGCCACCCCGCAGGTTCGACCTCTTACCCACATGTTAACGACGAAATTTGGTAAATCATGCATCGGATTCAGAGTTAAAGCCGAAGCCGATTGGAGGAGATAAGCGATTACAGAAAACGGAGTATGAATCGGCTGCAAGCCAAATCGGCTATGGTGTGCATCGGCTGAAACAGAATCGGACAAGGATAGCCGATGTAGCCAATTCCGATAAGGAGATGGCAGGATCATTGTCGGGTTCGGTTGGTGTGCTTCATGAGTGTAACGCCCTGAAAATTCGACCGTCGAAATAGAAACCCTAAAATACGAAATTACAAAAAACTTTTAAATCTTATTGCATCATGCCGTGTTTTATTGCTCGTTTATTTGAATCTTTAATTGCGGGATTAAATCCATCGAAATCTAATTAAGTGCAAACCCTAAAACCGGAAATCGGCTAAGCGATCGATTAAGCGAAAGGAATAAATTAAAATAAAAGTTGGGTAAAGTTGGTAGTAAATAAAACATTTTCCAAATGTCATAAATTTATGTAAATAGTATAATTTATATGGGAGATTTTATACAAATTAATATATAGTTAACTACACCTATGCATATATATATAGATATAGGTATATACATAAATATATATATTGCTTGAATACAAAATTGGTGACATAAAAATATGGGATAAATCTTTAGGGTAATTCATATAAATTCACATGGGAATTTTATATATAGGTATATATATATATTTAATTCTAGGTGTATATACATATATAGATATATATATATATATATATATATATATATATATATATATAGTATACAAAAATAAATTTTGAGAACATGGAAATGTGGAGTGAAATGTTTTGAAATAATAAAATATTGCACAATGTTTATTTATTTGAATTTACAAAAGTTTGGATGAATTTTGGATTGAAATTAACTCAAAAATCGGAAAAAAACCTAAAGGCTACTATTCATAGGCCGCCAGGTGCTCGACCCCGTCTCCTAGCCCATCCCGTCGCCGCGCCTAGCCGCGCCCTCGCGCCCCGCGCCGCTGTAGGCCGTCACGTCGCCGCTACCGCATGTCGTCATCGCCGCTCGGCCGCTTGGAGCCCCGTGCCGCCGCGCGCCTCTCACTGCCGCGCCCGTCGCGTCCCGTCGCCGCTGCCGCGCCGTCCCGTCGCCGCGTCGTCTCGTCGCGTCGCCGTCGTCATCGCCGTGGCCTCGCGCCCCGCGCCTCTCACTGCCGCGCCGCGTCCACCGTCGCCATCGGCCGCCTCGCGCCCCGCGCCGGCCGTGCGACGCCACCCCGCGCCCCCCCGACCCTATAAATACCCCCCCTCGGCCCCCCTTCCTCCCCACGCCACTCCCCCTCCGCCTCCTTTCTTTTTTTTTCCTTTCCCTCCCCACTGCCGTGCGCCGCCGCTGGGAGCCGCCTCCGCCGCCTCGCTGCCGGGCGTCGCCGCGTCGCCAAGCCGCCGCCCACCGGTAAGCCCCCCCTCCGCCTTCCTGCGTCGCCGCCCCGGCTTGGAGCCGCCCGGGGGAGAGAGTGGGAAGAAGTGAGAAAGAAGAGAACAGAAGAGAGAAAAGGGAGAAGAGAGCAGGAGAGAGAGAGAGCTGGGAGGAGAGAGAGAAAGAAATAGAGAAAATAGAAAGGAGAAAAGGAAAAAGAAAAGAAAGAAATTAGAAAAATAGAAAAAAATGGGAAATAGAGAGAGAGGATTTAGAAAATCGAAAATTAAATTTTAGACACAAATTTATATTCGGGTTGAATCGATTATTCCGTTGTCGATTATTTTAGAAATTCGTAGAAATAAATCAGATTATTTAAATGCGACTATTTATTTAATTAGATTATTCATATAATTGATTATTTCTTTAGGCGGGTTGTTTCGTCGATTATTTAGACTTTATTTTAGGTTTTGCGAACTCGCGTATATATTAAATCGGAGGTTTTATTCGTCGGATTATTTTTAAAATCTTTTCAAATTTAATCATTGCCGTTTATTATTTAGATACTATTTAGGCGGCTATTTAGTTAACTTCCTCTCGTAAATTAGGTTATCCACCTATTTAGCCGTCCGGTTATTTAGTCGATTAATTATCGCCCTAGGTTAAGTATTATCGGGAATCTAATTTATTCAGAGGCGCATAAATTAAATCGGTTTAATATTCTAATCGGCTATCGCTAGCATTTTTGGCGTAGATATTAAAAATCGAAATAGAGCTAATTCCTAAATAATATTGGAATTGGTATCGGCGTTCGTCGCTCGCGTTCGATCTTTTTCTTAAATCGGATTTTGATGGATTTTAATTGAATTCTAATCGAATTCAATTTCCTTCGCACGTAATTCTAGACACCGAGGGAGTTGCGAGTCCGCCTGAGGATCAAGACCCGCAAGGCTTCGAGCAAGGCAAGTCATCACTAATCCTTGAACATGTTGAGCCCAAATTGCGAACTTACTTTGTTTACAAATAAAATTGCATGCAATGGTGAACATCCTACTTGTTATTATGCCATACCTTTGACTATTGTTTACCTTATTCCCTTGTACCCATAAATACGTGTGTGATGTTCCTAGTCACTTATGACAAATGCTTAGCAATGCTAATTTAGATTCATGCATTCTCATATTTATCAAAGGCTATATGCTTGGGCAATTACCTTAGGGAAGGTAATTGATATGCGGCATATGGAGACATGAGCGCCACATTGCCATGATAATGATTACATGATTTGTGAAAGGAAAATAAAACTAAACAACTATTTTCGACTGGGGCGGCTGGATGATTTGGGTGGTGTCCAGGAAAGGCTAGTGCCGTCCCTGGTCAGTTAAGGACCGAGCCATGAAGCTAAGCATGAAACGACCCTCGTACAACCGTACTTCTCGAATGGGTATAGACCTAGCGGAGTAAATGGCCGAGCGGAGGCAGTATCCCTGCATAGTGGTTTTCTTGATGTGTGTGAGAAGCGGGTCCTACGGTGGGGTAGCCACTGGTAGGACCGCCATGTGTAAACCTAAACTTAATTATAACTTAATGCATGTGTGAGTCTTCCCTCCCGGGAGCGCCAGAACTCCTCTCACTGCTAGAAACCGTGTACGCCTAGAGTGCATGAGGATGTAAGTTCATGGAGCGGGTACTGCCAAAGTGAGGTTATTGAAAGGCTTTGCCGTGACGCGTCTCATTCGTTGGGACTTCGGCTCATGTGTTGGGCAAGTCACGGAGTATGGGTAAAGTGTACATCCACTGCAGTGTGAGTAAATCAAATCTATTCGAATAGCCGTGCTCGCGGTCATTCAGCACCGGGACATGTATTACACTTGGCTAGACTCTAAATTCTTAACCTGATTGGGATGGGTATGCATAATGATTTTTATGTGCTGGTGGTACAACTTCTCGAGAAGCGAGAAGGGGTATGCCCCAGAAAACCATGACAATACAATGGCGGGAAGCTATCCTTGGGATCACAATGGATGGTGGACAGAACCGTCGTTGCTTAATGAACTATGGTATTAAAACTTGATCAGTCTATGCTAGGTCTTAGGCTTGTGAAAAGAACTGCAAAACTTGCTTTACGCAAAAGAACCACAGCCATTCTTTGTTATCCCCCTATCATGTGCATCGTTGCTGTGGTGGCTTGCTGAGTACGGTTGGTACTCACCCTTGCAATAAACAAAACATTCAGATGTGGGCGATGAAGTTCCCGAAGACCCGTACGAGTACTACCAGGAGGGTACGGAAGACGATGCTGCGCAATAGGTCTTAGTCCCGGTCGTTGCCTGTGGCTATGGCGTGCCGCTGCCTAATGTTCCGCTGCCTTATCTAAACTCTGCTTTTGCTTGTATTCTGGACCGGTTGGTCCCCTGTTCTAGACTATTGCCTTCGGGCCTATTATTGTAATAATTTGCGTAAGATGATTGTGTATGCACTCTTGATAATTCGGCAATGTAATCGTGGGTACCAGACTACTTGATCCAGGGAAATGGTACTATGAACACGAGTGATTCCTGTTGCAAAAACGGGGGTCCACAATGAGGATTGCCACGTGCGGATTGAGTCCGAAGAAGGCAATTATATCTATTAATTAGAATATTTGTTAGTTTTCTTTTATCTTTGGGAAAGTGTGTTTAGTGTCCCTTAAGGACTTTATGTTTTTCTTTTATCTTTAGGAAAGTTTCTTTCTTGTCCTACAAGGACTAGTATCTCCCCATGGGTATAAATATGTACACCCGGGGTTATTGTAATCTATCAACTCTCGATCAATACAATTCGGCGCATCGCCACCTTTTACTCTGTTACGGTTTATTTATCAACCGGTGGAATTTGGCACCTGACGCGGGGCTGCATCGGCTGTCGATCTCCGGCGAAGGGGTAAGTCCAATGTTCCGTCGGTTCAGGCAATTGTATCATCTACGTCGGCGTCGTTCAAGGCTGCATCAGTACATTCGACCTCTTGGATTGCTCTGGTTTGGATAATATATTTGCCTGGCTATTTATCATATGTCTTCTGTTAATCTAGTATTAGCATCTCGATTTAGCTTTATTGGCTGCTTCTCGTTTTAGGGTTTCTGTCGGTATCGGCTAAATCGTTTTGCTAGATTAGATTAGCCTAGGCATCTACCACCCTGAAAATCAGTCAAGGGCTTGATCATCTAGATACCGTGTTTCTTTACATACTTAGTGCTGCATCAGTTGAGTTTGACCTACTAAGTCGTGCTTAGAACCATGAATCTCTAGCCTGCTTTTTGATTGCCGATAAGGGTTTCATCGGGGTTTCAGCCGATGAGTTATCTGGACGTTGCATCGGCTTATAAGGATTGCATATAAGTTGAATTTAACCGATGACAACAAAGGTTTCACTGTTTAATCTAATCTTGTGGATTTTATGGCATTGGATCTATGTTAGATTCACTTCATCGGCTATGCTATGAATATATGTAATCTCTCTCTTGAGGTGTTTTTAGACATAAGTGATTTATACTGTCTCGGCGCCCTGTCCGATCTATCCCAATCACTTAGTTTAAATATATTTTGAGATTTAGATTATGTATCATTGATATCTACAGCCGATCGAGTATGTCTAACTTTCGTTTCACTTTATCAAGTCATTGCCGATCTAATGCATATTATCATCAGCCGATTGGCTCTTTGTCAAGTGTCAGAATCTACATTGAACACATAGCCGATAGCTCTAAACCCTATCGCTATCGGCTGCTATCAGGATCGGCTGGAATTACTACATCGGCTATGTTGGCCGATCGGTTCTTTGATCTGTCGTTTGTATATCTTGTCAGTTGCAGGATCAAACTGACTGGCACGCCCGCATCTCACCAAGATTTGGACCTGCACTGGAGCTAAGCAGATCTCCCAGGCCAGTGTGTGTTTTTTGCATCAACACGCTTTTGGCACGCCCAGTGGGACACGAGTTTTTTACCCAACATGTTTGAAGAAGAAGTCAATGCCGAGAAGGAACAATCTCTTGAGCCGATCGATGAAATTATTCAAGAAAGTATTAATGAAGCAGTTCATCGTACTTTGTTTGATCAGTCTGGGGTTTTGATGAGTACGTTACAAGATTTGATCAAGCAGATAGTTCCTGAAGTAGTTGCTTACAAAAATCAGCCAGGGGGGCAAATCGGCGAACAACTTCAGCATCATCAGCAGCAACAATATCGGCTCGGGGGGCAAGCATATCAATATCAACATGATGAGCCATATCAACATCGGCCAGAAGAACTTCATCAATATGGGCATCAATATAACAACGATTTGGCCGATAGAATTGCAAAGGTAATAGAGGAGCAGTTTGGAATAAAGCCCAAGGAACAAACTTCTGTGTATCGGCTGCCATATCCTGAGTGGTTTGATAGGGTGTCATTGCCACATCGATACAAGGTTCCAGATTTCTCCAAGTTCTCCGGGCAAGATGATATATCTTCAATGAAACACATCAGCCGATTCTTAGTGCAATGTGGGGAAGCATCGGCTGAGGAAGCTCTGAGAGTTAGATTTTTTCCACTGTCTTTGAGTGGATCGGCCTTCACATGGTTTTCATCACTACCATCAAATTCCATTAGAAGATGGACCGATCTTGAGAAGCAATTTCATGACTACTTCTTTGCTGGCGTCAGTGAGATGAAACTTTCAAATTTGATATCAGTGCAGTAGCAAGAAGGAGAATCGGCTATGGAATATATACAAAGATTTCGTGATGTCCGCAGCCGATGTTATAGTTTGAATCTAAGCGTTGAGCAGCTAGCAGATCTTACATTCCAGGGGTTATCAGCACCTATCAAGGATAAATTCTTTTGCCACAAGTTTGACAGCCTAGCTCATCTAATGCAGACGGTATAGGTTCATGAAGGCCGATTGCAAGAAGCAAAAGAGGATCAATTTTGGAGTCATAGAAGATAATTTTGAAGCATGAGTTCCCATACTCCAAAACTGGGGGGCATGTGTTAACGACGAAATTTGGTAAATCATGCATTGATGGTTAAAGCCGAAGCCGATTGGAGGAGATGAGCAATTACAGAAACAGAGTATGAATCGGCTGCAAGCCAAATCGGCTACGGTGTGCATCGGCTGAAACAGAATCGGACAAGGATAGCCGATGTAGCCGATTCCGATGAGGAGATGGCAGGATCATTGTCGGGTTCGGTTGGTGTGCTTCATGAGGATTGCCACGTGCGGATTGAGTCCGAAGAAGGCAATTGTATCTATTAATTAGGATATTTGTTAGTTTCCTTTTATCTTTAGGAAAGTGTGTTTAGTGTCCCTTAAGGACTTCATGTTTTCTTTTATCTTTAGGAAAGTTTCTTTCTTGTCCTACAAGGACTAGTATCTCCCCATGGGTATAAATATGTACACCCGGGGTTATTGTAATCTATCAACTCTCGATCAATACAATTCGGCGCATCGCCACCTTTTACTCTGTTACGGTTTATTTATCAACCGGCGGAATTTGGCACCTGACGCGGGGCTGCATCGGCTGTCGATCTCCGGCGAAGGGGTAAGTCCAATGTTCCGTCGGTTCAGGCAATTGTATCATCTACGTCGGCGTCGTTCAAGGCTGCATCAGTACATTCGACCTCTTGGATTGCTCTGGTTTGGATAATATATTTGCCTGGCTATTTATCATATGTCTTCTGTTAATCTAGTATTAGCATCTCGATTTAGTTTTATCGGCTGCTTCTCGTTTTAGGGTTTCTGCCGGTATCGGCTAAATCGTTTTGCTAGATTAGATTAGCTTAGGCATCTACCACCCTGAAAATCAGTCAAGGGCTTGATCATCTAGATACCGTGTTTCTTTACATACTTAGTGCTGCATCAGTTGAGTTTGACCTACTAAGTCGTGCTTAGAACCATGAATCTCTAGCCTGCTTTTTGATTGCCGATAAGGGTTTCATCGGGGTTTCAGCCGATGAGTTATCTGGACGTTGCATCGGCTTATAAGGATTGCATATAAGTTGAATTTAGCCGATGACAACAAAGGTTTCACTGTTTAATCTAATCTTGTGGATTTTATGGCATTGGATCTATGTTAGATTCACTTCATCGGCTATGCTATGAATATATATAATCTCTCTCTTGAGGTGTTTTTAGACATAAGTGATTTATACTGTCTCGGCGCCCTGTCCGATCTATCCCAATCACTTGGTTTAAATATATTTTGAGATTTAGATTATGTATCATTGATATCTACAGCCGATCGAGTATGTCTAACTTTCGTTTCACTTTATCAAGTCATTGCCGATCTAATGCATATTATCATCAGCCGATTGTCTCTTTGTCTTCAAGTGTCAGAATCTACATTGAACACATAGCCGATAGCTCAAAACCCTATCGCTATCGGCTGTTATCAGGATCGGCTGGAATTACTACATCGGCTATGTTGGCCGATCGGTTCTTTGATCTGTCGTTTGTATATCTTGTCAGTTGCAGGATCAAACTGACTGGCACGCCTGCATCTCACCAAGATTTGGACCTGCACTGGAGCTAAGCAGATCTCCCAGGCCAGTGTGTGTTTTTTGCATCAACACGCTTTTGGCACGCCCAGTGGGAC
>BDMV01000003.1:9811460-9904396 GCA_008326285.1 Oryza officinalis | reverse complement strand
TGTTTCAACTAAAATATTGATTAATGGTGGGTTGTGAGCACATGGTTTTGATGGTCGTGCTCATGACGATTAAGGACCGGTTCGCGGGAAACCCTGGAAGAATTACCGTACTTTCCACAAGCCAGCGTGGGTAATGGCTGGATTCGGAGTATAGCTTTTTCCTAGCCGACGTTCCCCGGAAAGGGTGGGCGTGATGGAGTTGAGTCGGCCGGGGATATACCGGTTGCTTGGCTGCCGGATTCACCAAGGCACGAGAGGGGGCTGCCCGTTGCCGGGAAGCGGAGCGGGGGCGAAACCTGAGGTGTGGTGCGATTGGTTAGGAAGGGTTATGCGAAGGGTCCTGTCACAGCTCCTTTTCCAGTGTACCGTGGTGGTATGTTGGCGCACAGCAATGTGTTGTAGGACTGTGTCTTGTGGGTACAGTTGTACATCTCTGATCAGAGTAAAACTATTCGAATAGCCGTGCCCGCGGTTATGGGCGATCAACCAGATTCACCGTGATTAGTTGAACTCTTAAATAATTTGACTTAATGGAAACGGTTTAGTTCAGGTGGATGGTTGGGCCTGTCGCAACGTGGTGTAGCGTTGGACAGTGATGGTTTAATTATGACTAATTAATTCAACTGTTTTACTATTTTCAACTATTGTTTTTAAATGCGTATTTTATGCAAAATAACCATTGCAGCTCTCCTTTGTTATTACTTGCATCATTATTTTCCTTTCCGGTATGACTTGTTGAGTACAGTGGGTAGTACTCAGTCTTGCTTTATTTTTCCCCACACCAGAGTTGGAGGTTGTTTCAGAGGAAGACTTTTCAGAAGGGTAGGCTTGTTGCTACCGTCGAGGAATGCCTGTGGTTTGGAGTCGCTACGTTGCGAGTGTTTAGTTTATTAGATTAGTTGTTTCTTTTTTCCGCTGCAGTTTTGTAAGAGATTTTTATTGTTTTGTAAGACGTGGATCTGTATGGCAACTTTGTCATTTGTGTACCCTGGCTGGTCCTGGACAGGGATTTTAATACACAATTTGCTTTGGAAATTCTGGTAGTGAATTTCTGGGCGTGACACCACCGAGGCGGCCCGTGATGACGCCGAGAGGGCGCACTCGGGGCCCGACGCCTTAGGCGGCGCTGCGGACGAGCCGGCCTCGGGAAAGGCCCCCGAGACCAACACACCGACCGGCGAGCCGAGCCGGGCTTCACCACCACAGGGGCGGCCTTCCCCCTTTCTCCTGCCACCCCGCTAATCGCAGAGCCCCTCCTGCAGGCCTTGGCTACGGCCAACAGCACGGTGCTGGACAGGCTGAGCGCCCAAATACAGGCCCTACAGGCAGAGCGGGCAAAAATCGACGCGGCATGGGCGCACGTCGAGGAGGGGAGGCGCTCCGTGGAGGCCATGGTGGAGACCGGCCGTAAGGCGCACAACCTGCTCGTGCAAGAGGCCGCCGTGCGCCGGCGGGGCCGAGGCCCTTGCCCTCCGCGCCCGGCAGCTGGAAGCGCTGGAGGAGCGCGCCCGTGCCCTGGAGACGAAGAAGGCGGCGCTAGCGGCACGCGAGACCGCCGCCGCTACACGGGAGGCGACGCTGGCGGCGCACGAGGCTGCCTCCGCCGAGCAGGAGTCCGCACTCAGCCTCCGTGAAGCCACCCTCGCCGAGCGGGGGCGAGCTGCAGCGGCTGGCGGACAGCCTGCTCCTCCGCGAGGCGGCGCAGGAGGAGCAAGCGCACCGCAATCTGGAAAGCGCCCGCGCTGAGAGGGGCACGCTGTACCAGTGGGCCTCCAAACTCGAGGCGCGGGCAAGGAAGCTGGACGCGCGGCACGCGGTGGCAGGGCGGCCGCAGGCCACGGCGATCTGGCCGCCCGCCTCACAGCCACCGAGGACACCATCGCCAGGCTGCAGGGCGCCGTGGACTCGTCCGCCGGGCAGGTTGAGGCTCTCCGGCTGTCAAATGACGTGGGGCCCGGCATGCTTCAGGACGCCGTCTCCCGCCTCAACCGCGACGGGCGTCAGGCGGGTATCTGGAGCGGGCGGTACGCAAAGTACGCCGCCAACCTGGGAGGCCTCGCCCAGCGCCTCTCGGAGATGGCCGGGGACCTTGAAAGGCTCCCCGAGGAGATCGAGGAGACGGTTAAGTCTTCCTCAAGGGACCTCGCCCGGGGGACGGTGGAGCTCGTGCTAGCGAGCTACCAAGCCCGAGACCTCGACTTCTCCCCGTGGACAGCGCTGGAAGAATTCCCCCCCAGAACCGAGGTCAACGCGCGCGCCCAAGTCCTAGATGCCGCTAATCAAATCATCCTCGGCTTCGAGGGAATGGCCCCTCGGCTCGTCTTCGTCCTCGACTCCGACGAGGAGGAGGACGGCGACGACGGTGCCAACGACGACAGCGATGGCGAGGCCGGCGACCCGGGTGCATCGGAGTGAGCCCCCGGGTCCCCGCGTATCTTAATTTTTGATTCCTTCATCTTCTAAGGCCTTTGGGCCAATGCTTGTATTACTGACTTTATCTTGCCTGCAATCAAACAAGATTTTAATTTCTATGGTAGTTATGTTTGCTATATGCGCGTGATAAGGATGGCCTGTGTCGCGATCCCTTTGCATCTTTGGCTTGAGCGAGGGCTCGTGCTCGGGCCCCAGCCTCAAGCAGCGCGGGTAGGAGCTAGTGCCATGGGGAGATCTGCATGTCGAGACTGGCCAGGCCGGGAGCGCGGTGACCGAGGGTTATGGGGACCCGATTGTGGGCCAGTGTTGATTCCTCCCCAGAGTTCACCACGCCCCAGGGCACGGCTCGGTTCTGGGCCCCGTTTGGTGGTTTAGACGACCCGAGCTGCCGAGAGCAAGGACGAGCGCGAGCGGACTGACTCAAGTCAAGACTTTTCAAAAGGAAACGATAACACAGGCGCAGTCCTTAGGAAATTGAAAATGCTTGTTATTGAAATGCCAGGAAAAAATTAAACAAGTATGTGCATGTGGGAGCCCCCGGCCAACCCTGCATGCCCGAGGGAGACGCGGGGTTGGCCTGAGCCCGAGGTACGACACCCGACCCCCTTATGGGTAGAAGCGGCGAAGATGCTCGATGTTCCACGGGTTAGGCAGTTCTGTGCCGTTGCCCGTGGCCAATCGAACCGAGCCCGGCCGGGGGACGCCGACCACTCGATACGGACCTTCCCACATTGGTGAGAGTTTGCTCAGTCCAGCACGCGTTTGGACGCGGAGTAAGACGAGATCGTCGACGCAGAGTGATCAGGCCCAGACATGGCATTGATGGTAGCGCCGCAGGCTTTGCTGGTAGCACGTGACTCGGAGGGCCGCGCGCCGCCTTCGCTCTTCCAGGTAGTCGAGGTCGTCTCAGCGAAGCTGATCTTGATCAGCCTCGCAATACATGGTGGCCCGAGGGGACCTCAGGGTGAGCTCGGATGGGAGGACCGCCTCCGCGCCGTAGACGAGGAAGAAAGGCGTTTCCCCTGTCGCTCGGCTTGGGGTGGTTCGGTTCGCCCAGAGCACCGCTGGCAGCTCCTCGATCCATGAATCGCCATGCTTCTTGAGGATGTTGAAGGTCTTGCTTTTGAGGCCCTTGAGGATTTCCGCGTTGGCGCGCTCCACCTGGCCGTTGCTTCTGGGGTGGGCGGGTGAGGCGAAGCAGAGCTTGATGCCCATGTCTTCGCAGTAGTCACCGAAAAGTTCACTGGTGAACTGGGTGCCGTTGTCCGTAATGATACGGTTAGGCACCCCGAACCGAGCAGTGATGCCCTTTATGAATTTTAGCGCCGAGTGCTTGTCGATCTTAATGACCGGATAAGCCTCGGGCCACTTAGTGAGCTTGTCGACTGCGACATACAGATACTCGAACCCGCCTAGGGCCTTCCTGAAGGGACCCAGGATGTCCAGCCCCCAGACGGCAAATGGCCATGAAAGAGGGATGGTCTGCAGGGCCTGAGCCGGCTGATGCGTTTGTTTGGCATGTGTTAACAACGAAATTTGGTAAATCATGCATTGGATTCAGAGTTAAAGCCGAAGCCGATTGGAGGAGATAAGCGATTACAGAAAACGGAGTATGAATCGGCTGCAAGCCAAATCGGCTACGGTGTGCATCGGCTGAAACAGAATCGGACAAGGATAGCCGATGTAGCCGATTCCGATAAGGAGATGGCAGGATCATTGTCGGGTTCGGTTGGTGTGCTTCATGAGAATTGCCACGTGCGGATTGAGTCCGAAGAAGGCAATTGTATCTATTAATTAGAATATTTGTTAGTTTCCTTTTATCTTTAGGAAAGTGTGTTTAGTGTCCCTTAAGGACTTTATGTTTTTCTTTTATCTTTACGAAAGTTTCTTTCTTGTCCTACAAGGACTAGTATCTTCCCATGGGTATAAATATGTACACCCGGGGTTATTGTAATCTATCAACTCTCGATCAATACAATTCGGCGCATCGCCACCTTTTACTCTGTTACGGTTTATTTATCAACCGGCGGAATTTGGCACATGACGCGGGGCTGCATCGGCTGTCGATCTCCGGCGAAGGGGTAAGTCCAATGTTCCGTCGGTTCAGGCAATTGTATCATCTACGTCGGCGTCGTTCAAGGCTGCATCAGTACATTCGACCTCTTGGATTGCTCTGGTTTGGATAATATATTTGCCTGGCTATTTATCATATGTCTTATGTTAATCTAGTATTAGCATCTCGATTTAGTTTTATCGGCTGCTTCTCGTTTTAGGGTTTCCGCCGGTATCGGCTAAATCGTTTTGCTAGATTAGATTAGCCTAGGCATCTACCACCTTGAAAATCAGTCAAGGGCTTGATCATCTAGATGCCGTGTTTCTTTACATACTTAGTGCTATATCAGTTGAGTTTGACCTACTAAGTCGTGCTTAGAACCATGAATCTCTAGCCTGCTTTTTGATTGCCGATAAGGGTTTCATCGGGGTTTCAGCCGATGAGTTATCTGGACGTTGCATCGGCTTATAAGGATTGCATATAAGTTGAATTTAGCCGATAACAATAAAGGTTTCACTATTTAATCTAATCTTGTGGATTTTATGGCATTGGATCTATGTTAGATTCACTTCATCGGCTATGCTATGAATATATATAATCTCTCTCTTGAGGTGTTTTTAGACATAAGTGATTTATACTGTCTCGGCACCCTGTCCGATCTATCCCAATCACTTAGTTTAAATATATTTTGAGATTTAGATTATGTATCATTGATATCTACAGCCGATCGAGTACATCTAACTTTCGTTTCACTTTATCGAGTCATTGCCAATCTAATGCATGTTATATCAGCCGATTGGTTTCTATTGGATCTATTGCATGTTACATCAGCCGATGGTCTCTTTGTCATCATTTACATCATGTGTCAGAATCTACATTGAACACATAGCCGATAGCTCAAAACCCTATCGCTATCGGCTGTTATCAGGATCGGCTGGAATTACTACATCGGCTATGTTGGCAGATCGGTTCTTTGATCTGTCGTTTGTATATCTTGTCAGTTGCAAGATCAAACTGACTGGCATGCCTGCATCTCACCAAGATTTGGACCTGCACTGGAGCTAAGCAGATCTCCCAGGCCAGTGTGTGTTTTTTGCATCAACAGCGTGAAACTGGCACACCCTGCATCATCGGACCAGGTCCGCTACGTCGTGGAGCGCCGTCGGCCAATAGAAACTCTGGCGAAAGGCCTTGCCGACAAAGGTGCGCGAGGCGGAGTGGGCTCCGCACTCGCCTTCATGGACATCGACAAGAAGCTCGACGCCCTGTTCTCGAGGAATGCACTTCAGGAGGACTCCGTTGGCCCCGCGCCGGTAGAGGGCCCCTTCCACCGGCACGTAGCGCTTGGAGATGCGATTGACGCGTTCACTCCCTTCGCGGTCCTCGGGTAGAGTCTAATCTTTGAGGAACGCCTGGATCTCAGCCATCCAGGCGATCAATCTTGGAGGGCCGGGCTCGGCCGCCCCAGGTCCCGAGGCCTGGACTCCGACGGGCCTCGGGGGCCGCGCAGGCGCGTCTGTCTCCCCTAGGGGGTCGGGTCGCGCCAACGGCTGGGCCAGCCTTTCTTCAAAGGCGCCCAGTGGGGTCGGGGCTCGCGACGAAGCGAGCCTCGAGAGTTCGTCGGCGACCACGTTATCCCGTCTGGGCAAGTGCCGAAGTTCTAACCCATCGAAATGGCGCTTCATACGCCGTACTTCGCGGACGTAGGCGTCCATCTGTGGGTCGGAGCACCGGTACTCCTTGGAGACCTGGTTAACGACCAACTGGGAGTCGCCTAGAACCAGGAGGTGGCGGATCCCCATTCCGGCCGCCACTCTGAGTCCCACAAGGAGTCCCTCGTACTCCGCCATGTTGTTGGTTGCCTGGAAATCTAGGCGAACCAAATATCTAAGGATGTCTCCGCTCGGCGAGGTCAAGGTGACCCCCGCGTCGGCGCCCTGAAGGGCCAGGGAGCCATTGAACTGCATCACCCAGTAGGTGGCGTGAGGCAGCTGCGAGGGGCTCATGTTGGCCTCGGGGACGGAGAGTCCGAGATCTGGCTCGGGAGCCGGGGTCCATTCCGCCACGAAGTCGGCGAGGGCCTGGCTCTTAATCGCGTGGCGTGGCTCAAAACGCAAGTTGAATTCGGAGAGTTCGATTGCCCATTTTACCACCCGTCCAGTACCCTCTCGGTTGCGTAGGATTTGGCCGAGGGGGTAGGACGTGACCACCGTGACCCGGTGCGCCTAGAAATAATGGCGCAGCTTCCTCGAGGCCATCAGAATCGCGTAGAGCATCTTCTGAGCCTGAGGGTATCGGGTCTTGGCATCCCGCAGCGCCTCACTAACGAAGTAGATGGGCCGCTGCACCTTTCGGCGGGGCCTGTCCTCTCCATTGAGGGCACCGTTCCCGGGGCGCTCGTCGTCCGAGGGGTCTTGCCGAGCCCACTCGGCTTCTGTGCCGATGACCTCGAGGTCGGAGGGCATTGGGCGCGGCCTTCCCGCAGTGGCCCCGGGGCCTTCCTGGGGGTCGAGGGCGTCCGACGCCGTCGGACGAGCGGGCAAAGGGCCACATCCGGTCATCAGGGGCCTTAGGCCGCCGTCCGGCTCGGGGGCCTCTCCTCCCTTCTCTATCCCGGGTCGGGTCGACACAGGGTGGGAGCGCGCGGGGCGAGGGCCGTCCTCGTCGCGCTCCACAACCAACGCCGCGCTGACTACCTACGGGGTTGCCGCCAAGTAGAGTAGCAGCGGCTCATCGGGCTCTGGGGCGACCAGGATCGGGGGGAACTAAGGTGCGCCTTCAACTGGGTGAGGGCCCGCTCAGCCTCCTCCATCCAGGTAAACGGCCCGGAGCGCTTAAGGAGCTTAAATAGGGGCAGCGCCTTCTCTCCCAACCTCGATATGAATCGGCTTAAGGTCACCGGCTGCCCGCGCTTCACGATGGGCCCGTCCAACTCCGGCAATGTCACAGTGAAGGACATGTGGTACGGAGCCGCTTCTTCTGCCCAAGCCGGTAGTGGAAGCCGACGCAGCAGACGCGGATTCAACTCTTGCCATTCCGGAGGAGGAGGAGAGGGGACCCGCCTGCCCGTGGTCGTCCGAAAGAGTGGCGGCTTGCGCCGACCACGACGAGGAAAGGTAGAGAGAGAGAGGAAGGAATAAAAGATGGGAAGGAGAGATGACGTTGGTCCCACTATATATTTTTTATTTTTAACCAATTCACTGACATGTGGGTTCTATGGTTCGTTTTCATTTTAAGTGTCACGTCAATGCTATGTAGACGTCATGTTAGTTGAAATTATCCTCTAAATCATCGTGGGACCTTATTTACATTGGTTTTGTGAGTTGAGAAACTTGCGGTTTAGAGACGAAATTCAAATTTGACGATAAATTGAGACACCTAAAGTGAACTTATGTTGGAATGGAGGGACTACCGTTTTCGCGCCGCTCGGTGATTAGGTCCAGCCCACAGAGGCCGCACCCGCAATGCTACATGGGCTCAAATCGTGAGTGGCAGCCCAGTCACGGCCTGCGTGGGGATTCTCACCGACCAGCGTTGCCTTTGCTGCTCGCAGGAAAGGGAATTTGCCCCCGAGGCCTCTCCCTCAGATGTGGACGGCGCCGCCGCGCGCTCGCCGCTCGCCGCAGGGGCGCCACCGCTCCAGCTGCGGCAGTGGGGATCATGCCGGAGTCCTCCTGTGCGGTTTGTCCTCTATGTGCCGGGCTCCTCTCCCGTGATCCTGCCACCGGTTCCTATCAAGGTAAGCTCCCAAAACCATCTCCCCTCTTGTGAGGGTCTATCTAGATACTGATTCTGTATAAGAGGACTGGGGCGATTGGTCATTGCCATCTGTTATGTGGAAAACCGACTAGTTTTGCTTGTAGGTGGTTGTCTTGTGTCCTTAGAGATAGGTTCATTTATATATCTTGAATGTCTAGTACTCTAATGTTAATGTAAAGACCTAGAGACTAACTTTGGTTTTCATCCTGACTGTGGCAGATCAACTGGATGAATGGACGTGCGTGTTAGTCTTGCAATGGTTTTTTATTATTATAACTTTTCATATTTATTGATGGAAAAAACCAACAAGGGCCATAATTATCTAGTATTTATTTGCAAATAAGATATTTATGGAAATATGTGGAACAAGTGAATGCAAATCAATGAACAGAAGAGATATGCTTCTAGCGAGGGGTCCTGTGATAAGAGAGCCAACAAAGAATTCCTCATACATGTATCAGTGCAACAAACTGTGTGAGCCACAAGTGACCAAAGGAATACTATCAGATATGGATCAACACAAACAAACAAACAATACAATTATTTTGATCATAGATGATAATAAATTAAATCATCAAGCATCACACCTTTTATACATCAAGTATTCATCTATATGCTTGCCAAAGCCCACCCCTGCTGCACACACTGATTTACATACCCAACTAGGCTTCCGTGCATATGTTCTTTTCCCCGACGACACCCAGCAAGACTGCTGGGCTTCAGGTCCAGCACACTTCTTTATTACCAACACTGCGTTATTTACTCCAGTGCCGCTTTGCACTATGAAACTGCACTTGCTAACACTGAGTTTCTAAAAGAATGGCACCTCTTGAATATAACTTGTTGCACCTTCTTCAGAGTTCAGACATTCTCAGTCAACTGGGGAGCAAATTTCTTTACGGCGTCGCCAACTGTCAGGCATATCTTGTCTTCACCAATGAGCTCTGTGAATTTTGCTGACCGGAGCTTTTGGATCACTACCGCCCCAGGATTGGCGAAAATCAGCTGTAAGTACAGACATGGATTTTCTTCTTAGTGTACATTCCTAATATGAATATTCTTCTAATAACCTATTTAGTTCTGTATAGCTAGAAATTTAAGTTTGTCTTTTTTTACCTGAATCTGGCGTTTTTCAAGTGTCCTCGACAATTCTTTGAAGGCATGGATTCCACTTGTGTCAATATCATTTACAGCTGTTAAAGAGGTGTAGATTGTTAGATAATCCAGCAGCCGTAACTCAGTAAAACAAATCAGCAGTATGTTGTATACAAAAAAATAATACAGTTCTTACGAGATAGGTCAACAATCAGAAACTCAATTTTTGGTAACTTCTGTTCCTTTTGATGTTCTTCCTCATCTCTCAGCCATCTCAGGATTCTGAAATTGGATAGCAAGTTAAGCATTGTTTTCTTATAAGTTGTTCTGAGATTGCAACATGTTGCTAGAATACTGAAGATAACACAATGATGTATCGGATGCGATCTTATGGTATTAGAATATCTATGACACAAGGCGCTTTCACACACAGCCATGATTTGACTTATATAAAATATGTAGCCATATTCCAGATGATCTTTTCATGCAATATTTGCCTTTTAATGGTGAGTTGACTTTGCTTTGTTCTGCCAACAACTGAAAATGGACTGTCTACACCCCCCAAAGAGAGAGAGAGAGAACAGTTGGTGCAAAAACACAACAGTGGTGATAAACTGATTACCATATCCAGGTAATTATTTTTAAATATTTCTAAGCAGAATACGATTGACCAAAAATAGAAATCTAATTGTGTATGCTTGGCATGCCATTTCCAAATATGTCATATAGATTACAAGACATTGCTTGTTGATATTGGTATCTTGTATTATTTGCACCTACCAACTAAATTTACTCTATTAGACATCAAAGAAATGGTTCATCTAATTTTGTCAAAAGGAGATGTCTAAATGAAAACAATTATATAATATATATACCATGCGGAAAACCTTATACTATTGGTCGTACGAGTGTCTGATATAAACACTACTAACTTGGTAAAATACCATAATTCTGAACTTGGGGATATTTTACCTTTCTTTAACATAGTTGGAGTTCGTGAAGTATATTGCTGAGTCCACTCTTACAATTAGCATCCCTGGCACCTTGGTAGCTTCTGGATATTGTTCAGCATTTCTATAGATAATCGTTCTTGGAAGGTTGCCAAGCAAAGCTGTCCTTGGCCGTGTTACATGGAGCAGAACTTTGATTAGTGATATTACAACCTATTCCATAAACAAGTACAACAATCATCAGCCATTTGTCTATCGTACAAGGTGTTCAATTGTAAGCGACATGACTGAAACAGTCAGAAATTCACACCGCAATGAGCAAGCCATACTCCACTGATGAAAATATTACTCCAAGGAATGCCCCCAAGCACGCCATGAAGTCCAACTTATCAACCTTCCAGATAAGGTAGGCTGATTCATAGTCAAATAGGCCAAGGACCGCTGATATGATGATGGAAGAAATGGTGGCATTGGGCGTGTACTTGAACAATGGGGTGATCCACTGGAGTGCAAGCAATACTACAGTTGACATAACAATATTGGACATTGGCGTTTTACCTCCAGCCATGCAATTGACTGCTGATCGTGCAAAACCACCTGCAGGAAACAACTTCAATCACAAAGAATGCTAATACAGACTTGATTGTTAGTAGTTTTATGCTGAATTAGCACTTACCTGTGGCTATATAGCAAGAAGTCATCGAACCGACCACATTCATGGTTCCTAGAGCCAACATTTCCTTGTTCCCATCTATCTGGTAATCGTTCAATCCGGCAAATGTTCTTCCAACTGCAATTGCTTCCTAACAATGTTTGCATCGGTTGACAATTCAGCACATTGCTATTTTAGAGTGCTTCTTTCATGCTACAGTTTTAAACTAAAAGGAAATGCAGTTTACCGTAAGGCTTATCATTCCAGCTACTACTCCAATTTTGAATCCTTTGAGCAAGTATGGACCAGTGAAGAAAATCAGGCTAGCTGAAGGTGGATTGATGCCTTTCTTTACGTTTTTGACCTGCAGTTTATTTTGGAAAATCTCCACTTTACTTCAACTAATATGGAAATACAGCACAATTGCTTGGCTTTTCTAATGGCAAAGATGCAAGTTGTGAATAAGAACTCACGATTGCGACACCGTGTTTGTCAGCCCGAGTGATGTAGACGAACAAAGTTGAAATGATCACCGAAATGAGTGGTGCAATTGCTGGGACCCAGAAGAGCTTCTTGTTCTTCTTACCCTGAATGATCCCAGTGGACAAGTGTGATCATCAGTTCATCAACAATTGTCAAGGTAACCCTAAATCATTATTTAATTTTGTCTTACGATGTACTTGGCAACCAGGAGGAATGCCAAAAATGATGCTCCGATCAATATTGTCTGCCAGTTCCACTGCAGCAACAACCAACCATGAATTCTCTCAAACATTACCCTTTTTCAGAGAAGAGATCAAGAAGTTGGAGAGGTACAAAAATACTTGCCCCATGGTGAACATTTCCCCACACCGATTTCATAACGGAGATGATGTCAGTATTCCTAGTAAATTTCACGATGCCGAGGAAGCCTTTGAGCTGCTGAAGAGCAATGGTGATGGCAGCGCCGGCCATGAATCCGACGATGGCAGCATGAGACAGGAACTCAATGATGAACCCTAGCCTGCAGAAACCCAGTGCCGCCTGTGTGACTCCTGCAAAGAAGGTCGCTGTGAAGGCGAGCCGTCTGTAATCTAGGGGGTTCTTCTTTGGGTCAATCTCCTCCTGGAGGAGAGTACCAAGCAGCAGTGAGATGACGGCCACTGGACCCATTGCTAGCTCCCTTGAGGTGCCCATCAGAGCGTATATCAATGGCGGGACGAAGCTACTGTCTGCCGAAACAAAAATCAGCGCATGTCAGTTTACCTCCTGCAGAAACGATTTCATTATTTCAAGTAGCATGAAACCATGAACATTTTGATTGCATAGCACTTACGCAGCCCAATCTCTGGTGGCAGGTTAGCAAGCTTCGCGTAGCCGATGTCCTGATTCAAGATATCGTCCATTAATTAGAGAAGAACTATGCTCACTAGCACAGAAAATGCTATCACTGCTAGCACCTATCTGGCTTCACTGGGCAAGCGAACAATAATACTGTCGGCCAGCAGCGATACCGGTTATTTTTGCCACTAACCGACAGTGATACTGGTAAATCCCTACTCAGTAATGTACCTGAGGTATGACGAGACTGGCAAGGGTGAGGCCGGCAATGAGGTCGCCCTTGAACTTGGCGAGGGTGTATTCGCTGCCCCATTCGAACACTGGGAAGACGTGCTGCAGGGCGAGCCACACCTTCCTGGACCTCGGCTGGTCCTTGTACCGCCGCATCGGCTCGTCGGAGAAGAACGTCTCCTTCACCGCGCCGGCGAACTCCGTCAGGAGGTTCTTCTTCGGCGGCGAGCCGACATTGTAGCCGTGCTGATGGTGCGGGGCGCCGTTGTCCATGTTACGCTGCGACGACGTCCGGCTGGCGACGTTGTCGGCGTCGAGGCTGTCGCCACCGTCGGACACGGCTCGCGGCATTGCCGCTGTTGCTTGTCAGAATTGACGTTATATATCTGACGATCTGCGATGCAAAGTAGTACGATGAATGGAGACATGATGATTGGATATTTGGATGCACGACATCCAAACTGAGAGCAGCGTGCATGGCCTTAGCCCTTAGGTGGTTAGGTTGGCTTTGCGTCCAAATGGGAAAACGTTCTATTGATTTGTGGTGTCCACGTAGATAAGCACTGCTGAGTCAGCAAAGCTCAATTAGTACAAAGGGGGGAAAATGTTTTGCATCATGATTATCATGATTACACTGTCATGTTATCCACTGGTTGAACTATAAAGGGTACACTAACTAACGTATATAGCCATTTTACACCCTGAACATTCACCGCAGCCTGAAAATTCAAAACTTGAAATTATCTGAAATATTGTATAGTTCACTTTACTCCTCAACCTAGCTTGACACATAGTGTGAAAATCAAGAGCATCTGAAATATTGTATAGTATAGCTCCTTGAACATGGAAAAGCTACAGGGAAACACGGATATAGTACAAACATGTCTATTAGCAAAAACCATACTCAATATCATGCAAAGTTGCAAACATATGAACTATCAAGTAGTACTAGGATACGAAAATCATAGAGGTGAGTAGCTGATGCTTACCAGATGCACTTCTGCATAACCAACCAATGAAGGTCTCTGCTTTCTTGCATTGCGCTGAAGCTAATGCCCATATAAAGGCGCCGAAGTGCTCGGAGCTATGATCAAGGTTAATCATCCGGCTAGACATTAATAGGACCAAGACATTACAATAATTCCATAGGCTTGAAATACACTATTGTTTGTTCTTGATATATGCCTGGTCAAGATAGACGATTTCTCTTATTCAAATATAAACATATATTAGTATCTAGTGGCACAATTACGCAAGAAAGTTGGTAGTCTCATTTTTCAAATAAGAAAAAATGAAGCCAACCCATTTTCACTCTGGTGGAATTGGGTCAGATAGCACTCTTCCTGTATTTCTCATTTTTCTTCGGAGTTGAAATTTTATACATGTAGTGGGTAGTGTCGGATATCGTATCACTTATCCTATATCATATTCAATGTTCTTTTAATCGGATTAGGGAAAGGATATATGCTTGTATCTTTAATACTAAGATATTAAACTTAGGGATGCATGTAACTATTTAGGATGTGTTCTTTTTCTAACTTTTCCAACTCAACATTTTCGTTTTTCGCACGCACGCTTTTCAAACTGCTAAACGATGTGTTTTTTTAAAAAAATTCTATATGAAAGTTGTTTTAAAAAAATCGTATTAATTTATTTGTAAAAAAATTAGCTAATACTTAATTAATCATACAATAATATGTACTTCTTTTTGTGTGCCGGTGACGAACACACCCTTAGTGATTTAAGAAAAAGGTGCAATATTGTTTGTTGGCTCATAAAAGGTGATTAATCAATCTTCTATTAGGTTTTTAAGCGGCATTGTGCTAGATTTTGTTGTTTGATAATACATGACATGTGAAAGGATATAAGGCTGTGTTCGGGAGGAGGAGTTGAAAACTTGTCCTACCCACACGTAAAATGAGGTAGCTTATTAGTGCATGATCAATTAAATATTAGTTTAAAAAAGCTTAAAAATAGATTTATATGATTTTTTAAGTAACTTTCCTATATAATTTTTTTAAAAAAATACATTGTTTAGCAGTTCGGGAATCGTGCACAAAAAACGAGGGGTAGAAGATGGGAAAGTGTTCTATGGAACACAACCTTAAGGCTGTGTTCGGGAGGTAAGATTGAGAACTCACCTCTTGCGTATGCAAAACGGAGCGATGTATTTTCTTATGATTAATTAAGTATTTGCTAATTTTTTTGAAAAATGGATTAATATGATTTTTTAAAGAAACTTTTGTATAAAAACTTTTTACAAAAAAATATACCGTTTAACAGTTTGAAAAATGTGCACGCGTAAAAAGAGAGAGGTGAGTTGAGAAAGCAGTGTACCGAACACGGCCTAAGTCATCTTATATCTTATCCTATATTTTTTCCAGGTTCAAATTCAAGCATGGATAATGTTCATTTTGCTCTCCCGTATCTGTCTCATAAGCCTTGGGTTGGTTGATCGGGTGCATAGGCAGATCCAGGGGTGTGGTCCCAAAACCACCAAAAAACCTTAGTCCAATGTATATATACATATGCGAAAAAAAAATTTTGAAAAAAGAAAAAATAACTTATTCATTAATATATTATGATGTATATTTGATTAATTTATACTTCTAATCTTGATATATTTATGGTACTTTTAAAAAATATATAATTTGGACCACCCATATAAAAATTCTAAATACGTCACTGGTCGGACGTGTAATACCCGTTTCATTTACACCCCTATTAAACATACCTTGTTGAATTTAAACAATAATCCACGCTATTGATTATATATGACTGTTCGGATTACAACAAAATAGATTTGATTCAGTCTATATTAAGTTGTCATGGTTGTATAAAAATACGTCCTAGTTTTTGCTATAAACTCAAGTACTCCAACAGTCCAACTTACTACATATACTCAATGCAACAGTAACAAATAAAACTATATTTATTGTACAAATTTGGATTATTTTCTATGCAAGCCATGGAGTTGTCTACTTTGTTTAGGTCTTAAAAGCCAAAAAGGATATTCAGAATAGGAGAGCTAGCCCTTTCAACCGTTAAGGACATAAATAGTAGACGGAATCGAACTAGTTATGAACATGAATCCTCGGCTGCAGCTTAAAAAAATAGCAAAATTGATTTTGTATTGGCGTCCCTACAATTTTAAAGATTTTAGAAGAATCAGAACCATACACGCCATGGCCCCGATATTTTACACATCAACGACTAGGGTAGTTTGTTACACATGCATGCATATGAAAAACGGTGAAGAGAAGAAGGCATACGATTTTTTTGGAAAGAATGTATTTTAATCCCTTAGGCTCAAATATACTCCCATTAAAGTTCAATTTTCACCCTAAACATCAATAGAGTTTTTGTGGGCTATGCGGCAGCCACATCATCTTTTACCACGTGGAGTTGAAATTTGACGATACTCTACATAAGTTTCTTTTAAAACACACGCGCAGTCACGCAATAGTTGAGAGACCAAACATAATTTTTCCATTTGTTTTTAACTGAAAAATAAACATAAACCCCTTTGCCAAATTCATTTAATAACTAGTATATAAAACTTTAAATTAGAGATGCCTCAAAATAATTGCACCTGTTAACTCTCACCTTCTTGGTGCGAACATTCGTGAAGACGCGTCCGAATTATATACGCAATTTGAGAATATCAAAAGAGGAAGGTGGAAGATAATTATAATCTATAAATGAGTGTGACTTTGCTATATGTGACTTACATAGGCAAGCAATCCAACTAGAACCATCAATAATTATCAAAATTCACAATTTCTTAAAATTAAATAACAGAATATAGAGAAAGCCGTGTGATCTGGAACTTGAAGTCAAGTCTATGCCCTGTTGGGACTTGGGAGTATTCTGATAGGATTGAGCTATCCTGCACACAAAGCGTGATTTGTTTACCAGGCGATATACCAGTTAAGCCTGAGGTATGCAAGCTGCTTCTCAGTTGGTGATAGGTATAGATTAATCGGATATTGCATTCAAATCCAGGATTAAATCTTGCATAATTCCACTGATATCTCAGCAGTTCATCTGTCCCTTTCGCCCTTCCCCGATTTTCTTTGCCTTTCCCATTTCAAAGTTTCTTTTCCCAGTTGACATTGTAGAAAACTAAAGAAATTCATTTTTCAGAGATGACTAAGGCTGAGTTATTTTTTTCGCTTTCCCAACTCATTTTCTTGTTTTTTACGCGCATGTTTTTCAAACGATTAAACGGTAAGTTTTTTAAAAAAAATATATGAAAGTTGCTTTAAAAATCATATTAATCCATTTTCAAAAAATTAACTAAAACTTAATTAATCATACGTTAATGACTATATCGTTT
The DNA here is from genome assembly GCA_008326285.1 of Oryza officinalis. Lineage (NCBI taxonomy): Eukaryota > Viridiplantae > Streptophyta > Magnoliopsida > Poales > Poaceae > Oryza > Oryza officinalis. Next base: position 9,887,564 of record BDMV01000003.1, on the reverse strand, counting down.
TGTGTGTCCGAGGATAGCATAAACAAGTCTGGTTAGTCTTATTTTATAGTAGTTGCTCTGGATCAAGCCGGTTCCTGTCATTGACTCAGCTGGTAATCGGTATATTACTCGGAAGAGTACTCCTATGCAAGCAGAAAACTTGAACGGAGAGGAGTTGCTCCTTTGAAATTTCCGAGGAGCAGGTAACGGCCGTCTGATGCAGTGGAAGGCTTATCTATCGGAATCCATTTATGCGGCAGCGCTGCAGCGCTCGTTATGCGCGGTTGCAGAGCTGCGGTGCAGCCGCAGTATCTGCAAGCCGAACAGACCCTTTTTATAGTTTCTAAAAAGAATCAGGGAGTCCGTGGTGGGGGTGACGAGAAAATGGTTAATGTGCCATCTTCAAACACAAATTTCGCTAGCTAGAATGTCATCGTGTATTTTGATTCCGTAAAATTGCCATTTTTCAAAATGTCTATACTCTATATTGACATCATAGATAAAAATGCCCTTGGACTCCTCTTCTCCTTCCTTCCCTCACGCCTGAGGTGTTTGCCGGCAACCACCGAATGCCATGGCTACCATCCTGGCTCACCAGCGTCGGCTTGTGCTCCACTGCCATCAGCTCAACCCACCACCGCGTCCCTTCCCCCGCCAAACTTCAGCCATGACGCCTAATCAAAGCCACTGCTGTCGTACATGTGCCATTGTCCTGCCATCTCCTCATCCGTGTCCCTTTTTGGTGGCCTTCGCCGTCGCGCCGATAGAAAAGCTAGCCTATGTAGTTGGACGGTGCGTGGCTCGATGACGGGGTGCCAACGACGAGTTGGCTGTCCCTCTTCGGCAGCACACGACAACGGTCTAAGCTGGTGAGGTTAGGTCATCGGAGTTGAAAGAGAAAGAGAGGACGAGAGGCATTTCAGTCCATTCATATGAAAAATGACATTCTAGCGTGTAACATCTGTTTGAAAATGGCAATTTAGCGAAGCCAAAATATAAGATGGCATTACCACGAAACCCGTGTTTAAAGATGTTATAATAGCAATTTTTTTGGGGTGACTGACCACCACCACTTTTTCTGGTATAAATATAGTTATGGGTTGGTTGTAATGCACGAATAATTTACGGTCTAAAAAAACTATCCAATAGGATCAACATGGTGACAACAAAGTTTTCCTTAAAAAAAATCAAATATAGTGAAAACTTTGATTTTGGGTATTAAGTAAAAGAAAAACTTTGATTTTGGGTAATCACTGTAGTTTCTCATTCCCGGCTCGCGCCGCGCCTATAGCAATTAGTGAGCCCTCGTTATGATGGGCCTCAATTCTGGCTCATGACGAGTAGAGGAGACTTGGGACGGAGCAGAGGAGGTGGGCCAGTCCAAATCTTGAAATGAGGCCCATGAAGGATTGGGCCCGTCAAGCGACCTGACCAAGCCGCCGTTGATGGGCTGCGGCGCGGGCGCCATCGTCCTCGTCCGCTGTGCGCCGCCACCCCAAGTGAGGCAGTGGCGGTGGCGGTGCCGCGGTGCCGTGCGCAGTCGGCGCCTCGGCGGGTGGGGGCGGGCGCCTCTACCGGCGGTACGGCGCACGTCGGCGGGCGAGAAGCGCCGCTGGAGTGCTGCTACTTACTAGGCTGCGGCATGGCGGCCGGCGGTTATCCAGCTCAGCTAATCCGATTCCGGCCGCGCAAGCGAGCGTAAGTGTCCCTAATCCCTATGCTTCATCGCCCATTGACTAATGAACTGGTAGTGCAAAGAACATCGCTATATTAATTATTAGGGATTATTATTATACTAGTACTATACAATTGTGCTTGTCGACTAGGGTATCTTTTAGGTATCTTTTGCAATTGCAGCACAAGCTTCGTAAGGGGAAAGAAAAAAAAATCTGAAAACATGTACTGGATGGACGCTACAAACCACATTGGTCGTCAAACGTAAAACCTCATTGTAATTTGTAAGCTTGATCAAGTAGAAAGAAAGGGGGTAATTACAATCAGATGGAGATCCACACTGACAGCTTAAGCAAATGACAATCTTTTCTTTTCTTATCCATCAAACCTTCACCCAAGTGCTTGCCGACACACTAATCACAATTCACAAACACTGTAGTAGATATGCGACTGGCCACCATCTGCTTTTTTTCTCCAACCATATCTTGCAAACCTGATGCGCTCCAACTCCGGCACACCACCTTTATTTTACCTTTTTGAAAAACTATGTTATGCATTTCCATGCTGCTCCGCTCTATGAATCACACCTGCAAACATAGAGCTTGCAAAAGAATGACGATATTACTCTGCCTGCACATCACTTGATAAATCTTCTTCAGACGCTCTCCACTGCCTTAGGAGCAAATTTCTTCACTGCATCCCCGACAGTCAGGAATATCTTGTCTTCACCAATGAGGTCTGTGAATTTCGCTGATCGGAGCTTCTGAATCACAGCTGGCCCCGGATTGGCTAGAATCAGCTGTAAGTCAAACACATGGATTTTAATCTTACTAGCCTTAGTTAAGGGTTTCTTACTTGAACAGTATTACTGTACAAGGATCAGTGCTAGTGGCTGTAAAATTTTTAACACTGGTTTTGGTGTTTTACCTGAATTTTGCACTTTTCGAGTGCTCTGAATAGATCCTCCAAGGCATGGATTCCACTTGTATCAATGTCAATTACCGCTGTTGAAGAGTTAGATCAGCATTGTTAGCCAATAGCTCCATATCAGTAGTAATCTCAACTGTTATTTGCAGAAATAAATACGCTATGCCCTTACGAGATAGCTCAACAATCAGAAACTCGGTTTTCTGTAGCTTCTGTTCCTGTTGACGTTCTTCCTTGTCCCTCAGCCACCTCAGGATTCTGAAATCAGATATTATAAATTATTGAATAATGCAGAATGCACAAGGCGCTGGCACATGTAATCTTTATGTTTTTAGGTTGAGTTGTCTTTCTGGTTCTGATAGCAGATTTAAAGTCTCACTCCATAAATCAGTAGGAAAAGATGAACAGGAATGTTAATAAAAAAATGATGTAGTTTATTTTTGAACATCTCGAAATAGAATAAAGTGAATCAAAGCAGAAACTGAACAGTATTTGCTTCGTATGCTATTTCCAACTCTTCTTTTTTCTACTTGCAGATTTCAACTCAAATTATTGATGCATACCTTAAAGCGCATGCCACATAGTTCCTGGATAAGCTCTATCAAATAAAACTAATTGGAGATAATATAAAACCGTCCTGAGAATTCTATAATATTAAATAGTACTGCAGTCATAATAGTAACTGAGAAAAAACCACCAGTTTTGAACTTTTACCTGTCTTTAACATAGTTTGAGTTTGTGAAGTAGATAGCTGAGTCCACCCTAACAATTGCCACTCCTGGTACCAAGGTAGCTTCTGGATACTGGTCAATATTCCTATATATTGTTGTTCTTGGAAGGTTTCCAAGCAAAACTATTCTGGGCCGTGTAACTTGTAGAAGAATTTTAGCGAGTGAAATCACAACCTGTTCCAAAACAAATTCAAGTACCCTCAGCCCTTTCATATACTGTTACAAGGAGTTTAATAGTAAGTATATGAAAGAGTTGATTGCAAACCGCACCGCAATTAGCAGACCATACTCCACTGATGAAAATATGACTCCAAAGAATGCTCCTAAGCATGCCAGAAAGTCCAGTTTATCAACCTTCCAGATAAGGTACGCTGTGTGGTAGTCTATTAGGCCAAGCACTGCTGATATGATGATGGAAGAAAGGATGGCATTGGGCGTGTACTTGAACAATGGAGTGATCAGCTCCAGTGTGAGCATTACTACAATTGACATAACAATATTGGACACTGCTGTTTGGCAGCCAGCCATATAATTGACTGCTGACCGTGAGAAAGAACCTGTACATAAGAAAAAACTTTGGTCACAAGAATGGTATATATGTATGGGCTATGAGTTATTTTGGCTGAATTAACGGTTACCTGTAGCTACGTAGCAAGAAGTCATTGAACCAACAATGTTCATTGTTCCTAGAGCAACCATTTCCTTGTTTCCGTCAATCTGGTAGTCCTTCAGGCCAGCGAATGTTCTTCCTATTGCAATCGCTTCCTGATAAAGTTAGCAGCAATCGATCAGTTAGCACTGCACTCTCCTGTGAATACTTTTTCATGCAACTAATTTTTTATCTTTAAGATAGAGAAGTTTGCATTACTGTTAGGCCTATCATGCCAGCTACTACTCCTATTTTGAATCCTTTCATCAGGTTTGGGCCAGTGAAGTATATGAGACTAGCTGAAGGTGGATTGATGCCTTTCTTTATGTACTTGACCTGCAATTAACCAGTGACAGCCTTCAAACTTTGATTCATTTCATAATTTTGTTTCTTTTCCTGATGGATAAGGTTATGAGCTGTTAAGCTTGACTTACAATCACAACACCGTGCTTGTCTGCTCGAGTGATATAGACAAAAAAGGTGGCTATGATCACCGAAATGAGTGGTGCGATTGCAGCCACCCAAAAGAGTTTCTTATTCTTCTTTGCCTGAAATGCCCAAATGAAACAGTGATTACAGGAACCAGTAAAGGTTTTTCCTAACAAGGACATCCAAGATGAAAATCTGAACATTTAACATATTTTATCTTACAATGTACTTGGCAACCAGGAGGAATGCCAGGAAGGATGCTCCGATCAATATCGTCTGCCAGTTCCACTGCAGCAGCAACCAAGCTCAGTTGTATCCAATACTGGTTTCCATCAAAGGATGATGAAGAAGCAATAAGTTCTTAAAGGAATAATACTATTTTGTCCTACCCCATGGTGAACATTTCCCCAGACTGATTTCATGACTGAGATGATGTCAGTCTTCTTGGTGAAGTTTGCAATTCCAAGGAAGCCTTTAAGCTGCTGAAGGGCAATGGTGATGGCCGCACCTGCCATGAATCCGACGATGGCAGCATGGGACAAGAACTCTATGATAAACCCTAGCCTGCAGCAGAGTACATCCTATGATAAACTGTCCACTCTAGGAGCCCAAGAGGGCAGAATTGCATATCTAAGAACTGACTGCTTAACAATGATCAGTTTGCAGGTAACCACTCACCTGAGGAATCCGAGCGCTGCCTGGGTGACCCCGGCGAAGAACGTTGCAGTGAAGGCCAGCCGGGTGTACTCCTCCGGATTCTTCTTGGGATCAATCTCATTCTGGAGGAGAGTGCCAAGCAGCAGCGAAACGACGGCCACCGGACCGATGGCTATATCCCTGGAACTTCCCATCGACGCATATATCAAAGGCGGTACGAAGCTGCTGTCTGAAAAATCAGCAGATTTCAGTTGGACCACTTGCTGGACAAACCCTATACAAATACTAGTAAGTGAATTCTGTGCACTTACACAGTCCATATTCTGGTAACAGGCCAGCAAGCTTGGAGTAACCGATGTCCTGGATGAAGTCGATACCATTAGAAGGTTCCAATGCCAGGGTTGATAACGAAGATTGTATGCAATTTTGATGCAGGAGCTGTACATTGCTATACAGGTTGCTGCTGTGCATGCAAGATGGCGTTTGATCATCAGGCACGAACCTGGGGTATGCAGAGGCTGGCAATGGTGAGGCCGGAGATGAGGTCGCCCCTGAACTTGCGGAAGGTGTAGTGCCGGCCCCAGTCCAGCACCGGGAAGATGTGTTGCAGGCTGATCCACACCTTCTTTGACCTAGGCTGGTCCTTGTACTGCCGCAACGGGTCGTCGGCGAAGAACGTCTCCTTCACGGCGTCGGTGAACTCGTCGATGAGCTTCTTCTTCGGCGGGAACCCGACCTTGTAGCCGTGATGATGGGCGCCGTCCATGCGGCGGTGCGACGATGTCCGGCTGGCGATGTCGGCGTCGAGGGCCTCGCCCCCGTCGGACACGGCTCGCGGCATTGCCGGCGTTGTTCAACCTATCTGCACATGAAGCGCAGTACTGAAGCAGGTAAGCACAAACACATCAACCTTATTACAACGAACTAATTAGTTATAGATAGTACGAAAGAAATTCAGTTTTTGATCCATTAGTACAATCCAGCAGTAGTGCCAAAGCACCTGCATGCATGGTCTACCGTACTGCCGTACAGGAGTAGTTCGACAGTGAAGAAAAAAAATATTTTTGCAGCACGGCGAACCAATATCTGAAACATTTGCCTTTACAACAAAAGAAGGAAGAAATCTATATGCATGTATTACTAACAACAAGCAGCAAACATTATTCATCTGTTAAAACAGACATCACATTGTGCATCAAGAAGCAATGAACACAAGAAAGAAAACCTCTCTTTTCGAAAAGAAAAAAAAAGAGACAACCTACACAACGAAAGCCTAGAAGTCGCACTTAGCCCACAGCCCACAGTGGAAGGCCTGCTTTATTAATTTCACTGTCCAGAAGCTACCGAAAGTCCATTATATATACGCAGAGGATCTCAAGCTACGATCAAGGTCAAACCTCTATTTTCAATAGGGTTTAAGATAAGCTTGCCATTGTGAATCTGAGCCGAAAAATGCTCTAGATTCAACATCTCAGGAAACCCCTACCTAATGTATACCTCATTCCACAGCTCATCGTTTGCTGAACGTACGCCATGTACTTGCAAGTTCCAACTTAATCATGTCGCATGCATAACAACCGTTGAAAAATTGGCAAATAAAAAGCAATAAATAAAGCTAGGAAATATTTTTTTCCTTGCTCGGCTGTACACGTATAAGTGTTGTGAAAAATGTAGGGAAAATTTATAATAGTGGGCTTAAATAATGATTGTAATGCAAGTAGGATAACTTATAGTTTGTGTAAATACTTCGTCAAATTGCAGCAGCATTATGAATGCATGTTGCCAGTTTTCTGACCAAGAACATCATTCATTGGTTCAGCAGCCATCAGCATAAATTTTGTGTTTCTATCACCCTCCCTGTCTAGTCATTTGCCCCCTTTTTCCCTTTTTACCGCAGAGCCATTTGCCTTTAGATTGCATTTTCCAACAGAGCTATTCCTCATGGTTATTATGATAGTAATCAAACTTATTGTCTGAGAGTTTATTTATAGAAAGATCTATCTGATCCGGAGTATAGTGCAGAAATGAAATATCAGAAAGAATATGAGTTTTAGCAATTTTTTTAAAAAGAAAACCATACATTGGATTACAACCCTAAATACACTTTTAACAGTAAGAAACTGGTTCTTGACATCCTATTCCAACATTAGTACAAAAAGAGAGAGATATTCAACTATTTGTTACTCTTACAAGTGATAATTAAGAATTTGTCATTGGACCCATATATCATAGACACATGAGGGTTTATATGTCATAGACTACAAATGATAAATTCTTAATTGTCACGTATTAAAAGTGACAAAAAGTTAAATGCCCCACCAAAAGAAGGCTCATTTCACCATCTATGAATTAAGTTCACGAAATTATTTCATCAATCCATGAGAGAAAGGAGGAGAATCCACTTTATACCCCTGTATGGAGATTGGGAGGGAGAGAACCACTGCTAACAATGGCCTGCATCATTGCGTTAACATTCCAAACTACGGACAGGGGGATAAGACTTGAATACTAACATTGAAAATGAATTTATGTTGATGCCATAAAGTCTGGGAGATTCAGAAGTCCATTGGACAATTTGCAAAAGCATTTCTGGGAGGTTGTAGCCTTTCAGGCACTCTCCATGGTTCACATTAACTTGGAAAAAACAGATCCTAATTGCCATTTTATTCTGCACTAAGTTTTCTAAGCTTGTATACCGGCATATCATCTTCGGCTAGTTGATCAAGAGAGTACAAATTTACCAATTTTCTGACAGCATGCTGTCACGTTCGCAATGTTCAACTTCTGCAGTACCATAAGATTCCTCTAAAAACTCCAAAAGTTTTGAGATGAAATGCCTCTAAAGTTTTAACATCACGAGAAACGGACGTTACATTTTCATATAGGCAAATTACCATCAAACAGACCTTCCCTTGCTGACAATGACAATCGTTGACAGATGAAAACCAAATGCTTGAAATTAATAGACAACAACAACACATAACCCCAGCCTAAAAACAACTGACCAAGTTTAACTCGTTAAGGACGTCCACAGATTTCATAAGATCATAAAAAAGTACTTCCTCCATCCTAAAAAAAGTGTTTCCTCCGTCCTAAAAAGAATCAACTTACTATGAAATTGGACAAGCACATATTCAGATTCATAGTCAAGATAGTTTTTTTTTAGTTTTAGAACGAAGGATGTTCTAGGAAGGCATCAATAATGAAAGCGTGCATATGCAGTTGTTAACTCTAATTCTGAACATTACCGCAGAAGTACAAGCTCATACTTCAGACAGTCGACTAATAAAATAAGTACTATATGGTACTAGTTTTGCAAATCCTTTGCTGCCAATTGCATCAACTTGATCAGTAACTACGCACAAGGCAGAGAGCCTAATGGCTAATGGTAGGTTACTGAGTAGTACTGATTATTACTGAACAATAAGATCCCAACGTGCGTATGCTATGAGGCGACATGGTGGATGGTTCTAAAGTGCGGGCTACAAGGCTACCAGCCAGTAGATTCTCGGCACCATTGATGGCTCTCATCACTTGCTTAGAAATTGTTGGAGCCCTAGCATATTGGGCATTTCCTCTCTCTAATCTTTCCATGCCAAATGTCCCAAATGTACTAGTACTCTACTGTTGCATATACAGATCAGGGGAACCTATGGAATGTTCAGGGCACTGTTCTGTCAAGATCAAGCAGCAACTGTTCTTATCCTGAAAAACACCGAGTGATCTTGCATAATGCTGTGGATGCGTCAACCCAACGCAGGCTATATCCACAAGTGTGTGTATCCGAGCTGACCAAGCAGGAAACTGAAGAGGTTCGTAGGAAGGAGGTGACTACCAGTTCATTCCAACAAACCTAACTAATAAACAAGGTTCAACGGAGTATTTCACTAGTTGCATATCTTGCATCTAGTTTGACAGATCTGATCGATGGAGCCCACGGATACATAGTTACTCATTCTAAAATATAGCTACTTTAACTATGAATCAGGACCGGCGCCTGGCAGTAGATAACAACTTTGCCAAATACAGATGGTTGATTAAACAAAGAGAAAAAAAAGCAGTTGTTAATTTTCCTTGGCATCCCCCAAAACCGCTGGCTAGGTAGATCATCGAAACCAGAAGCAAAATACAAATACCCAAAGAGCAGGAAAAATGAGATATGCTATCAGGGAAAAAAGACTAGACAATGAAGAACTCAGAAGGTAGCTTCACCTGGCCTTTTGCATTGCAGATGTAATAAAAAAAATTAAACTAAAGGAAGAGAAACAAACAATTCGGAAAGAACAAGGAGTTTCTTTTTCTTACTATGATGTCCCTCTCGAGCACTTTCGCTCAGCTTGAGAACTTTTCTCGTTGGCTTTTCTTTTTTGATTGTCTGGGCCCACAAATGTGCTACTACTATACCTTCCAGATTGGGTGGCGGAGGGTGGTTTGGAATGTGGACGCAATTGTGGGTCAGGAGGTGACAGTTCCTTCACAATTTTAAAGAGAAAGGAAGAGGAAGATGAGCAGTGGAACAAGGATAGAGACGTAAAGTCAAAATGCGTCCTGGTTCAATGAATCTAATGTAGGCGGTGCAGAGAGTGTAAACAAGAGGATCATCCCAACTAAACCAGCTGCTCGTCACGTTGACTTTTATGGATATTTTAGAGGGATGATGCATGCTATACTCGAATGGATTTTAATGCTCGGCTATCTAACGAGACGAATGCACGGATTTTTATATTGAAAATAAATTTATATATTAATCAGATGAGAGGATTGTATTCTCGAGTAATAAAATGTTCGAAACGCAAACGAAGCTTGTGCTATCCACACCAACCCGTGCTCTATGTGCTTACTGCTTAACAAGCTATGATACCTTTATGATCTACATTTTGCTCTCCATAAGAAGTTGACAAGCAATCCCCATGCACTCTACAACGAGATCTTTCCATGCACTCTACAATGAGATCGATCTTGGAAGAATTTTATGAGGTTGGGAACTTCATCATCCGGATCAAGGAAGCAAAATCAGATTCCAAGGTAACTGATCCACTCCGCTGCTAGGGGAAGCCACATTGCAAAGGTGCGACTGTTAATTTAACATACATTTATGAAAGTTATGAGTGTGTGAATATAACAAGAATTTTGTGAGGTTTGCAGTTATATATCTCTAACATTGCTAATCTATTTAGGCGTATGCTAATTAATTGTGTGCAATTACAACTATGGGCGTACCTGTCTTCTTTGTCATCACGAAAATAAAATAAAGCCTTTGACATACTTCTTGTTCCTTCATGCTCCCTGCGACCCCGAGCCATTGCTCCAATACCCACTTCACCAGACTGCTCTAAGGTCTTGTTCAGTTCAAAGGATTTTCATAGGAATTTAATGGCTTCTTTGATTTGGAGGAAAAACATAAAAATTTTAAAGAATTTTAACTCTATAGAAAAATTTCCTATGAAGGCCTTTGAAACAACCTCTTTGAAAATTTCCTTTTAAGTCTATCTCTCTCATCCAATTCTTGGTTTTTTTCATGCGGTTCAATTAAACGGTCATTCCTGAATTTTTTTTTGTTTTGCAATCCTCTGTTTTGCCCTTGTATTCCTATCAGAATCATGCATTTTTTTTATTTCTCTGTTTTTTCATTCCTACGATTCAAAGGGCTCAAACCATAGGATTTTTTTTCCTCTATGCATCATTCGTTTCATAATAAGGATTGTAGTCTTACAACCTTATTCCATAGGATTCTTAGCATGAGGTAAGACCTCTTGAAAAAATTCCTATGGATTGGAGTGCATGTGACATACTAATCCTTTATTCGGTTTGGAGGAATTTTAACCCATAGGAAAAGGAAAAGTGGAGAAATAGGAATTCATGCACACACCAATCCATAGGATTTTTTTAAGAGGTTTGAGTGGATGAAAAATTTCCTATATTTTCTTTCCACGACTTATAGGAAAGAAAAATTTTCTTTGGTTTTTCTATATTTACATTCCTACAAACCGAATGACACTCATAGGAATTAATCCTTATGAATCCAAATCCTTTGTTTTTTCTCCAAAACGAACAAGCCCTTAAATATTTTTTTTATTCCTATGATTTGGAAATCCTTCGAACCAAATAAGCCCTAAATAACATGATTGACCATCCTCTTGATCTAGAGATTTCATCATTTGGTGAATGTCCAACATATATATACCTTATGTGTGGAATAAAGGGAAAGTAAATAAATATTGTTGGATTTAATTAATTCCTATAGAAAAAATCATTGTGTCATTTTGCAACAAAGTGTTTTATTTAGGAATTCATCTTCCCTTTCATATAGTATTTTTTTGGGAGGAAAACAAACATTTACTCAAACCTCATGGTATTTTCCCTAAAATAGTACCAAGACAACCTCTCTCCCATACTCAAAAAAATGCTCTTTAATTTTTTTCATGTAGACACTTTAATCTTATGCTTTTGTATCCTTAGTTTCTTTTCCATTGCAAACGAGATCTTTTGGTAGCTAATACAAGGATAGACAAGTCAATTTTGATTGCTTAATTGAATATATTATCTGTTCTATTCATGATACTAAATTATAGACTCTTCCTGTAAATTAAATTGGATCAAATTGACACAAGCTAGTTTTGCTTTGCGAAGGAAATGTGGGGATATTTGTAGATGTCAGGCTTACAAAGACACCAAAATAACCCCTAGGTGACAAGGGAGCTGATCATTGCTAGGCCAGAAAAGATGATAAAGTGAATAAGATTTTTTTTCTGCAAAACTACAAATACTCTTAGAAAATAATAAACTTAAGCCACATTTTTTTGTGAAACTTACTAATTATTTAACAGTATGGGCCCGGGGATTTCCACTTCGGGGCCAAGTCTATGAGCGCTGCTGGCGGTCCAAGCAGAATGGTGGGCCCGACGATCCGATCGAGGGCAACATCATCATGCCAATTGCTGTGCGGCACCCAGAAGATTACGGATCAAGATTACAGCTCGATCCCATGCAACCAGGTGGTGGCGAGGTTTGAAGCCACTGGTGGTGCCGCGTCACTCAAAGCAACAAGGGCGAAGCGATGTGTCGCGCACTGATAGACAGTTTCATAACTTCGCCACCAAGCAAGGAGATAGGTGGCAGCTCTACTATGACTTGGCTTAGGCCCACCAAGCCCGGTTTTAAGTATGTGGTGAGAGAAGCAAGTCCCAGCTGTCCCAGGCCCTGTGACAGGGTGCCCGGGGCACGGTAAAAGCGGTCATCCATGGTAATTCTTCCATTAATTCTGGATGCCAGAGGAGTCAATGACAAGACTTAGCATAGTTGTTCCCTATGTGATAACGGCACTGTAGACCCTCCTTTGGTTATAAAAGGAGGGGTTATGCCACCGAGAAGGGAGTTGGCTGGAAAAAAGAAAGAAAAACCCTAGGAAGAACAAGGTTAGAATAATAAAGTTGATCTAGTAAACTTGTATTGTAACCTCTTGCATCCTCATAGTCCAAAACACAGAAGTAGGGTATTACGCTTTCAAGCGATCTGAACCTGTATACGTGTTGTGTTTATACTTGATTGTATTTTAATCTTCAATTCCTAGCGAAACAAACCCGATCTCTACTCGTGTCTTGGCCAAATCTTCCGTGGGAAGGGGGTTCTCTCTTTCCCGTTGTAGGAGAGTGCATCTCCGACACGCATCCTTCCTGGACGCATCATTTAGAAGATCCATTCCCTTAGGGATGTTGTGTTCCTGCTTTGATCTTTAGTGACGGATCTTATTGTAGATGTGTGGTGTGGCTCTCTTTTTTCTTTTTCCTGGCTGTAGCCTTCCAGGGTTGTAGATTTGTAATTTTTTTTACTGCTCTATCAATATGAAACATCATTATCTTGTGCGGGTTGTTTAAAAAAAATTAAACTACTCGTACTACCTTTGGCTTCACTATTGCCTCCACTAGCCCGGCTCTACACTGTACCCACCAAGGAGAAAAACAAGTCTTTTTACACTTTTACTTAATAACCATGTGAAGGGATAAAAGTTGTTACTCTACTTTATTTGTCCCACAAAGACTTCATGTTTGAATCAATGTATTCGATTTGAAAAAGTGATGGAAAATACATTAGAGTCTAAAAAGGTGACGGACAAATGCATTAAAGTTTGAGAAAAATGAAGGGCATCAGTTTAGCTGGGACTGTCTCGGTTAGGTCTGATATTCTGTCTTAGCCGATATATCTCTATAATCACAATGATGCTTTAGATAGATTTGTTATATCCATCACATTAGACAAATTTATCGGCTCATTGAGTATTAGATTATCATATATAATCTCGTGTTGTATCGGTTAGGTTCGACCTACTAGATTGTTGTTGATAATCTAAGTCTTGTTCAGCCGATAGGTTCATGTTGATGTTTCATCAAAAGGTTAGCTGATTTTATCCGATGTGTTAAATTTCTCTTTGATGGTTTTACTGTACGCACCCCGAAATCAACTTGGAGCAGGCGTTGGACGTGATGTCGAAGCTTGTCGAGTTGGGGGAGAGTGTCATTCCTTTTTTGAATAGTAAACTGCTGCTCCCCCTTTGAGTTGTAATTTTAAGAACAATCGTTAGGCCTGTTGTCCTTTTCAAGAATAATATCCTTTTTTAGATGTATTGAGGATGAGATCGTCTAGCAAGGAGGACGTCCTCATGATCATAGCACCGAGACCTCTTCGTCTCACGCTTCCTCGACTCCGAGTGTCGACAACCAAGCCTTGGTCGTCGTTAACCCGGATAGCACGCTGGATCCATCGGGACTCCAACTTAACTCTCTTCTCGAACAGAACCAAGGTACGAAACTTAGGCTTTGTAGCTTTTGCCCCTATGAGCACACAGAGAAAGCTAATCGAGATCAAATGTCATATGTAGGCCTCGAGAATGCTTTAGAAGAGTGAGAATGTCGTGCCGAGTACTGGAAGGCTAAGTTCGAGAAGGCCGAGCTCGAAAAGATGGCTGATGCCGCCCGTAAGGAACAAGACGTGGAGACACTTCGAGGTAGGAAAGTTTGGATTGACGCTTATCTCGAAGGTTGTTATCTGGCACTTATGTGGCTGTGCGAGGAGCTGCGGGTGGTACGTCCTCCTCTCAAGAAGTCTATAAGCGGCCATCTTTCATGGATGCGAAGTATATGCGACCAACTAGCAGGGATCAGGAAGCGTATCGACAACAGCTTGAAACAAGAGTGTCGTCACGCTAGCTGGTATGCAGGTGGCCATATCCTCGCCTGTATCTGAGATGGTCATCCGCAGATGAACTTGGGATTTCTCCGGGAGGGCTTCACTCGTTCTCAGATGAGGCTAGATGAGATCGACCGCATCGCGCAATCTCTCGCTTCGCTAGTCGAGGGCATCTTCTCCACGATGACTTGGTTGTGACTGTCTTGGTAGTTTAGGTCCCTGAAAGATATTTGATGTAAATGTTCGAACTCTTTATAACTTTGTTTATGTAAGAATTTAAATCTATGTCTAAGCGATTACAAAGAAATAGTGTATGAGTACTCTCACGAGAGCTGCCCTCAGCTGACAGAGTGTGGTACTCTCCCTAGCCCCCAACTGTTTTTATGGATAAATCGTTTTCCACAAAAGCAGCTTAAATCTTATAACAAACCATGTTGAAACAGTGGATTCCTAGCCACCTGTCGTGAAGTCGGGAAAACCAATTCCTGGTTACACGGCTTGGTTAATACGCTCAAGTGGGTACTCCAACATGACCAGATCTAATATGGTCGTTTGACCTTGCATGGCCTGACAAACTTTCACAGTGCTAGGCATCCCCTGCCTAGGTCTATGGGGCCCCGAAGCTTGCTAGACTAGTGGAAGAGGACAGTAGGATCGACTTTGAGACGAGGCGATATAAGAAAAAGGGGTCACCAGGTAAAACACTTCAAAAGAAATGAAATCGGAAAACTATATACTATTAAACTGAACTTATAGACTTTGGTACATTGGTCCTATACATAAAATTTATGTAGTTGGTCGATGTTCTAAGAATTAGCCAACTCGAGACCCTTGTTGTCTGCGATTTTGAACGCGCCTAGGCTTAAGACTTTGACCACCGTGTACGGTCCCTCCCACTTTGGTGAGAGCTTATTTCGCCCTACCTGATTTTGAACTTGTCGGAGGACGTAATCGCTGATGGTGAGTGTGTAGGCACGAACACGCTTTTCGTGATAACGACGTAGAGCCTGTTGGTATGTGGCTGCTCGAACGACAACACGTTCTCGATGCTCCTTTAAGAGGTTGACATCATCTGCTCGCCGCTCCTCCTGTTCCTCGTCTGAATACTTCTCAACTCGCATAGACCGATGTCACAGTTCTGAAGGGAGCATGGCCTCGGAACCATACATGAGAAATAAGGGAGTCTCTTTGGTGGAGGTTGTCGGGGTAATACGGACGGACCACAAGACAAAAGGGAGTTCATCAACCCAGCGTGTGTCATAGGCCATGAGCCTATCGTACACACGTGTTTTGATCCCCTAGAGCACGATGTCGTTTGCCCGCTCGACCTGTCCATTACTCTGAGGATGGTAGACTGAGGCGAAGTAGATTTTCACTCCGAATTCGATGTAGTAGTCCTAAACGGTACTGCTGGTGAACTGGGAGCCATTGTCCGTCAGGATCTGGTGTGGAAGTCCGTATCGGCAGAATACCCCTTTTATGAACTTGATGACGTGTTTGGCTTTGATCTCTCTTGTTGGCTTTGTCTCAATCCACTTGGTGAATTTGTCGATAGCCACGAACAAGAACTTGTAGCCGCCTTATCCTTGGGGAAACGATCCGAGGATATCAAGCCCCCACACGAGAACGGCCAAGTGAGAGGGATAGTCTGGAGCGCTTGGGCTGACATCTTGGTGTGTTTGTTGTAAAATTGGCAAGCTTCACACCGTTGAACCAAATCGCAAGCGTCTTGAAGAGCTGTTGGCCAGAAAAATCCTTGTCGAAAGGTTTTTCCGACTAGAGTTCATTCGCCGACGTGAGACCCGCATATTCCTTTATGGATGTCGAGTAACAAATCCTTGCTGTCCTCGGGAGAGATGCAGTTGAGCAAAACTCCGTTTGGGAATTTTTTGTATAGATTGTTGTCGATCATACAGTAAGCTTTTGCCTGATGGAAAAGTTTTTCTGCCGCGGTGTCGTCGTCCGGTAACTTATCGGCATCCAAGAAGTTGATGAGCGGAGTACGCCAGTCTTCAGTGATCTCGATGTCTGCCACGACGTTGTTGACCTCCACAGTAGCCCTCGAGCTGTTCTCGGTGCTGGCTAAGGTGCCTTCGTCGTTGGTGATTTTAACTGAAGGTTTTGTTAGGATGTCCAGAAAGGTTCCTGGTTCAACAGGTTCTCTTCTAGATGCGCGCCATGCTAGGTTGTCGGCATCGGTGTTGTCTTTGCGTTAGACATGACGCACCTCAAAATCGTCAAACTTTCACTTCAGCTTCTTGACTTTGGCAAGGTACTTGGTTAACTCGGAGTTTGAGCATTTGTAGTCATTGTGCACTCGGTTGGTGACCAACTCTGAGCTCCCTTTCACAATCAATCGCTTTACTCCAAGTGTCGTAGCTGCTCGTAACCCGATGAGTAATCCCTCGTACTTTGTTGTTTTGTTAGTTGCTCAGAAATTGAGGAGTATTGCATGTCTGAACTGATCTCCGGTAGGAGATGTCAGAATGAATCATGCCCTTGCTCCTTAGCTGTTGAATGCCCATCGAAAGCCATTGTCCATGTCTCATTATCCGTCTGACCGGCTGAGGTGTTCTCGGGAACGGTCCAGTCGGCAACGAAGTCAGTGAAAACCTGAGACTTGATGGTTGTGCATGGGACGAAGTTGACATCAAATTTGTTGAGCTCGACGACCCACTTGGCAATACGTCCTATGACATCTTTGTTCATGACCACCTCGCCTAGGGGGAAAGAAGAGACGACCGTGACTTTATGGGCCTGAAAATAGTGGCGCAACTTCCACGATGTCATGATCACAACATAGAGCAGTTTCTGGATTTGAGGATATCGAGTTTTGGCGTCTTGGAGGGCCTCACTGACGTAGTACACAGGACGTTGTACTTTGTCCCTCTCGATGACAACCACAGTGCTAATGGAATAAGGTGTGGTAGCAATATATAGAAATAGTTCTTCCATTGGCTGTGGGGCAACAAGTACAGAAGGGTTGGACAAGTACCGTTTGAGCGCAATAAACGCTTTTTCGGCATCCTGGGTCCACTCAAATCTATCATGCTTTTTGAATAAACCAAAGAAAGGTTGTCCTCGTTCTCTCATCCTAGCCACGAACTGGCTTAAAGCTGTCATGCATCCTGTGAGCTTCTGTACTTCCTTGAGCCTTGTTGGTGACTTCATGTTCTCAATGATCTTGATCTTCTCGGGGTTTGCTTCAATGCCTCGTCCAGAGACAAGATATCCAAGCAGCTTCCCCGATGGTACTCCAAACATACACTTCTCCTGGTTTAGTTTGGGTCGATGTCACTGGAGATTGTTGAATATTTCCCTCAGGTCATCGATCAACTTGTCCTTTGTCTTTGTCTTGACCACGACATCGTCGACATACGCCTCCACGTTCTTGCCGATCTGGTCATCAAAAGCCCCATGGATCTCTCGCTGGTATGTGTTGCCTGCATTAGCTAATCCAAAGGGCATCTTGATATAGCAGAAAACACCAAAGGGTGTGATGAACGTTGTCTTCTCTTCGTCCTCTTTGGCCATGCTAATCTGGTGGTAGCCAGAGTAAGCGTCGAGGAAACTCAACAATTCACAACCAGCAGTTGAATCCACCAGGTGGTTAATGCGAGGAAGAGGGAAGTGGTCCTTTGGGCACGCCTTGTTGAGGTCGGTGAAATCTACGTACATCCTCCACTTGCCATTGGCCTTGCCCACCATTACTAAATTAGCAAGCCATTCTGGATGGAGGACCTCTTTGATGAAGCCAGCCTTGAGAAGTTTGTACAGCTCTTCTCGAATGGCTTCTTTTCTGTCTTGGGTGAACGGCCGCAGCTTCTACTTGACTGGCTTGACATCGGGACGCACCATCAATTTGTGCTCGATCATGTGGCGCCCCAAACTATACCAGTCCAAGAGGTCACATTATTACCTGTGATTACAATACCAGTCCCAAGATACACAAGCTGGTACTCACAGAATAATTATGAAAATTAGAAATAACAAGCTTTATTACAACCTTGAGGGAAGTCTCATACATGCTACTGTCATGGACATACCCCAAACTAGTAGAAACATAAAAAGACAGAAGAGACAAGGATGAAAGCATGGAAAATAGTGGTAGGAGGCATGGAGTGTAAAACACTAGAAGTAAAACAGTGAACATGGACCACAAGCTCGGTTTGGAAACTAGGCCTGAAACCCTGAGAAATCGTACTCGACCTACTCTTGGAAGTAGGCCTTAGTGGAAAGGTCGAGGTATCCTTCCTCTAGCTCTATAAATATAAATATAAGCAAGAGTGAGTACTCAATGTACTTAGCAAGCTGGGAAAAACATGATATGCAAGGCTATAAACAAGGAGGGGTAAGGTTACTTTTGAAAAACAAGGTTTTTTATTAGTTTAGTTTCAAAATACTAGTGAGTCAAATTTTAGTTCGGAACGAGACCCACGCCTCGCCCTATTTTTCAGGTTGCTTTGCAACAACCTATCACAATAATCATAAGTCCCAAGTCCAAACTTAGCACCGTGCCGTCTCGGCACAACACCAAAATGGCCATCTCAGCCTACACCAACATGACCGTCTCAGCCAAAACCAACATGATCGTCTCAGCCAAAACCACACCTTGGTGCCGAACGACACCGCGAGTCACACAGGCTCGAGTCTCAACCACGAAGGTTGCCCGTTAACATAAAGGCAAACTCTGGTAATGGTTTCCATCCCACAAACCATTTTATTAAATAAGTTTAAAACAAAACTACGCTATGAGAAACACCTCACATCTGCCCATGACCGTTGGCACGACTGTCTAAACAGTTTGACTAAACTCTCAAGAGGTTGCACTCTTTACCCACAGGCCGCGAACTTCTCACATTGCCGAACACATGTGGATCAGATATAGCAGACAACGGAGAGCTCACTACAAGGCTTTTCCATAACCAACCCATAAATGCTCCGTGTCACACAGAAGGGTGGAATCTCTACACCAAGCATCAGGCTAGATTTAGGCCCTCATCTACTCAGGCCCCACCATATAGACCCCCACACATCCCCACTACAGGAGATTGCCGTATACTCCACCATACTGGTGCTCCTCAACTGCCAGCATGCTAGATACCTACGTTTTAGCTACTTACTCGGCCAGGGCATCCCATTCTACCCGTGTAGTCATACTTCTTATGCTTGGATGAATTTCCCAAATGAATCGGTCCTTATGGATGATGCGTAGCCAAACCACCCAGGTACTGACTCCCGCACCATCAAGTTTAATAAATCATTTTTCCCATCTTAAAACCAAACCGAGTCTCGTCGCGTTTTTAAATGACAATAATATTAAATATCCAAATGTTTCCCATATGACAGTACAATCATCACCTATAGGTAGTCTACTTCGGCATTGGTGAATACCGACGAAAATATGATAGGGTTATGAAGGGAAGGGGGTTTTCCAAATCCTATAAAATAAAAGTGCAACTACTAGGAAGGTCTGACGATTCGTATTTGAGTCGTGGCCAAAATAGTGCATCCTAAAACATGCAATTTGGCAAACAAAATACTTAGCTAAAATATGGGTGCAAGAAGTGGTCAAGGAGGCTCGCCTTGATCCACAATGATCACCGAAGTGTCGAACTCCTGAACGAACCATCCGTCAGTCCCGGACTCTATACGCAAGAAAACAAACAATACATAAAACTATAGCTAGAAACAAAATAAACACATAAAATGTAGCTCCATTGAGCACAGCAGAATTTTTGAAAGATTTTGAGACTCAAATAAGGTCAAACGGAGTTACGGATAAAAAGATATGAAATTTTGAAGTTTGGAGGATTTTTGCGAGACGAATAAATCGAGATGGAATATTCTGGAATATTCCCAGAATATTCCAGTGGGTCCCGGCTGTCAGCTGATCAGGAGTCAAAGGCTGAGGTGGAGAGGGTTGTGGGGCCCGCATGGGTCCCACCTTCTTTTATTTTCTTTTTTCTTTTTCTCCCTTTCTCCCTTATCGCTTTTCTCTCTCTCTTTCTGTTTTCTCCTCTCTACTTTTCTTCTCTCTTTCTTCTTGACAGAGGGGAGCGGCAGTGGGGGTGGTGGCAGGAGGGCGATGGTGCGGCCGGCGTCGGCGGGTGGCGGGATGGTGGCGCCGGGCGACTGGGCAACGACACGTAGCGGCGCGACCGGGACGGTACAGCTCCAGCTGGCTAGGGCGCGGCTCGGCCGGGCGGTGGGGTGGCTCGGCGCCCAGGCTGCGGCGCTGCTCGGCACCAAGACGGGAGGGCGAAAGGGAGTGACACCGGGCAGAGGAGGGGTCGAAGCCGAGTAGAGAAGAAAAGGGGAAGAGAGAGGCCGGCTATACCCTCGGCGCCACAAGCTCCGCGACTTTGACGATTCGGCTTCGGAGTGACTAGAATGGAGTGAGAATTTCGGTGAAGTAGCTGGAGGACTTAAGGGTAAGTTTCTTGGGATATTTATACTCTTCCTTGCTGCCGAAGGTATGGCCATCGATCGTGGAGACCATACCGGCTCTTGTGCTCCCATCTTCTCCAATATGTCTGTCTCTATCGCTGCCTGCTCTTCGTGTATTGGCGTGGTGGATTGAGGTGTCGGGGGAGCAAAAGTTGACTCACCAGTGAGGGTGCAAAGGTGGAGTGGACGGTTGGGTGTGAAGGGAAGGGTCGACGGTTGAGTCACAATGCAGAGCTTGAGTGTGAGTTCTCCCTTCTTCCTCACTGCTTGCCTATTGCTGCTTGTTTGGAGTGTGGATGGAGGTGAGGTAAGGAAGGAGGTGAGATGTCGGGAAAACATTAGTGGACTTGTGGCAAAGAGACGAAGTGAGCTCCTAGCTTGCGTGCCGACTGCGTCGCGAAGAACACAAAACGGCGAGGGGCTGCCAGGGGATGAGAGCTTTTGGATTTTTCTTGTCTCTGTGAAGAATAGGAATTGGGAGAACAATACTTGCGTATGTGCACGGGTGGGATGGAAAAGGAGGAACTCCGGATCTGGAAAAATTATTAAAATGGGAAGGATGGATAATCACCGGGTGGTAGGAATCCAAAAATAATTAAAATATTTGAACCGAAAAGTAAAAGATTTGATAAGGATGGAAAAAAATTAAAAATCAAAAATTAAAAACTATCTTTTGAAATTTTTGGGGAACTTAGGTGGAGAAAGGACAACACTTTCATAAATTTTTAAACTGGCATTTTTAAAAAAATTGCGGGCATTACAGATCACCTTCCTAGGGACTCCGGGCATGGCGGACTGTTGCCAAGCGAACACGTATGCATTCTCGTGGAGGAAGGTGATGAGCTCGAGTTCCTATTTGCTGTCGAGCGTTGCCTCGATCTTGACTGTCTCGTCGGGGTTGCTACTGGCTAGCGGGATGATCTTGATTGCGCCATCGGGCTTGGGTGCCATGTTGGGCTTGCTTACTTTCCGCGGAGGTTCTGTAGTGGTGGGTGGTGCGGGAGTATGCTCGACCATGTCGAGGCTCCTCTTGTCGCACTGTACCGCTACCTTCGTGTTCTCGGGGATCGTGATTGTCCCTTTTGGGCCTGGCATCTTGAGAATTCGGTATGCGTGGTGGGATACCGCCATAAACTTCACAAGGGCTATCCTTTCGAGGATAGCATTGTAACCAGTGTCAAACTTCGCTACGTCGAAGGTGATCTGCTCTATACGGAAGTTGTTTGCCTGGCCGAACGTCACGGCTAGCGTAATCTTTCCCAGCGGTTTTGACGATGATTCTGGAGTGATCCCATGAAAAGGTTGATCGGAAGGAATAAGCTCGCTTCTAGGGATACCCATTGCGTCGAGGGTGCTGACAAAGAGGAGATTGATGGAGCTAATGCCGTCGATGAGGACCTGTGCCACCTTTATATTCCAAATAGTGGGTTCTACTACTATCAGATACCGGCCTGGTACAATTGTCATTGTCGGATGGTTAGCCTTAGAGAACTCGATCTTCTGGTTGGACCACTTCATCTTGGCAGCAACTCCTCGTGAAGTAGAGCAAATTTCGCGTTCTACCTTCTTATACTCCCTTTTAGAGGTGTACGTCATAGAACCACCGAAGATATGGGCTACATGCTGGTCGAAGTCTAGGAACACGAGTTAGTCATCGGATGAAAGATCATCAGTGCTCCTCTCGACCACATGAACTCGCTTTTCTTTTTCGAGGGCCAGATGTTACGCCAACGCTTTTTTGGAAAACCTGGCACTCCTCCCAGGTATGTGTGCCGGTCTTGTGTATTAGGCACCATTGTTGTACTGGTTCATCGCCTTGAAGGGCTGGGCGCTTTGGGGGTGGGTTTGCTTGTTCTGCAACAAAGACCTTTGTCTTCGTCTTACGTTTTTCTTCCTTTTTACGATTTTATTTCTTCTTTTTGGTGGACTCCGGTGCCTCTTTCTTGGTCGATTGCTTCTCCTCGACCACCTTGCCTTTTCCATCTTTCCTCCTGAGGGCGTCATCTGCGTAAGCACATCTGTCGATGATCTCGAAAAGCTTCATGGCAGAAGTGATTCGCCTTGTCACCAACTCTTGGATGGTGTAGCGATCTCAAATTCTTGACTTGAACATGCGTATGACAGAAGCATCGGTGATCTCGGGGATCGTATTCCGGCATTCGTTAAAACGCCGTATATAGTCCCTTAAGGATTCACCTGGGTTCTGCCTAAGGGCGTGTAGATCGTCCTCGACCGCATGCCGCTTGTATGTTCCTTGAAAATTGGCGACAAATTGCTGCCACAGGTCTTCCCAGGAAGAAATCGAGCGAGATGGGAGGTGCACCAGCCATGACCTAGCAAATCCTTTCAACATTGCAGGCAAGTAGTTTGCCAACGCATTATCGTCAGCGTCGGTCGCGTAGAGAATTGTAGAGTAGACGTGTAGGAACTCCTCTGGATCAGTACTGCCATCATACTTTTCTACCGTAGCAGGACGGGACTTGTTTGGCCATCGCACCTCTCATAGAGCAGGTGTGAAAGCCCAACATCCGCCTCTCAGTACAAAGGGTGAACAACATCCTCGTGGCCTGCAAGAACCGCCTCCAGTTGACGATGATGACGACAAAGGATCGTCGTAGTCCAGGGTGCGGCCCCTTGACCTACGGCCTCGTCCTCGGTTCCTTCTGGAGTTTGGGGATTGCATGTTTCATCATCGTCGATTGTCATCACGATGTTGTCGACCTTGGTCGTTCTCGCCCTGTTGACTTTGGCGATCTCGACGATTTCGATCATTGTTGTGATCTTCTCGGTTGTCGTTGTCATCCTGCCCTCTGTTTCCTCCGTGAGGTGCATGAGGTTGGCAGTGGTCCACATCGTCCCGATCTCGTCGCTCTCGCCTACGCCCATTCAAGTGATTGTGAAGTCCGTGGTCATCTTGATGAGGGGGTTGATTGGCTTGCCTTCTCGATGATGCCTTTCGAGGATTGCGGCCCAAGTCTTGGCTGGGGTGTGGACTGGGAGTGTCCTCGACAGCATCGTTCTCCGGTGCTCGTTCTCCAACGTGTGGGCGGGGATCTCAAGAAGGACCTTGGGGGCTTGATCCAGCTGTGGCCAAGAAGGCAGAGTTGAGGTTGGCTATCGTTGATTGTATCCATCTGACCTAGTTATATGCTTCCAGGGAGGTCACTGGGTCAAACGAAATTTGCTTCAGCAACGAGTTGACCATGGTGAACTGTTCGGCAGGAGTTTGAACCAGCTCGATGGGTTGACATAATGCAACAGGAGCAGGCAGTTCTTCTCCCGAACGAACCTCACCCTCTTCATGTACGTCCTCGACGACCTCTTCAATCATGTTCACTTCACGCGGGGAGTTGGATCTCGAAGATTCCAAGCTGTGAAGGACGGAAGGTTCGCAAGGATCGATGTCAATGAATCCGACCAGACGATTTGGGGTTCTCATCTCGTTATCGTCCACCGATGCATTTCGAGGTTGATCTCGATGTTGGTGGATCGGACAACAGAGGATGCGGACCATGGATCCGATGAATTTCAAGAAGACCTTGCAGTCAGTAAGAGGGTGAATTTTCGATTTGTGGATCGGACACCATGTCTTGTACGAAGATGTGCGCTAAATATCTCGATCTTTGCAAGCATTGAGTTTAGCCTTCACTTAAAGCATTACCTGGCATTCGACCAGAGAGTGTTGAGACGTCTTGTGGATCAAACACCAGGTGTGATGGTTTGGTGGAGACTTCCTTGTCGGCACCTGACCCTTAACAGATGTTTGGGCTTGGCAGCTTTAGGAGTTCTTTGGGAAGTTGAAGTCATCGACGTCCTCTTTTTTGACCGGACAGGAGGAACAACTGATGAAGGGTTGTTTTCCGTCGTTCTCTGTAACGTCCGTTTTGTCGCGGCGTTAGCGGGAAAACTAATCTGCTAAAAACCCTAATTGCGAAAATTTTGCTCTTCGGTTGAGTCTTGTCGTGTGCCAAGGTCTCGTGTCTCCCCTCCCACTTCAATCCCGGAGAAAACCGCGAAATCGGATTTCGAATCCAAGCCCTAAAACTCCTTCTCTCTCCTTTTCTGGTAAAGTCTACTTTACCTCCCTCTGTCGTGGGCTGCCTCCCCCTTTCTCGGCCTGTCCCCTTCCCTCTTCTTCCCCTCGGGCCGCTGCCGGCCCAGCCCTCTCGGCCTGTTTTCTTTTTCCCTCTCCTTCCCCTCGGGCCGCTGCCGGCCCAGCCGCCTGCCCGGCCGCCTTCCTCCCCCGCTGGGCCGCGCCAGGCCGCTCGGCCCGTGCACGCCGCGCACGTGCCCCGCACGCGTCGGGCCGAGAGAGCCAGCGCTCTCTCCCCGCGCGCGCGCCCTTGCCCAAATCGGCTAGGAGGCAAACCTCCTTTTTCTTCCCCCTTTCCCCCTTTTTCCCGACCGGCCGGCGTCACCGCTGCCGCCGTTGGACGCTAGCGCCGGAGTGCGCCGGTCCCCTCTCCGCGCCCCAAACCGACCTCCGCGAACCGCCTCTCCCCCCCGACCAAACCGACCTAATCCCCCTACAAATCCCCTCTCCGCCGGGCCGCCATTGCCGTTTCCACCCGAGCCGCTCCACTCCGCCTCGCTGCCGCCGCCGTCCTTGCCGTCCGCCGCCGCCGCAGCCGAGGGCGCCCGAAGGAGCTCCGGGCGCCATCTCCGCCGCCCCCTTCCCCGGCCCGGAGCCGTGCCGCGCCCGCGCCGTCGTCCCCGCTCCCGGCTTGCCGCCCCGCCGCGGTAAACCTCCTCTCCTCTCCCCCTCTCTTTTTCCCTTGTCGGTTTAAGCCGCTAGCCAACCGTAGAACCCCTCTCCGGCCACCGCCGTGACCGCCGTCGCTCGCTTCTCCCTCTACCGGCGCCGTTACCCCTTTCTCCTTTTTTCCCCGTCGGCGTCGGCTGTCGTCTCGATCCGCCGTGGTCGCGTCCCGCTCCGATCCGAGCCGTGGGCTCGTTATCTCCCTCTTCTCTCTCCACCGGCGCCTACCGACGCCGTCCGCCCCCTCCGACTCGCCGCCCTCACCGGAGCACGTCGCCCGCCGCCGCCGCTCGGGCCGAGCTCTGCGTCGTCGGATCCCGTCGCCGGCTTCGGCCGCCAGGCCCGCGTCGGCCGCTTCTCCTCCGTCGGCTCCCGCCGTCGGATCGGCCGCCTTTTCTTCGCGTCGGCTCCCGCCGTCGGCTTCGAGGCCTGCATCGGCCGCTTTTCTCCCCGTCGGCTCCCGCCGTCGGCTCGGCCGCTTTTCTACCCGTCGGCTCCCGTCGTCGGCTTCGGCCGCCAGCCCACATCGGCCTATCGGCCTCCGGCCCATCGGCCGCTAGGCCCATCGGCCAACCCCCGCGCACCGAATCGGCCGTGGGCCAAATTCTTTGGGCCATCGGCCGGTCCATCGGCTCCCCTTGGCCCAACAGCCTCCTCGCTCGGCCTAGGCCGATTCCCTTCGGGCCGCCGGCCCAATTGTTTTGGGCCGCGCCCATTCAAATATTTTGGGCTGTCCTTAGCCGCCCAAAATAAAGTCTACTTTCAGCCCCTCCTTCCTTTCTTTTTCCAGGGAATTATTAATTGATTATTAATTCCTTTTCTTTATTCCAGAAAATCCTTTAATCTTCGGAAATTCTATCTTTTCAACCGTTCGTCCGATTGACTCCGTTCCACTTCCAAAATTCCTCAAAAATCGAGATCTATCCAATGGCACGCTTAGTGGTCTTTAATAGGGCTTCTTTTTATCGCTTTGTTGAGTCGTCTCGTTTCGCGTGTAGTCTCGGAGCCCGAAGACCCGCAGTGCGCGGATTTCGAGGAAGAAGCTCAAGATCTCGAGCAAGGCAAGTCACCTTTGATCAATTGAACCCATAATTTAAATTAAGTATTTTGATTCCGCAAACTATGCATTACTTAGGTCANCGCGTGTAGTCTCGGAGCCCGAAGACCCGCAGTGCGCGGATTTCGAGGAAGAAGCTCAAGATCTCGAGCAAGGCAAGTCACCTTTGATCAATTGAACCCATAATTTAAATTAAGTATTTTGATTCCGCAAACTATGCATTACTTAGGTACACTTGACACTAGGCCTCGGTTTGCAATACAACCGCAGGCCCTACCCATTTGCTGCATTCACCTCTCCTTGATATTTGAATACCCTAACACCCTTGTCACCCCTCAGGTGATGCCTCGGTATCCGTACCTCGCGTACGAATATCGAGACTCCCCTCAAACTTTAAAATTGATCACCTGGGTAAAACTTGAGTTTACAAAATGCTTGGAAAACCCGACACTTGGGTCGGTGTCTTGAAAACTAAAGTGAGTTTCTAAAACTCGCGGTTCGGGAGACGTACTGGAGGTACGGTCTGCCCGTTCTCGCTCTAAGGACCGATTCCTTGGGAATTACATCCAAGCATATGTCAAGTACGACCACATGGGTGATATGGGACGCCCCTGGCTGAGTAATTAGCTAGGCCAGGGAAATCTTGATGCCAAGGGACAAGTGGATTCGCCGGGGTGGTGTCGGGGAGGACCCCTGGGCTTCCTGGCACAGTATGGTCTGGGACCTAACCTGGTGTTGGTCCGTGGGACCCCTCCCGTTGGCATAAGATGACCCTGAGTCGGCTTTCGAAATGCCTTGTCGTGAAAGCCTAAGGTCGCCAGACGTGACCGAGGGTCGCGGGCTGGGTGATTCGGGGTTAGTAACGTCGTGTGGGTAAAGTGTACCCCCTCTGCAGAGGTTAACAACTGTTCGAACAGCCGTGCCCACGGTCATGGGCGGATGTGAGGTGATTCCTTAGCGTAGTTTTATTTGAACACCTTGTGAACTGCTGTTGGTGTGAGGTTTTCCGTTCTGTGCTTGGTTTAAGGCTGTTGAAGCAGCCGGAGTCGGTGACGATTGGCAGGGAGCCTCTCGTACCGATGTGTTGACTTGTGGCTGTTGAAGCAGCCGGAGTCGGTGACGATTGGCAGGGAGCCTCTCGTACCGAGGTGCGTGAGTTGTGGCTGTTGGTGCAGCCGGGTCGGTGAACGATTGGCAGGGAGCCTCTCGTGCCGACAAGAATCAATCGATACATTTTCACTGCTCCGGCCGGATGAGACGCACTTTCTCATCCGTGTCGTTGAGAAGCACTGACTTAGATGTTTCTAAAGTCTTAAACTAAAATCAATTGTGAAAAATAACTGGCTTTCCCTTGAAGCTTGCATTAAACACTTAATTCCCCTGACTTGCTGAGTACTCCTGTACTCACCCTTGCTCTATATAATTAAACCCCCCCCAGTTCTCGAAGACGAAGAGGTGGACCCTGCTGACGAAGAGTTCTTCCAGGAGCAAGCAGACTTCGAGCAGTAGTAGGGTTTCGGCCTTCCCCAAGGCTTTGCTTGTGGCTTAGGGCCAGTCGCCGCTTTCCGCTTCCGCCTTTTTGTAATGCTGTTGTGAACTCGGGTTCTGTCCGCAGTTCCAACCTTGGTTGTAATCCTACTCTTAAATAAAGAGACCGCTGCTGTTGTGGTATTCTGTCTTCCTGTTGTACCAGCGCTATTTCCTGGGACTGGTACAGGCATACAGGTCAATCTGGACCGCTCTATCCTGGTCTCCGCCCGAGGCCAGTTTGGGGCGTGACATTCTCACAGCCCCGTTCTCGATCCCAACTGGTATTGGAGAAGGCGAGATTGGAGTTACGGCGAAGAAGGGAAAAACGATGGATCCGACTTGAGTCCAAACGAACGTCGGCTGAGTAAGATCTCCCAGGCCAAGACGATGTGGACATTGCTGTCGGAAGGCCTTGAGCTTGAAGCCATCTCAGCAAAACCTTAAGCACCAAAGCCCCCTACCTCGCGCGCCACTGTCGATGGGTTATATCCGTAGACCGTATTTTGGTGGTATTGGGGTACGTTGGAATAAAGATCTACACGAAATGACATCAAGCACACAAAAGACAAGCATTATATTGGTTTAGGCCCTCGTAAGGTAATAGCCCTACTCCAGTTTATATGGAATTATGACAAGAATCACAGAGATTACAATAGAGAACAACAGAAAGTATCAAGTATCAATGAAATCCCTGTCAAGAACGTTTTAACGAGATCTAACCGGCGAGTTATCTTCAAAGTCCTCCGGATTGCTTCTGCTATGACAATGGCTTGCGCTATGATTCAATAATCCCATACCCTCTGGGGGACCTTGTATTTATACCACAGAATGCTTTGGCCTACAAGTAAAACTCAAAGAGTATTTCTGGCATATGAGATCACAGAGTTTGTATCTCCTCCGAATAGGACTTTAACACCTTCTATTTGGGATATAATTTCCCTGTGTGTTAGCCAAATTCTATAATATTAAGGTAATCTTCGTGTATACTTAAGGATATGTCGTATCTATATACTTCATAACTCCAAGGATAAAAGATATATCTTATCCGTAATTCTGACAATAAGCATGACACTAGTCGTTAGTTTTGAGCCTTTTTTTTGTTTATCGATCCTGTGAGTTTCAAGCTTCAGTTTAAATGGATTATGAAGCTTCAATATAATTACAGGAATAAAAAAAATCAATCTATTGTCTGTGAGCACAGGGTGCATATCTGCAGGAAAACCTGGATTTCCTATCTCGTTGACCAGGACAGATCGATTTATACTATATTTCAAAGTAATTTATCCTTCTAGCTTTGTGCTAAATCAAATATGGCTATCTTTTATAATCAATTTTTTTAAAATACGTACATTTTAACAACACGTGAGCTATATATTATGAAAGTATTTTTTTAAGATGAACCCGGAAACATATAAATCTTATGAAATTAAGCTATATGAGTTTTTAGAAATTGATAGTAAAGCTAAAGCGATTAGTAATTTAAAATGGAGGGAGTAGTATAAATATTAAAGTTTTAATTATATTTTAAATGCATTGCTTATTTTTTTAAATTATAGTGGCTTAGATAAAAAAGAGGAGCCCACTTCAACTATAATTTGCTAATTATTAATTTCGAACTTAGGAATTAAATTAATAAACTACTCCCTTCCTTTTATATTATCCTTTTATATTATAAGTTGCTTTGACTTTTTACAGTCAAACTTCTTTATATTTAATCAAGTTTATAGAAAAAACTAACAATATCTACAACACCAAATTAGTTTCATTAAATGTAACATTGAATATATTTTGTGAATATCTTTTTTATTGAAAAATGTTGCTATGTTTTAAACTTAAAAAAGTTTGACTAGAAAAAAAATCAATATAGCTTATAATATGAAACGGAGGAAGTACTAAATTAAAAAAAAGCCAAGAATGCATGAGCACATATTTTTATATTCATTAATTCAAACTTTAGGAATTAATAAATTTTAGGATACCTAAAACTAAAGAGTCCACGCTAGTAAAACTAATTAAAGAGATCATGGTATTTTCAAAAGCATAAGTCAACCTTTAAATACAAGAGACTTTTTCAATTAAAGGAAATTTAAACATGACTTACAATTTTACATATTTACATCTTTTAATAAAATAAATAGTCATACATATATCCAAAATAGTTTTAAACATTAAAGATCGGTGTGAGTATTTGGAATTGTGTAGCCTCGCGTGTTTTTCTTCTCCAGTTGTACACATAGGTAGATAACGAATTTTTTTAAAAAATAATACTATTTTAATAAAGAATTGCAAAAATATAGTTCGGTCACCCGAAATCACAAATTTAACATCCTGTCGAACAACCAAAATTCGATAGGGTGCATGTCGAACAACCGTTGTTCGACAGGTACACAAAAGGTACTTGTCAAACAACAACCGTTCGATAGGTTAGTTGGCCGGATAGAAAAAAAGTGTATGCATGCATGGAGGCCTATTGAACATTAGGAGTTTGATTGGTCCTGCCACATGCACGTTGGATGGCATATCAAACATTGACTATTCGATAGGTCCTGTTACATAGTAGCCCATACACACATGCATCATAAAGAATTGAAAAAAAAAGCATAGGTCCTGTTACATAGTAGCCCATACACACATGCATCATAAAGAATTGAAAAAAAAGCATATTGTCAAATCGAACAGCCGCTATTCTAAGGGGTACCTATCGAACAATCGTTGTTCGATATGTACCCTATCGAATTTTGGTTGTTCGATCGGATGTTAAATTTATGATTTTGGATGATTGTACTATAATTCTATAATTTTTTATTAAAAAGTATTATTTCTAAAAAAATTCGGTAGATGACTAGCTTATATGTGCTTATCTCCCATCGATAAGTACATATATAAGATTGGACTTGGCTACATTTGACTTTGAGAGGCAATCAATGTGTAGGTATCAACACGGAAACATAGTACTAATTAAAGGTTTACTTGTTTGCTCTCTGATGTGGAACACATTATTCTACTGCCTTATTGAAGGTATTCTGATGAAATTATTGGCCTAATATATGCCACATGATTGAGCCTGCTGTAACTTAATCTAATTAACAAGTAGCACAGTGTGGATAATCGTGATCAGCATGTGAATTGATTGTACTCTTCCATTATCTAAAACAATGTGGATTGATTGGAGTGATAAGCATGCATCGTCCGAGGTGTACGCAATCTTCAGTTGGGATATATAGGTTGTCGATCGTCGTTGCAAACTTATTCCTCCAGTAATTAAACTTCATGTAGTTTCTTGGCTCACTTTACTTAGTTCGACACTTGTTTCTATTGAATCATGATACGAGCAAAATTAGGTAGGATTTGGAAAAATAAATGTAAATGTTGCTATTGTCTCAAGCTTTCAGTTGTCCTTTTCTTTTATTCAGAGACGTTTCAGTTGACGTTGTAATGAAGTAAAAAACATTATGTGTCATATACTTTGCATGTGCGAGTGGATCACATACCAATATACGTACTCTATTTACCACTTCAACGAATAAGTAAATAATAAGCAGTAATAATAAGCAGGTAATTGTGGAAGATGTTCTTTTCAGGCTCATATATATAAGTTGGTTACAGCACTTATCTATATCCCCATGACCCTATAAGGTTCTTCTATCTCTTTTCAATGCAATATCATTTCCATGGTAATACTAAATTGTTAATTGAAAGAATTGTTCCTTCATATTACAAATGTAGGCCATTTTAGCCTTTTCATCTCTTTCTTAAATGTAACCTGTTTTCGAAATCCTAGGTATATATTTTTGTCATATTTTCTCTCTTCTTTTCTTTTGTCAAATAAATGTTATCCCTCTCATAAATAAATTGCTCATATTTTTTTCAATATAGTCTAGAAAATGCATTATTGAGTTGTTTCCTTAATTTGCATGTAAAAGTCTAAACAACTTATATTTGAAAATCAGAGTACTACATATTTTATCTTACTATCAAGTTACAACTCATTAAATTTTAAACCTCAACATATAAAAATGTCACATCATTTACTAACAATTATTACATCTTAAACATCATGTAAGTATGCTATATTATCTATAATTCTATAATTTATTAAATTTTAAAGCTTTAAATACAAGTATGTTAAATCATCATCCCACATAATTAACATAATATTTTAATATATCTCTCCATTATTTTTTATAATATCCTATATACTTATATAGTTCGTCCTTACTTAGTTAATATTATTTTTTTCTCTCATTAAACCATATCACATTAATTATTTTTAGGCCTTGAATGATTAATTTGTGGTTCAAATTATCTTCCTTATTTTTTCTCTTATTAAGCCATATCATCTTAATTATTTTTGTTTTTAGCCCTTAAATGATTAATCCGTGGTCCAAATTACCTTTTTTCTTTTCTTCTCTCATAAAGCCACATCACCTTACTTTTATACTTTGATCATCATTCTATATATTATTTAAATTATTATAAATAATATCAACTTATATAAATTTATATCGTCTAACTATCTTACATATTATCTTTATTTATTATTTATTGTTATCATACTTAACTCACGCAGCAACGCGCGAGATTTCAGCTAGTAATCTCTTATCAAAGATGTCACCAACATGTATACGTAGATGTGGCCATGTGGCACTTGTTCCTCATTAATGTTCCTTAAACGTCTATAATTCTCAAAGTCTATGCGTATCCAATCCATCGAGAATCCTTATTAATTCAATAGTCATGGTGATGGTGATAGTACGGCTACTGATGCTAATTAATAAGTGACAATTATTAAGCTAGTAAATGCTTTGAATTATACCATGTCGGCTTAATTATTAAAAACTATATAGGTATCTTTATGCGTTGCTACGAAATTGTGATAAAATAAAAGATATGAGTTGTAAAATTTTTTGACTTACTTACTATATGATGATTTTCTTTTTGTGATTATATATTTTGTATCTTAATCAATTATCTAAAGGTTAAAAATAATTAGATTGTATGATGTGTTTTTTGAAAAGTAGATATGCAATTTATATCCTTGATGAATGAATGATTCAAGACTAAAAATAATTGAGGTAATATGACATCATAAAAGAAAAAAAATTATCATTAACTATTTAGTAATGATGAATTTTATAAATATATAGGATTAGTACTGGTAGATGAACAGCCAAAAAAACATGCACTACGTATATGAACACCTCTCTCTCTCTCTAAAAAAGGAAAGAACATTTTCTGAAACAGCCTATCTACGTCGGGCTTGTTCCCAATCAACCTCTTTATCAGCAAGAAAGGAAAACTGCTAAGAGAAAAATAGTGGTGGTTTATATCCATTAGAAACATTTTTCCGATGCTCTATTAATATTTCATGAAATACCTTCGCAACCACATCAGTCCCCTCTTTCTTGACTCTATGCCCCCTTCCCATCTCCTTTGACCAGCCCTTTTGATTGCCGTCATCTCCAATATGTGTGGCTCCCTCTGTCACCTTCGTTACGCCCGACTTTTTTTTCTTAAAAAAAAATTTTATTGAAGACTAAAGACAGGGTTTAAGGGAAAATAGATTCCCGATACATCGCCTAGAGCAAATTACCATACAAAACAAGATCACCCCTTTGACATATAAGGTAATTGAACTACAGAAACAACTTTGTGGCTGAAACAATACAGCACAAAAGGATGAGATCAACAGGGGGCAGCAGCTCCCGACTTTCACTCTGTCCTCAACAATTGTACCATCCTATTGAGTGGTTGTTTCGTTAGGTACCTTTTTCTTTTAAGTCCGACAAAAGTAGTTATGAAAAATTATAAAACCAGTTAACAATGTAGAGCATAGTGACATTTATCATTTCACCAAAAATAAAGTTTAAATCTGACCTACACATTGAGAGAAAAAACAAATTCGGATGTGAACAGTACCACTACTTTTTTTATGGCTACAAAATTCTTTTTTTTTGAAAGGATAGCTAGAGCTAAAAAATTCTGAGTGCCTTTAATTTCCTAAAGCTAATATAATGCTTCATCCTGTTTTCTTTGAACAGGACATTATTATTTCATTCTCCACCAGGTCCTGCTGAACAACGGAGGAAGCGGGGCAAATAAAGGGAATCGAAGTAATGGAGCACTACTGATGCAACCATTACCAATTTATCATGTTGACTGGCTTCAAGTTTTATCCAAGGGACGCGGAGAAAGATTCACCTCACGTCAGAACTGGGCCTACTCCTCTACCAACACAATACGTGATACATATATACGCCATTAGAAGCAAGTTGGAAATGGATAAGTGCCCTTCTTAGAATCACCGACGGATTCATAAGAAAATAGTTGATTTCGTTCAAATCAAATACTCTAAACTATTAGTAATTATTATATTACAATGTCTAAAACAACTAAAAGCAAGGTAGCTCCAATGCAACTTTGACCCTACTGAAAATGCGCGTCGTACATTTTTATATAATTGAAATGGTTTACATCTCTAACATATGCGCATATATAATAAATCTTATTCCTATATTATCCAGAAGTATATATATTATACAAAACTTTAACATGCCATCCTACAATATCATATAAAAACATAAAAACATAGTCTATCATACCGCATACCAAGAGACTCAGGGACAGAACCTACCCATTGGACAGAATAAGTCGGCTATCCCAACTACTACCAGTGTTATCCCACACCCCAAGAACCTCTTTGTTGCACCACATTAGTCATCATCCACTAAGCCATAAGAAATCCATCAAATCAATGAAGTACTCTAGGTCAGTCATGAGGTACTTGATTGTTGTTTCATCTTTTAATTTGGGGACTGCGTTCCCCTTCGCCCTAAGCTCATGACTGTTCGTCTTTTATGTCTTGTCAATTGGCGCCTGTCCCCTCGCTGTGCCGATGACTTTGCCTACCGCCAACACCAGTCTGTGTGTGCCAATGTCGTGCCGTGCATGGGTCTATGGGCGCGATGCCGCCTCTACCTGTCTGCCATCTAGCCTGTAATGCGGTGCTCATTTGCCCGTACCTTAGCCAACAGCCGATTAGATAGGCGACTCCGGAAATGCACTCTATTTTATACCTTAGATGTTCTTTTGTACCTTAATTTATTAATGGTATTCTTATTTTTTTATGCATTGCAATATAAATATAATACAATATGTGTTTTGTTCGGTTATTTTTATGGAGCATCTTCATCTTATCTTTTTATTTCAGAGCTATATTCGTCACTGCCGAGAGTCACATTTCATGAGGTGGTGGAGAGATCAAAATCAACTGAATTGGAAAAAAAGTTTCAGGTTCATGTAAGCCGGCGTATTGTAAACATGTCGTTAAAATTTCTTTTTTTTCCAAATAAAAAATTAAAGCGACTCTAGAAAATCGTAATTGTGCAAAACATGTCGTTCAGTGCTTTGACGGCAAATTAACATAATCCCTTCATATCAAAATCTAAGTATCTTTAGACTTTGATACGGTTTCCGAGATGCTATTTTGATCAATAATTTAAAAAAAAGTTGTTTTAAATAAAAAGAACCAAAATCCAAGTATCTTTAGACTTTGATACAGTTTCCGAGATGCTATTTTGATCAATAATTTTAAAAAAAAGTTTTTTTAAATAAAAAGAGTTATGTATTATGATAGTTTGTTTAGTGATAAATCTAGTAACATCATTCTTACGCGATTGATTTTTTTTTCTTTATTATTAATAATTAAAGTTAAAATTATTTGACTTGGCAAGAGGGAGTACCTTCCATTGCCGGTTGCCATCAACGAACAATGTGGAGGATTCAACTATCCTTGTTTCGGTAGTACACTTGCTTAATCATTGGTGTAGATCGTGTCACGTGCACTTACAAGCTGCCAATGTCAAACATAATTGCTACCTTTTTCTGTGGTTTATAATGGGCAATTACCTACGTCTGCAAATTGTGCCGTCAGCAGTGACACAAAATCAGTGTTATGTTGACCAAAACATATATTGCTACCACACCCACGCCACACTATCAATGACTACTAAAACAGGCAGAAACAATGGCAAAACAAATTAGCTATAGGGGCCACGCCTGCCTTACCATGACCTAATGTTTGTCTGTACCATCATTGGTCTTTAATTAGCTACAGTAGTGAGTGCATACAGCCGAAGTTGACATTTTATAAGTGATCTAGTGGCTACAGATGGTATACGATATCCTTCTCATTATTCTTCTTTTTTTTCTCAAAGTTATGATCCAGAACTATTAAGTTGGGAAGGGGCATGGCTATGGATGATATATTGATATTGCATTTCTTGTTAGCATAATGTGTATAGGTAATTAATAAAACACAGTGTGTGTATCACTACGCACATAAAGAATTTGGACCAATCTATTAACTTTTTAAAGTAATAGAAAAAGGAGCCTTCGTTCTCATGGCCTAGAAATTCTCATTTAAATCAAAAAAAAGAAAAAAAATTAAGTCCATATAGAAATACAATTTAAAATAGCTGAAATTCAAAATTAAAAAAAAATATTGGAAGAGGAGGACTGGAGTCCATATAGGTATACTATTTAGAGCTAATTGAAATTCGGAACTAAAAAGTAAAAAAAAAAGTAGAGGTTAGAGTCCATATAGAAATACATATTGAAAATAACAAAAATTAAAAATTAAAAAAATAAGCTGATTGAAATTCAAAATTAAAAATAAAAAAATTAAAAGTAGAGGTTAGAGTCCATATAGAAACATAATTTAGAAATAACTAAAATTAAAAATTAAAAATAAGAAATATTGAAAGAACAATCTAGAGTCCCTATAGGAATACAATTTAGTAAAAAATAAAATTTGAAATTAAAAATTAAGAAATATTAAAATATGAGTTTAGAGTCCATATAGAAATATAATTATAAATAATAAAAATTCAGAATATATATATATATATATATATAAACTAGCTTGAACATGAATAACTCATTTTGTTATTCTACATGTACTCTTTCGTAAACTAAAACGCGCATTCCTACGCAAACCAATACGTACTTTCTTACGTGAATCAATTTTTGGTATAGCTTTTGTCATATTTTATTATCTCATAAATATGAGTTAGAAAAAACAAAAAGAAAAAAAGATACAAAGATATCCGTTTCAGGGTAAAATATATCCTTTACTTGAATTTTTTATTTGGAATTTGTACATTTTCGTGGGTACTTTTTTTTTTACTTTTTAGAAAGTCTAGTTCTTTTTTTGAAAGATTACCGCTGTCTTTGTTTATACTTTGGATTGGAACAAATGGCTCTAATTCGTCCACGCCTACGAATCAGTCGACATTTTGTACAAATTTTATGAACAGAAGCTCTTATTTTCATATTTCCGTAACAAATTTCAAGGAATAAGAAAGAGTGTCTCGAGTTAGTAAAACTGAGAAATTGACTCGGAAAGAAATTTTTTGGAAGCTCCATTGCGAGATTCAATCCCAACTATTAAAGGAGAAGCAGTGGGAACAGAACCTATGATTGGATAGGATTTTCTTGAAAAGAATCTCAACACTTCATTGGGTGGGATGGCGGAACAAACCAAAAAAATTGCCTTATTTGATAAGGTTATGAATTAACAAATAAGACAGGAAAGAGTAAATATTCGCCCGCGAAATTTTTATTGAATTAGAATACTTTACTACTATTCAATAAGAGTAAAATATAAAAAGGAGATTAAAAAAGAATACACACACTCACTGTGGAAGAAGAATCTAGAGTTCATAATTGAATGTCGGAACTAAAAAATAAAAAAATTAAAAGTAGAGTTTAGAGTCCATAAAGAAATACAATTTAGAAAGAACTAAATTAAAAATTAAAAAAGAAAGATTGGTATAAGAGTCTAGAGTTCATATATGAGCTCAATTTTAGAAAGAACTAAAATTCAGAATTTAAAAATAACAAATATTGGAAAGAAGAGTCTAGATTTCATATAGAAATACAATTTAAAAATAATTAAAATTTATAATTTAAAAATAAGAAATATTGAAAGAAGAGTATAGAGTCCATATAGAAATATAATTTAAAAATAACAAAAATTCGAAATTAAGAAAAATATTGGAAGATGAGTCTGGAATCCATATAGAAATATAATTTAAAAAAACTGAAATTCAAGGTTTAAAAATAAGAATATTGAAAGTAAAGTTTAGAATCTATATAGAAATAAAATTTATAAATAACGAAACTTCAAAATTAAAAAAAGAAAGAAATCTTGACAGAAGAGTCTAGAGTTCGTATAGGAATACAATTTAGAAATAATTAAAATTCAAAATTAAAAAATAATTAATAACTATCATGTTTATACAATACAATATAAAAAAATACATATTGGTTAGTTTGTCAAGTTAGTACATAATTTAAAATTATGTTGCCACTTTAATATATTTTAATAATAAAATATAAAAACATATATGTTAAATGAGCACTAGTGAGAAAATATAACGATACTAGCCACGCAATCTATATGGACCACCATGCTAGTTGGTCACTATATAATGGTATTAGACGATAGAACTTAGACCACATGTGGTGGTAGTACTGTGAGTGTGCGCATGTGGGTATTTTGCGAGTTGAACTAAGTGCAGGGAGGCTAGAAAGCATTGGCTTGCCTTTACATTCTATCGAAGCAGAATCATGTCCTTTTTAGAACAATCGTAGTCCTTATTATTTGTGTCATTGTGCAACTTTTGATTATTAATATAAGTGTGATTGTCAAGGCTGGGCGGAGTATATTGGTTATCTCTTGCATTTTCTAACAAAATATGTGTAACTATACACATATCTTTCCATGATCCCTAACATTGCAAATTTTTGTTTTGTATGCAGTAGCATAGGACAATACTGTTTCAAACAAGTAGTGGTACTTGAAAATATATAGTAGAACTTTGACATTGGAGGGAAAACATCCCAATAGTCTTTCATGCCAATTCGATCCTTCGGATGATTGGATCGAGGTTTGAACTCTAAAGGCAAGGAACTAAGGAAGTTTGGTACCTCGCAAAATAACTGTGGAAAGTATGACAATTGTTGAAGACCGTAGAATACTTGAGTCGAGAACTTTTTTTAATAATGGATAAAAATCTGGCCTCTATATCTGTAAATGAATATATACACGGTTAAAATTTACACGAGTGCATACACTCCACATCTCATAACCGAGATACATAGAAAAACAATCAACCGAAAAAAATATTAGAAGACTAACTACAAGTTTTTCCTCGTCGCTTCAAACATCGAGGGATGCTTAGCTAGCCTGCCTTTCCGCCTCCACGCCCTCTTATTGAAGCTGCAGCAACCATAAAAACTCCTTCGCTCTGCCATGAGCAAATGAAGGGGACAAAACTAGTCCACGTAACCGCCTTATCATTGCCAAGCACTGGCCTCATGCCGGACGGACAATCTATGTCTCAGCTTGAACGCGTCCATCGTCACCATTTTGTTGTTGTCATAGAGTATCACCTCCACTGAGCTACCCACAACTTATCTCGCCAAAAGTTGTCGCCACTTCGCACGAAAGCAATATTTGTTTGGATAAATGCTCCAGTTTTGGTTCCGTTCACTGTTCTCTTGTTGCAACCAGGGTTCAATCTATCTTTTTGCACATTTATTTCCTCGGGGGGAGGGCGGATAGAAACAGAACTTTGGACTGAAATAAGTTAAAACTTTGAACAATTCTTTTTACATTTGAATATAGTTTTTTAATTAAAAAATGAATTTTTTGGCCAAAATAATATCCCATCTGAGGGACCATAAACCCACTATTATAGGAATTTTGGAAATTCTGTTCTGGTATATTGAACCCCGCTTGCAAAAGTTAGATGCATGCCAACATGTGGTATGATCCTTTCTAATTGTATTATTTTTTCGTCTCCTAGAGAAATTTCTAGTGAACTGCGATGTATGGATGTATGGTATTCTAATCTGGTGGAGGTATAAGTGGAGTGTCATTTTTTCTTTTTAAATAACCCGCATAAGATAGTGCGATGTTTCGTATTGATATAAAAGAAAAAAAATAACCAAGACATACGTCAACAATAAAAACCTACTGTTAAGAAGTAAAAAAAAAACACAACACCTGACACACCGATCTCCATCCATGGTTTTGGGTTAGGGAGGAAAAGGATAAGAGATAGGATGGAACCACTCTCTCCATGACTGGCCCAACAACCTGGGGTGTCATGTGACTTCCGTTGTGTTGTGGTTTCCACTCTTCACAAGAAATAATTCTCTGCTGAAGTTATATATCAGGTTAGTCCTTAGCGAGAAGAGACTAAAGACCAGTTATCTGGGTCCAGGCAAATTACATGCCTAGCTAGACACGATCGATCCTTTTATTTTTACTACTCATGAGAAGGAATAACTAGAATCTCGAATTAATGGAGGCAGTTGTTCCGAACTGGTCACCAGATGCACAGGCAGCATAGCCAATCATACCCGAATATAAAAAAGTTCACTCAAATATTGCCGCCCAGGCACCCACCGATGCATGTGGCCTGGTTTGTGTCCGTGTCCACGCCCACGCCACCACCCGAGCCCATAAATAGCAACGGTCAATTTGCTCCTCCTCCTCACACCTGCAGCTGCCCTTGCTCTGCTCAGTGGAGAGGAGAGCGAAACGAGACGAGAATTTCTCTCCTCCTGTGTGCAGCGCGAGGCACATCCATCCACCCACGCGCTCCCAAGAATCGCATCGCGATCGGGGCATCATGTGATGCTTACACGAGAGGAATTCTAGCTCGCCCGCAACCTCTCGTGCGATCGTCGTCGCGCGTGGTAGTGTCACCTCACCCCCACAAGAGAGATTCTCCCATCCAAGACGCGCCCGGCCAGACGCCAGGAGTCGAGGTCGCCGAGACTACGCGTGGCTCGCTTTAAAGCCACCGAGGCGAGGAGGAGTTCGCCCAAACACTTCATTAATTAGCTGCTCTACTGTAGCTTGTAGCTAGCCAGCAGCGGCGGCCATGGAGGACACGGCGGCGGCAGCAGTCGAGACGCCGGTGACGGTGTCCACATTCGATGTATCCAGGCACCCGGACACGGCCAGGCTCGTGCTGAGCAGCCCCAAGCCGCCCGGCGTGCGTGAGGAGTTCGTCGGCGTCGTCCGCAACGCGTTCCGCCCGCGGGCGAGCGGCGGCGGCGGCGGAGGAGGAGGAGCAGGCCGTACGCCACCGGCGCGGTGGGGATGGGCCCTCATGGCGCTGCAGACCGTGTTCCCCGTGCTGCACTGGGGGAAGACCTACAACTTCAAGTTGTTCAGGAGTGACGTCATGGCAGGCCTCACGCTTGCTAGCCTTGGAATTCCACAGGTACGTAACTTTTTTCCCTTCAATATACTGTAGCAGTAACCGGCACAACCGAATAGCAACTGCAAACAGATTTTGTCTTCACATCATTAATGATTTCTACAGCAACAAAAACTTGGAGTCTGAAAAGTCTTGATAGATGTAGATGATTTGTAAAAAATAAAAAGTAGTAAAAAATAAAAAGAACATTGCAGATTTGCAGCAGAGCATGCATAGTTTTTGCCTAGACATAGTGAGATGGTGAGAGCTGTCTCGTTCTTATCTGAAAATATGCTATCCCTTGGATATGATCCATCCTGCAGAGCATTGGATACGCCAATTTGGCCAAGCTGGACCCTCAGTATGGTCTTTGTAAGCATCAATACTTCAGCTTCGTTGCACAAAAACAACTCAATTTTCTCTTCATTTTCCTGAAACGATTCTTGTCAATTTTTTGCTATTGCTATGTGGCCATCATCACCAAGACACGAGCGTGGTGCCGCCCCTGATCTACGCCGTCATGGGGACGTCGCGGGAGATCGCCATCGGCCCCGTCGCCGTCGTCTCGCTGCTGCTGTCATCCATGGTCTCCAAGATCGTCGACCCGGCCGTCGACCCGGTCACCTACCGTGCCCTCGTCTTCACCGTCACCTTCCTCGCCGGCGTCTTCCAGGTCTCCTTCGGC
The DNA here is from genome assembly GCA_008326285.1 of Oryza officinalis. Taxonomy (NCBI): domain Eukaryota; kingdom Viridiplantae; phylum Streptophyta; class Magnoliopsida; order Poales; family Poaceae; genus Oryza; species Oryza officinalis. The sequence goes on along the minus strand of BDMV01000003.1, from coordinate 9,845,574 downwards.
TTGTTCAGGTACACCTAACACCTACTACTACATCTGTAGACTGTATAGTACACTCCAGTTGCTATACTTGTTCAGGCCTGTGTGTGACTGATCGATCGTTTTGCTACGCGCAGGTTGGGTTTCCTGGTGGATTTCCTGTCGCATGCGGCGATCGTGGGGTTCATGGCAGGAGCGGCGATCGTGATCGGGCTGCAGCAGCTGAAGGGATTGCTTGGGCTTAGCCATTTCACCAACAGCACCGACGTCGTCTCCGTCATCAAGGCTGTCTGTTCTGCGCTCCGTGACCCGGTGAGCCACTCGCCTGTAGAAGATTATAGATAGAATTATTCTTACCATGTACTGTTGGCCTAACAAGAACAAACAAAAGGTCCATGGGCAATGCGAACGAGCAAAGCGTAGGGACGTACAATTAACGACATGAACATGCATACATCGCTTTCGAAGTTTCAATCTCAATTTGTCTGCTTGTTTTGTCACAATTCTGTTGTTGATTTCTTCTCATCTGCATCTGAAAGCTAGGTTCTTAGAAAATGCTTCGAGTGCTACAAAATTAACCTGTTTACTGAATGCTACCTGAAAAGAAATGGCATCACTTTCGTTGTTACAACCGATATGATTGGACAAAAGATTGAGAGCTTATTAGTTGTTCTTTTGTGCATTATTATAGTCTGGATATTAGTTGGGATGGACAAGTTGGTTTTCAATAGTCTCCCCGTGATATGCAGAGAGGTCAGAGGTGCACGCATCATAAACGAGCAACCTTTTCTGGGTTGGACATTTTTTGTCGAATCCTGAAACCAATTTTGGAGTTTTCAGTGCCTGGATTGACTGAAAATGGTACTACTAAAATAAGATAAATAAAGACAGCAATTAGCGCCTAATCCCAGATCAATCATACTGATACTGGTGTATCTTCTTGAACTACTAATAATTATATACAATTATATAATGATCCTAGAAAAGATCGTTGGATGTTGCATAGTTTGTTGGTACTCAGTAATCAGTACACGACTGAGCAAAGAGAATTTATGAGCACAACCAGATCAACCTACAAGTAATACTTGGAATGAATATGCAACTTGACAGTGCAGAATAATGGATGAAGAACAAGACCACATGCGTGCACTGTTTACTATTTGGAAACTACTTAATGGACAAAACTAGCGCGTGCCTTTATGTCAACCCCTCACAGCTTATCCTCGGCCTTACTGTTGTCTGAATATATTCAGACATATTCAGACAAAAAATAAAAAAAGATGATCTGCTGTATCTAATATTCTAATGTGCTCATATCTCTTTCATCTAATGGCATTGCAGTGGCACCCCGGCAACTTCTTGATCGGATGCTCATTCCTCATCTTCATCCTCGCCACGCGGTTCATCGTAAGAACAATCAATTAATCTCAACCAAAAAATCTCTAGATCTCTTCCAATTGTTGTTTAAGAGAAAAGAAAGATATCTTCCCATTCTGATGATCACCAGAGGATCGAGCACACATGCATGTTAGTTAATTAACACATGAAACGGGTTTGCAAAATGTGGCCACAGGGGAGGAGGTACAAGAAGCTGTTCTGGCTGTCGGCCATCTCGCCGCTGCTGTCCGTCATCCTGTCCACCGCCGCCGTGTACGCGACGAGGGCCGACAAGCACGGCGTCAAGATCATCCAGCGGGTGCACGCCGGCCTCAACCCGAGCTCCGCCAGCCAGCTGCGCTTCAGCGGGCCCTACACCGTCGACTGCGCCAAGACCGCCATCATCTGCGCCGTCATCGCCCTCACGGTAAGGAGTAAAATTCTTCAGTTATCTCAGGAGGAGTTACATAGGCTTTTCGTAGGAAAAAAAATTGTTCATGGGCTGGGCTGGTCTGGGCTGGGCCTGACAAGGCCTGGCCCATAAAGTAAAGCCCAGAGACATGTCAATGATAACAATATATTTGGGCCTCTGCTGGGCTGGCTGGCCCACGAAGAAAAGCATTTGTCATTTACATGCTTTGTATTACCTTTTTCAGGAAGCCATTGCTGTCGGGCGATCATTCGCGTCGATAAGAGGATATAAACTCGACGGGAACAAGGAGATGATCGCCATGGGATGCTCAAATGTGGCTGGATCTCTCTCCTCGTGCTACGTTGCAACAGGTGATAACAATTACAGCTACCTGGCTGGCTATATGCATTCTTCTGAAGAAGAAACAAATAAAAACTGCTGGTGTCTGGCCGCCGTCAACAAAATTTTCAGGCTCATTTTCACGAACAGCCGTGAACTTCAGCGCCGGCGCGAGGTCAACCGTGTCCAACATCGTCATGTCCATCACGGTGTTCATCGCCCTGGAGCTTCTCATGAAGTCGCTCTACTACACGCCCATAGCCGTGCTGGCCTCCATCATCCTGTCGGCGCTTCCGGGCCTGATCGACATCAAGGAGGCTCTCAGCATCTGGAAGGTGGACAAGATGGATTTCCTCACATGCTTCGGCGCGTTCGTCGGCGTGCTCTTTGGGTCGGTGGAGATTGGGCTCGCCGTGGCGGTAAGATTAATGCCGGATAGGTGTTAGCTTGGTTTCGAGTCAAAATTTGTGCGATTTTTATGTCAGTTGTATGACTTGGTATGGATCGATCGCTCAATGCAGCTCGCCATTTCCTTTGCAAAGATCATCATACAGTCAATCCGGCCTCAGGTAGAGGTTCTTGGTAGGCTTCAGGGGACAAACATCTTCTGCAGCATCAGACAGTACCCTGTTGCTTGCCGGATTCCGAGTGTACTGACAATTCGGATTGATACATCCTTCCTATGCTTCATCAATTCCACTTTCATCAAAGAAAGGTAAGAGTGATCCATCTCTTAAAACAAATACTAGTATGAGTTTATAATGTTTGAGTAGGAATGCTCAAATAGTTGTTCTTCATTCAGGATCATCGAATGGATACGAGGAGAAGTGGAGACGTCCGATGAGAAGGCCAGGGAGAGGGTGCAATCTGTTGTCCTTGACATGTCAAGTCAGTACAAATTACGAAACACAAATAACTTCACCATTTTCTAATGAAAACTGGTGCTACGGAACAGTTCAGGAAAAAAAATAAATTCTGACCCATCTTTCTGATTTGCAGACGTGGTAAATATCGACACTTCAGGGATTTCTGCCTTGGAAGAGATACACAAGGAACTAGTGTCACTTGGCATACAGGTGAAGTAGTTGACTGATAGATAGAAGTAGCTCCCAAAATTTCCTAGTAAAATGCTCTCATTCTTGTGCTGAAACACCTCTCTGCTGCTCTGCAGATGGCCATTGCCGGCCCAGGATGGCAAGCGATCCAGAAGATGAAATTGGCAGGTGTGGTTGACCAGGTAGGAGGAGACTGGATATTTTTGACAGTAGGTGAAGCGGTTGAAGCCTGTTTAACTATGCAAAAGGGCACTGCTCTGGAATGCTGAGGTGTGTGTTTGTTAGTACTTAGTAGGATTAACACCATAAGAAGACATAAGTGATGCTGCTTAGTGCATTGCATCCAGCCATCCAGTATTCCAGAGTGAACAATGTCTATAGAAATTAGAAAAAATGCTTGCAAGCAGTAAGCATCGAAAAAATTGTTACTGCGATAACAACTGCAGTGTGATGGTTCCGTAGTAACCAAATGTGTTCACTAATAAGTGTGTTGTTGACACTGTAATTTGTAATACTTTGTGATGGTTAATGCCACTAACTATATTGGATCACTGTACTCTAACACAGATGATTGTTTTTCCTTTTCTTTATAACCTGGGTTTTTTACTACTTATTAAAATATAATTAAAAGTTCTCCTGCCGATTTAGTTAATTAAGAAAAAAGTTCAACAAAGACCCAACCAAATGGGCCAACTGTTCAGTGTCGGCCCATCAAAGGATTTGCTGCGGGCCCATTCCGGCGGCCTGCTTAGTTATAATCACCAGCCGGTGACGCGTGTCCTTCGCCGCCCTTCCGGCGACGGCGCCGGTCCCACGCCGCCGTCGTGCGAACCCATCGGTGCGAGTACGGAGAAGTTGATGGGGTCCTTCGTCTAGTTCCCGTCGACGGCTGGCGATCCCGCGCCGCCCTAGTTCGGCGAACCCAATCGGTGCAGGGGTAGTATCAAGCCCTGCAGCAAATGGCGAGCGAGCGAGCGGGGGAAGAAGAGGCGGTGGAAGGAGGATGAGGGGCAAAGAAGACGGCGGAAGGCCGCGATGGGGAACAAGTGCTTTTCCGATTCCCGATTGATCTTGTACCCAGGTTCGTTTCCGATTTCCTTGAGAAACAAGTGTTTTTTTACTGCAGCAAAGTTACGGTTTTTTTAAGCAGAAATTCGCACCCCGATGAATGGGCAAAGGAGGGCTTCACTGATGTAACCCACTCACTTTGCTTCCCTTCTTTCTTTTGAAGAAATTCATCTTCTTGATATCACTTCCACAGAACTGCACCATATTGTTTGCAGTTGTTGAGACGATTGGTAAAATTATGCACCGAAAACCGCATTATGGTGTCATTAGCGTATCTAATTCTGTATATGCAAGACGTGATAATGTAAAAGAATCTTTATACATCGTAAAACTCTATTAGGAAAAAAAAAGAACATTGTTCACAGCAACCTATAGGCTATATCAATAATTCATTTTATGCATGCTTTTCCCCCTTTTTGGGAGTTGACTCTAAAATCAAACGTGTGAAAGGTGTGAAAGGTACATCTCGAGCAAGGGCAATCTTCACTCCATAATAGTGGTCACACCACTTCCAAGTGTCTATTTCCTTTTCGACACACGCAGAGTACTGTTTTGTTTGTTGTATGATGTATTTGTGCAGTAGCTCGTTATGCATCCAGATCTGGGTTGGAAACTTGGAATTGGTGTAATGCTTCTTATGTCCCCTCTAAATTAAAGGAGAGAAAACGATAGACCAGGAATGTGGTTACCATGGTTGCCAAGCTCCATTTGTTCCTTTCACGCGTTTGATTGGTAGGGTCAACTTAATTTAAAACATAGGTCGGACCATTTAATTTGCGATTAGTGTCAGGGCACTTGCAAGCTCCATATACTTTAGGATCTTATACGTCAGATCTTGCATAAAGGAAGGACGTGGGGTCGATAAATGCTTTGGATTTGTGGTGTCTAGCATCTGACTACTGCAGATTCAGCAATCATTGCTTATATTATATGCAGGCAAGGTTGGAGGCACATTTCAGTTATAAGCCCCCTGCCATGTGTGTGCTATAGATCAGAGTTTCTGTTATCCACTTATCAATTATTATGCTGTTGCTACAGTAAAGTTTGTCTAATTTGTTTTCTGAAAGTCCATGGAGGTCAAAGTTGAACACAAACCAGAATCAGTTGTGCACTACCTCGACTTATGAAAAATTGTCCAAAGTTCTACAATTTAACTCCTTTTTGTTGATCTCTGGTAAAAAGAAAAAAGATTTGGCTGTTATTTTGTGTGCAATATTCTTCTGTGTCCATGGATGTTGTATGTTGAGTTTCTTGGTTGGCAAATGGTGTTGAAGGTCCACCAACTTAAGCTTTTAAATGAACTGGCCAGTGCATGCAACTCGATATGTTATTAGAGTCCAATGGTCCCAAGTTCGAACCCTAGCTAGCGCAATTTGAATTAAATAATTTATGCCCACTTCTATTCAACATCTGAGGCCAAACGGACCTAGACTGAGGGAGAGTGTTGAAGTATAAGTGAATTGTCCACCCTTTCTCGTATAAGTGAATTGTCTACCTTTTCTCCATCAAATTAAGAAGATTTTGAGTGAACTGGTGCATGCACCCCAATAAGGGAAGTAGCTCAGGACATCGTTATTGCTGATCCAGAACCCAGATTGTAGTAGCCTTACAGAGTGCTTGTAGGAAAGGCTTCAATCAGAAACTACAAAGATGTTTCAATTTCATAGTAATCCTAGTGGCTTGGGTTCTATGGAAAGAGTGCAATCAACTTTGAATCCCGAAGCTGGCTGCAAATAATCAACTCAATTTCCGAAGAAGCACGGCCCTGGGTCGCTGCGGGGATCAAACTGCGCCAACTGGTAGTTTGAGCGCGGTAGCTCCGCTAGGTCGCAAAAGTTGTTGGGAGAAATCCGTGTAATTTGTCTGTGGCCTGCAAGTTAGCATGGCCGGATGTTGAACTATCTCCTTCTAAATACAAAGATGCGCAAGCCTTTTGCGCATTCCCTAAAAAGAGTGCTCGGATGATCTATTATTTTAGCCCTCTAAGCAGAAAGTTGCAAATGCTATTTTAGTGAATATTAATCTCATGCTATTTAAGTTTAACTAGCTTGTACTAGAGAATTCTGTCCTGACATTTTGAAACATTAAATGCTGCCTGCTTCTCCCTTGGAGAAGGCTGGCGTGACAATTCTCGCTACTTGGACTAACAGTTCAAGTTCTGACCTCTGTGGGCAATGTTGCCATGAGCAGCTCCAGCATGGTCCATCACAAACAATAATGCACCAGAACCATTTTTATGCATACATACAAGTTACTTTTCTAGAAGTAAAGGTGAAAGGTCCAAGGTTCGGTGAGATGAGAATGGACCAGTTAAGTTACTCTAAGCAAACATGCTGTACCCTTTATTCACAACCTTTAACGCTTGTGCCTTGTGCAGTTTTGCCCTTAGCCTAAATACCGAATCATGTATAAACATTAAAAAAAAAGGAATTTGGGTTTTCTTATTGTTCTGCAAATGCACTGCCAGAGGTTTGTAGCATGGATATCTATCCGAAGTATTGAGTGTTAAGTTCATATAGCAAACCCCAAGTAATTAACTGCAGCACTACTGGAAAATACAGGAGGATAACAAACCAGGGATTGAATCATGAATTTCTGTCAGAAATGGAACTTAGCAAAGCAGTCATGATCATTAGGCTAGTAGAAGCAAGCTTGCAGGGCCAAAGAAAACTCATCATTATCAATTCAATTATCAGAATGGAAGGAGCCCATTTTTGCAAACTGAATAGGACCTGAGAACAGCAGACACATGTCCTTTAGGATGTATTGCCTTCTCTCTTCAATAGGTGGCAGCATAAACCAATAGCACTATAAATAGCACCTTGTATGGCCTTCTTAGAGCAGTCAAATTCACCTGAAGCACCTAAGGTTCACATGGACTTGTCATCCTCACAGCTCAACTGTGATCTTGGAGGCACCAATAAACTGTGATGGAATTTCAGCCATTTCCTCAGGGAGTTCACCCAAACACTTCAGAACCAGCCATGGAGCCCATGGCAAGTGAGCCATCTGTGCCCAAAGGGACAGCTTTTGCAGACTTGCTGCTGCAAGGGCCAGAGCCCCCAAGCCTGTGGAATGATCTCACCGGCATGTTCAGGAAGGCATTCCGTTGGCGAGGTGCAGACAAGCGCTTCACACTGTCTGTGTATGCGATGTCTGTTCTACGGGGTCTGTTTCCAATACTTGACTGGTGGAAAACCTACAATCTGAAATTCTTTCGAAGTGACCTCATGGCTGGCCTAACTCTTGCAAGCCTTAGCATTCCACAGGTAACTTGTTGTTTTTTGAGATGACTGGAACTATTGTTAATTTGTTATCATATATGTACACATTGTGTATGAATCTTGTCTGAATCGAGCAAACTCCTGGGCTTTCTCTATCAATTTCTGGATGCATTTCCTCAAATCGTCAGTAGTGCCCAACTTCTTTACTTAGAAGGTTGGAATCCGCCTAGATTCTTCAGATATTTCTGACTTGTTTTGTTGTCCTGTTATTGTAGAGCATTGGATATGCAACTCTGGCAAAACTGGATCCTCAGTATGGTCTTTGTAAGTCATTGCAGATTTAACTTGGTTTTATGTGTTTTTAATGTTCTTTTGACATACGGTTTTATTTTGTGGTAAGATACAAGTGTTGTGCCACCTCTTATATATGCTGTGACGGGGTCCTCTAGGGAGATAGCCATTGGACCAGTTGCCATTGTGTCACTCTTGCTTTCATCAATGATTCAGAAGATAGTTGACCCATCTGTTGATCCAGCATATTACCGAAAAATGATCTTCACCGTGACATTCCTTACTGGTGTCTTCCAGTTTGCATTTGGTCTGTTCAGGTAGTGTCTCTGCCGTCTTGTGATCAAAATGCGCTTACTTACATTCCCTAACTGATTTTTGCATTGATTCTTGTAGACTTGGATTTCTTGTGGATTTTCTATCACATGCTGCTATCGTAGGGTTCATGGGAGGAGCTGCTATTGTGATTGGATTACAGCAGCTGAAGGGGCTGCTTGGACTTAGTCATTTTACAAACAGAACTGATGTCATCTCTGTCACCAAGACAGTCTGGGTTTCAGTTCACGAAACAGTAAGCATTCGCCCTTATATTCAATCTGAACCAGGCATACGCCTGGAAGTTATGATAACACATAATATGATCACTGAAACAAAATATTAAAATTATAAGCTTTATCACATATGAAGTTCACTAGTTCAAAGTATCAAGCCAAAAAATAGGTACAAGTTCCCTTCAACACAAAAAGAAAAAAAAGCTGTATGAATGAAATTAGTTACTCAATTCAGCATGTATGATAACTGGAAAAACAACTGCTAGCTCATCAGTATAGTTCTTAGTATTTCTTACTACTTGATAGTATGAACTAATTGCTTCTTCAGTTGCTGAGGAATTTCAGTAATCATGAGGAGAAAAGTGCTGGTGCATGCATAAAACTACAATTCTTTAGACATATACTTAGCCAGTATAGCCTTGCAAATTTATTCACTACAGATTTTTTAACAAAGCAATCATGAGTATATACTATCTATAAGTAATTGTTACTTTAGTTGTCACTTGTCAGCATGTTACCTAAGCGTGCTTTTGTCCCATTAATCCTTATATTTGAGCTGTCCTTGTATGCAATTTTATATCTGGCATGTAACGACAGTGGCATCCGGAGAACGTCTTCATTGGATGTTCCTTTTTCATGTTCATTCTTGCCATGAGATTCATTGTAAGATTTCTCTCTCTCTCTCTCTCTCTCTCTCTCTCTCTCTCTATAATGATTTTGGAGAACGAATACTTTCAGGGAAGGAAGTACAAGAAACTCTTTTGGGTCTCTGCCATTGCACCTGTACTATCAGTTGCGCTATCTACTCTGTTTGTCTATGCTACAAGAGCTGATAAGCACGGTGTGAAGATTATACAAAAAGTGAATTCAGGCATTAATGCAAGTTCAGTCGAGCAGATAGATCTCAAAGGAGGCTATGCTGCAGAATGTGCAAAGATTGCTCTTGTTTGTGCTGTGATTGCTCTGACGGTACGTGTTTACCCTTCAAAGATAGTCCTGCACTCCTGCTCCTCCCCCTTTAAAAAAAATGAAGAGGAAGAAGAAGATAATCATGTTGATTCTTCATTCTTCTAATTTATTCAGCCTTTTGTCTGTATTAGACTTAGGTCGCTGTATCAAAACTTTGCCCCCTTGCTAAAAATGATGCACTGCAAAGAAAAAATAATGTAACTAACTCCTATACTCCTAGTGCTGCAGTGTATTTGTCAGGAGAGTAGCATATATACTTTTACAAACAGAAATATGTGCGACCTAAAATCTCATCAGGCACTAATTAGATAAAATTGACTCCTCCACTATTTTGTATTTTATATAAAGCTATGAAGTTAACTACTCATTTTAAACAAAAAAGTGAGCAGGCAATAGGCATAAGCTTAAACGAACCTCTGCAGAAATCACTAAAAACATAAATAAGTCTAGCCTAAAAGGAGTATTCAGAGTTCAGACAGTTATTAGTAGAAACTCACTAAGCATTTCAGAATCACTCGATAGGAGGTCCATATGAAAACTGAGTTTCAGAAAACTATTCTGGTCTGTGTTGTTTTTGACAGGAAGCTGTTGCTGTTGGCCGCTCTTTTTCAGCGATCAATGGATATCGATTGGATGGAAATAAGGAAATGGTAGCAATGGGCTTCATGAATATAGCAGGATCCTTATCATCATGCTACGTAGCAACAGGTGAATAAAAGTTCTGCAGGTCGTATGTACATTTGTAGATTCGTTCGAGCATCAAACTTTACTTTGGTAATTATCTGCAGGCTCATTCTCACGCACAGCTGTGAACTTCGCTGCTGGTTGCAAGACAACCGTTTCAAACATCATCATGGCTGCCACTGTGATGGTTGCCTTGGAGCTTCTCACAAAGCTCCTGTACTACACACCTGTGTCCATCCTTGCATCAATCATTCTGTCAGCTCTTCCAGGACTGATCAATGTGCAGGAAGTCTGTTTCCTGTGGAAAGTTGACAAGATGGACTTCCTCACATGCATGGGATCATTCCTTGGCGTTCTATTCGGATCAGTGGAGATTGGTCTTTCAGTTGCAGTACTGATCACTCATTTGATCTGAAGTTTACTACTGTGTTTTTTTTCTTTTTGATTCATCAGAAGTATGTTGCATTTTCACTTCTTGCATGCATGCTGATGTAAGTCTGATTTGTGGAGCTCTTGTTGCAGCTTGTTGTTTCCTTCGCGAAGATCATTATACAGTCAATTTGGCCTCAAGTAGAGATTCTTGGGAGGCTTCAGGGTACGGAAATCTTCTGCAACGTCAAGCAGTATCCAGTGGTTCGCGAAACACCGACTGTACTGACCGTACGCATTGAAACATCATTCCTTTGCTTCGTCAATGCCAGTTCCATCAAAGAAAAGTACAGACACTAATCACAAGCAATTGGGATCACAAGGGGGAATACCTGAATGCAGGATGACTTGGTATTAATTCACTTTTCCTTGTTTCCAGGATCATGGGATGGGTAACAGATGAGCGCGAGGTGTTCCGCTCAGTCGTTCTTGACATGTCAAGTATATGAAAATTTACACAAGTTGGCTACGGTCGAAATGATCTTTACCTAGCACTGTAAACCATATCCTGACATGTGAGTTCCTTTCGTGCAGATGTGGTAAACATGGACACTTCTGGTCTTGCGGCGCTGGAAGAACTGCACGAGGAGTTGGCACGTCTCGGCATCCAGGTGAGCTTTACCAACATACTCAGGTTTCCGACATACATATAGAGTTTGTACTACATATTTTCCCCCGAAAAGCCGGCGGATTCTGTGGTGAAATGCTGTCCTGAAAAACAACCCCACTTGCAGATGGCTATAGCCAGGCCTGGGTGGCAGGTGACCCACAAGATGAAACTGGCGCGGCTCGTCAACAAAGTCGGAGAAGGATGGTTCTTCCTCACGGTGGGTGAAGCCGTGGAAGCTTGCCTGGCAAACAAGGCGGGAAACGCCCTGGAATGCTGCTGAATCGAATCCACCGTGTGCATGGTCTCTCCGGTGGTTGAATAAAGAGAAACACTAGTGCTTCTTGGTACGCTACAAAAGGATTGTGTTGTGTGCTAGGGCTGCACGATGATGCAGCTCCAACTGTAGTGTGCTTCATGGATTGTGTGCGACGTGCTACTGTTGGGGAAGACGAACTGTGTGTCGGTCTGAAAGTAGTACGCCGAGTTCGTCTGAATGCTGCACTGTGGGTTGTGATGTATCGGATGCATTTGTGAAGAGCAAATGCCAGGTTTTAAGTGTCGCACCTGATGATTGTGTAAAATTAATCAAGTTTGTATAATAATTTGTACTCGAGTTTGTGGCGTTTTGGCAAAATCCGTGCTACTATGCTGCAAAATTCATTTGACCCACAGACTAGCATAGTACACACTTCCGTCCCGAAAAGAGTTAGATTTCTGGATTTACACTAAACAAGAGTTAGATTTCGTGCATATTTTTTTATAATGGAATACAGATTCTGGCCTTTGCTTTAAGAAAGTTACCTTTTTATTACACCATTTGATCAATAGATCATAAGATAATAAAAGAGATAATATTATGGATTGGGCGCTTGATTTTTTTTAAAAAAAATCAGACACTCGTCCGCCTGCGACCTATATGCTATGTTTGCTAGCTCACACTTTGTTTATCAAGATTCTATATCGACCTATAACTCACACTCTGTCTATCAAGATTCTATATTCACCGATCAAGATTCTGCTACATGCAAGTTCATTGGCTCTCTCTCCTCATTCTCATATATACTACTACTACTATTACATAACCACTTACTTTATAAAGCTTTAAATATTTTTTCTTTTAAATTATTTGCCCAAACTACAATCTAATCACATCATTATATCCGTTACAATTAAATCTTTATAACAAGATCTTACATCATCATATTTTAATAAAATATATATATGTAAAAAAGAACGTTGTTTCACTACTTATATAAAATTGTTTCAACACTTAGGCTGAGTTCGGCTGGATGAGTTCCCAACTCATTACCCTCGTGTTCCGCGCGCACGCTTTTCAAACCATTAAATGGTGAGTTTTTTACAAAAAGTTTCTATACAAAGTTGCTTTAAAAAATCATATTAATCCATTTTTTTAAAAAAAATAGCTAATACTTAATTAATCACGTGCTAATTAACCACTTCTTTTACGTGTTTGGAGGAAGAGTTCCCAACTCTCCCTACCGAACACAACCTTAATGGGTGATGCAACACAAAAAAAATATTGACTACAACACCGACAACTATTACACGAAACATTGAGTCCCAACAAATGAAACATCAGAAAAATATCATATGAAACATATATACACACACACACAAATACATGATTTGTCAAAATATTTGTATATCACGCATGAAACATAGACTTGTAATTGTTCACATATCACAAAATACCATGTATAACATTTACAAATGACTTAATGTAAGATCAGAAAATATTTATTGAAACATTCATATAACATTGGGTGCGATACTAAAAAAGATCCATTGCAACAAGAAAACTAAAAATGTGCAGCAATGTCTATTGTTAGTTGAAACATTTCCTTCTCACATTTGAAACATCAAACTTTTAGTTATTGAAACATATATGTTCTTTTGTCGGAATATAATCATAAGAGATCTTATTATAAAGATTTAATTATAATCAAAATAACGGTATAATTGGATCATAGATCAGATAAGTGATTTAAAACAAAAAATAGTTTGAAGTTAAATTCAAAACTTATCTTGTACGTACGAGAAGATCCCTACCTCCTCTAACCACCAGTTGATGTCACACATTTTTTTCTTTTGTGTTGCATGTATGCAATGCTCCTTTTCGCATGTTGATATGGTGTTACCGGCGCTCGATTTTTTTGTCTCGCATCAGGCGCCTGGTGCGAAGTATTCTCCTAATAAAAGTTTAAGGATAGGTGTACAATTTTTAAGAAAATGGAATATAAATTTTGGCATTTGCTTCAAGGAGGCTACAATCTTTTACACCATTCGATCAATAGATCACAAGTAAGATAATAAAAGTTTAAAGATAGGTGTATATTTTTTTAGATAATGGAATATGAATTTCAACCTTTGCTTCGAGGAAGTTGTAGCCTTTTATTACTCAATTTGATCAATAGATCATAAATAATGAGATAATAAAAATAGTAATTAAACTTCTAATAATATATATTACACGCCGTTGTATGTGTAATGGGCCAGCCCACCCATCAGCCCGTCATTTTGATTTTCTATCCATTAGACACTAGTGGGACCTAGGATTTTTTAACTATGGTTCGGTAAATTAGCTAGTTTATAAAATAATATAATATCTTATTATTGTATAGTATAATGTATTTTAAATATTTTATTTTATACTATTTTTTATAAATATTTGTAGAAATTAACATTAGTTTTTTTGCTATTTACATCATCTTTTCTATATTATAAGTTATTTTAGTTTTTTCTAATTTAAATTTCTCTAACGTTAACTGAATTTAGATAAAAATACATTGAAATATATAATAACAAATAAATGTTGTACCCATATAATTAATTCTAAGTTATGTAACACAACATAAAACATGCAATCGTATATAGCAAAAGTCACAATTCCCTTTAGTAATATTTATAGTGCACTATGATCATTAGATTCATAACAAACGTTACTCTCTAATTTATTCTAAGTTATCCATATAAATTATAGATATTTATATGACTATATGTATCATTAAATATTATCTTCGTATATAATTAGTTAAGAGAATTCTAAATTGTGCTAAGGAAAAAATATCTCCTAAATTCTAAAAATTAGTTAAGCGACTTGATGTCACAGTAATTAATAGTAACTCGTATAAAAATTACTACTAACTAATATTATTAATATGTCATGATAATTACTACTCCCTCCATTTCATATTATAAGTCATTTGGACTTTTTTCTAGTCAAATTTACTTATGTTTGACCATATTTATATAAAAAAATATTAACATCTACAACACCAAATTAGATTTCATTAGAATTAACATTTAATATATTTTGATAGTATGTTTTTTGGGTTAAAAACTAATTATCTATTTGATTAAAAAAATATTAGTTTAAATAACATATAAGTAAAAGGAAACATCGATGAAAAAGGTTAGAAAAGGTATCAATATCTCATATTCCCATGTGGCCAAGTATCCCTGCGTGATTGTGCCTAAGAAGGAAGAGAAAATCATCTTGTTGGGTGCCTTGAGGATATTTTCCTGTCTACTTGATGTCAACTCTGATTTCTTGTGTGGTGTGGATCCCCTAGAGTTGTTGCTAAAACCACCTAGTGTAGTTGCAAAAATGTTTACCATATCCCTTTGTTTCTACCAGTTGAGATTAATTTCTCCTAATTAACTCTCTTAATCAGTGTTGAATTAGTGAGAAAATATTTTCCTTTTCACCACTAAGATAAGCAGCACAAATGTGTATATCTCCATGAGATCGATTTATTCTCATTCTGCATATTGAAATAAATTTTGTCTCAGACAACGCTACTTGAAATCGATCTAATAAAAACAAGAAGAAAATGAATATGTTTTCTAGATTATATTGTGCTTGCATGTTATTTTGGAAAAAAATATATTTTTTTAGTGTTGGCTGGAGTGTAATCGCTATTATGGAAGGGAACATTTTAAAATAAATAGTTTCCCTTTAATTTCACACTAATCAAGTTAATTAATTGTGACTGGGATGTCTTAATTGATGTCATCCATATAAACATAAGATGACTATGAGTTTGTCAAATCCTCTCATAGGTTGTCAAATGGACAGGATCTTTTCATGCCTGCTTGGGCCCGCATGTATAGTTTATGGCCCTAGAACAACATGGGCCATTTGTTGTGGGTCATGCAGGCATGGCCTGTCTAGCCATACCGTGCTTGGGTTGCTACTCGGCCTGGCGTGCCAACACGACAAAGTGCGTGTAGCAAACCAGCACGACATGGCCCAGGAATGGCATGACACGCCCTGGCCCATGTGGCACAATGGCGACCGACAACTAGCGAACGGTCGCCAATCGAGCAACTACCATCCGAGCGTGAGCCAGGAGAAAAGGAGAATGGAAAATTTTAGGAAGCCAGAGGCTCGGAGCAGAGGAAGTGATGGTGGGCGCTCGTCGACGTAGGCCAACATGACAGCATGGTGGCGTGACCAACCCCATTCGCAAGCATATCACTATGTGTGTCGGTTGTTGAGGGCTCCCCGGCTCGAGGCGGAGGAAGTAGGAAGTAGGAAGTAAAGGGCCACGATGGTGCTTGATGAAGAGGAAAAGGAATGTGCTATTGGTGAGCGAAGAACCTCGCCAGAGCTTCACCGGAGTTTGTGCAACAGTATCAAACAAAATCTGTTCGTATTTTTTTCTTGGTATATATCAAATTTGGACTAACAGGTCTCAACACAGCCCACGTACCCTAATCGTGCAAGGCCAACACAACACAACCTGACATCTCACTAGGCTGTGCTTGCGCTCCAGCCTCAGCACGTGGGCTGACACGACACAACTCGTTCGATGAGCCATGCCTAATCGGGTAGTGTCCAAACGTATCTAATATTTATCCACCATATCAACTCTATAAAAAAATTAAAATAAAAATTCACCGTTTTAAAGATCCAGCCCTAGAAACTCTGTTTGAAAAATGGGATTATGATTAAGGGATATTATTTCCATTTTTCAGTTTGGGTAGGGTGAGATGGGATGTGCAATCCGGGTGGATTGAGTGCTAGCTGAAATTACTATATTAGCCTCCGTCGTGCGTGAGTTATCCTGACCCCTCCTCGTCACTTTGCCCGCCGCCGCCGCCGATCCCCACCCATCCCGCGAGCGAGCAGGGCGCCGTCGTTCGTCCTGCTGCTTCCGCCGCATCCTGGTGAGCACATCCTCCGTCACCGCCGCCTACTCCGATCCCCAACCATCGCGCGCGCGAGCGAGCGAGCAGGGTCGCTGTCGTTCGTCCTGCTGCTTCCGCCGCATCCGTTACGCACATCCTCTTCCCCATCTCTCTCTACCCACGCACTTTTTCTCGAATTTGCGTTAACCCTAACTTCTGTTATAGAAATTTGCCTTAACCTTAGAAAATACTAATAACAGTTTTATGGCTCCCAAAAAGTTTAGGGGTTCAGTTGAACCCCCATGTCCCATGTTAGATCCGCCACTGTTAGACACCGAAGAAGAACCAAAAGGTCCAAAAATTCAGCTTGCTATGTGGGTAGGTGCAATCACTGCAAATTTTCTGCATGTGATCTTATGGAGTAGTCACTTACGTTGTGGGTGGACTCTTGTGTTTTTGTATAGGACTTTGGTCAATGTGATGTTAAAAGATGCACTGGTCGTAAGCTTTCAAGATTCGGGCTATTAAAGGTATGGCTTCAATTGGTTCACAACATCTGAACCATGTTTCCCCAAAAATCATGTGCTAAAACTGGCAATATAAGAGAAACCACAAATACTGCATGCACATGGATGTAGAGAGCCATAACCATCCGATTTCATCGATCTTATTCTATTCAGACTGCTGATAAACTTTGTTTCTGTTTGTCACCATGCATACTTTTTGGCAAAGACCAGCACTTCATCATCTATGGAAGGTAGAGCTGTTGTTGAAAAAAATGTTATTTCTCTTGCAGGAGTTGCGAGTGAAAAATGGTTTTGGTGGTGTTGTTCTCAGGTACTTCTATAAGCCGCAAAACACAACTTTTTTAAAACATACTTTGCTCAAGTAATTGCTGTTTGGGATACAGCTGTTACTACCTGCTTGTTATCATCTTTCAGCCCTGTTGGAACACAGTGTGTTTCCAAGGAAGATCATCATATTGTGCAAAGAAAAGGACTTGCTGTTGTTGATTGTTCATGGGCGCGCTTAAGTGATGTCCCTTTTGTGAAACTCCGTTGTGGTGCTCCTCGTCTCTGTAAGACCATCATATTCAAGTAACTTCAATGAGCCGATTGTAGTTGCTGGGATCATTCCTACCTTTTCTGCTCTAAATCTAGAACTCTAGAAGCATACCAAAATGATTCCATAATAAATCATATAATCTTATATTGGTTATTATTTCTAAAGTTGTCATTTTCCTGTGACTTTTGGACTACCTTCTCTTGAATTTGTAATGTAACTTTGAGCTCTTTTATTATTAGTAGTAGTTATTTATATGTTTTTATGTACTAAAATATTTTTGCTCATTGTTTCCGTAAGAGAGAATATGTCCTTCTCATAAGGTTTTACCTCTTGATTGCAGTGCCATGGTTGGTTGCGGCTAACCCTGTTAATTATGGTCGTCCATGTGAATTGTCTTGTGTGGAAGCTTTATCAGCAGCCCTCATAATATGGTAAATCTCCAGCCTTTCCTTACAATTAAACTGTCTACAATGGAGCTATTAATTTAAAATTTTGGACCATATAGTTAGTTCAGTTTCCAGATTCATCGCACCTGTTCATGTTATTGGTCTGTTTTATAGGTGTATGCCATCATTTACGCATTTTGCTGTAGCAATGTTGCTGTTTGGCGTTTCAACTTTGACTAACTTACAGCATTGAATCCTGCTGTTTGGCGTTTCAACTTTGACTAACTTACACCTTGTAAGGCACACACGTATTTCAAGATTCAAACTTTGTTTTGATCAACAATTACGCTAAGTATAGGTTTAGTGATATAAGGATGGTACCACTAGATTTGTACATCAATATACTTTCATATGGTCATGAATTTCTGATTAATAATAGTATTCTGCAAGAGAAATTATAGGGAAAGCTCAGTTTGAAAGACTGTACCAAGTAATATGTGCCTTTCAAAAATGAATGGAGGGTTAGTTACTTAAGTAATATTTACTTAGGCATTACCTTGTGGTACATACATATTTGCAGTGGGGAGGAAGACACAGCGCATCTGTTGCTTGGGAAATTCAAGTGGGGTCACTCGTTCTTGTCGGTTAACAGGTCAGTTCAGTGAAATATTTTTGTTGTTGTGTATAGACTGGCAGTGCATTTTGGGCACACAGTACCTGTTTATGATCAAGGGAATGCATATTCATGTATAATATAGTCCTTTCTGCAAACCCAGCACCTGCACACAGCAATTAAGTAGATTGAAGCATATTAATTTACGTTTCAAATTTCAACATGCTAATTACTGGCCTAATCTGGGGTGATGCCAGGACAATATAAGCTATCCTGCATATTATTATACTGTACCACGTTGTTACCTTTATCCAGCAAATTTCAGAAGACTGTATGCTGAATCATGTTAAGAACCCTTGGTACCCAATGATCTGTGAATATGATGGTCAAATGATTGCAGCTTTCTCTGTTACTGCATTATGTTTATGAAGACCGGATACTATGTACAGCATATTTCTTTTAGATTTGTATCACCAGATGTTTTTACACCCTTTGTTGTTATGATGTGCAGAGATCTGCTCAAAGCATACTCGCAGTGTGAAAATGGCACCGAGATAATCAATGTGCAGAACTCTTGGTTGTCAAGTAACTCTAGTGTTCCAAAGTCACCTGTAAACGGTAATAATTACATCCCACAGCTATTTTTGCCATAAGATAACCATTTTTAGAATGCAAACATTAACCTTCATTATTTCCGCGTCATAGTGGCAGAGAAATCACACCAAAGCACAGAGGAAGGATCTGATGCTGACTCCGACGATGGCTTGCCACCTCTAGAGAAAAACCTGAACCACCTGAACTTTAACCAAGATGACGAAAGTGAGGAGGAAAGTGAAAGTGAAAGTGATGAGTAACAAATGGTGCCAAGAGGAAACCATCGGAAGCTTTCTAGCACTTCTAATGTGTATTTGAGTAAGTGAATTTTAGGCGAGGTGCTGTGATTCGAGCCAAAATAGGATCTTCCAATGTCCAATCAAAATAAGCTTCAGTGGTCTTGAGGACAGATCATGGGTCAGAAAGAATCACCGTACACTTTTTGCGTTGCGCAATCACCGTACACTTTTTGCGTTGCGCTTGCTTTGTACCTCTGTTACAGTCAGTAAGTTGAGTGAAACAAAACAAAATTGCAATGGACGGTAGCTGCTTTAGGCTTAGTTTTTTTCTTTACCTCTAAAATTCAACATTCTTGTTTTTTGTTAACATGTTTTTTAAACTGTTAAATTATGTGTGTTGCAAAAAAAATTCTATATAAAAATTATTTAAAAAATTCAAATAAATTAATTTTTTAAGTTTATAATTATTAATATTTAATTAATTATGTGTTAATGAGTTTTCTCATCTTGCGTTAGCTGAAAAACTCTCGAAGAAAGCAGCCTTATTCGTTGCAATGGACAGGTAGATACGCATATCACTTTGTATTGTTCCAAATTGAGCTATGATCTTACATGTATTGATTTATAGCTCTTCTCGATCGATACATAACACCTGCATTACTTGACTTAATGATGACTTGGTCGGTCAGAGACGGTATAAATGTCAGCTCACCGCAAAGTTATTAAGTATGTACGTAGTACATATATAACTAGGACGTACATATACGATTGAAGAATCAATGGCTATACGCATACGCGTATACGTGTGTGTGTATATACGTACACGCGCAGGCCCGGTCACGTACGTCACGCGAGGAAGCTTTTGAGGCGTTGGCACGCTTCGAGGACCCTGTCCCTGCTGTTGAAGGCGCTGACCCTGATGAACCCCTCGCCGCCGGGGCCGAACCCACTCCCCGGCACGGTGATGACGTGCGTCTTCTCGAGGATCTCGGCGAACACGTCCCACGACCGCCGCCCCGGGAACCGCACCCACACGTACGGCGCGTCGCCGCCGCCGTGCACCTCCTTCCCCAGCGACGCGAACGTGTCCACCAGCACCCGCGCGTTCTCCTTGTACACCCCCACCACGCGCTGCACGGCGGCGCGGCCTTCCTCCGTCGACAGGCAGGCCAGCCCGCCCGCCTGCGCGATGCTGGACGCGCCGTTGAAGCACGTGCACACGATGCGGTCGAAGTCGCGCGCCACGGGGACCCCGTCGGAGTAGAGCAGCTCGTCGGGCACCACCGCCCACCCGAGCCGGACGCCCGTGAACCCGGCGAACTTTGAGAAGGACGATACCTCGATCGCCACCTCCCTCGCGCCCGGGATCTCGTAGATGGACCTCGGTGAGGAGGAGGAGGAGGAGACGTAGGACGAGTAGGCGGAGTCGAAGACGATGATGGAGCCGTTCCGCCGGGCGAATTCCACCAGCTGCCGGAGCTGCTCTCTCGACGCCGCGTGCCCCGTCGGGTTGTTGGGCGAGCAGAAGAAGATCACGTCGGTCCGCCGCACCCGCGACAGGTCCGGGAAGAAGGCGTTCTCCGGCGCGCACCGCATGTATTCGATGCCGGCGTACTTGCCGCCGTCGTCCACCTTGCCGGTCTGCCCCATGATCACGCCGTTGTCCACGTACCCCTGCACACATTTCGTGCACGCACGCCCATGGAAATTACTACACATAATCCTACTATTCTGCTGCTGTTAATTGACGATTTATTCGCAATTAGCCATATTGCTTGTACCGGAAATGTGGGATCTTGGACAGCAATGGTGACGTTTGGCCCGAACAGCGTCTGCATCCAAGGAGAAAGAAAGATGAGATTTTTCTTTTTAGATAAGGAAGATGAAAGATGAGATTTTTGTCATTTCACATCTCAGAATATTAAGTGACGAACATGTTGTAAGCAGTGGCAGAGCCAGCTGTACCGTCAAGCCCGGACGAGTAATAATGTTTTCTGGTGATCGACTAATTTTGATAGACGTTGATATCTATTCATAGTGGCTGGTCTGACCTCACTCCTTCCCGTGGCTGCTCGCTTCAGGTCTGGTGGCCGACTTCTAGGACTTGCCTGCCTGAGCGTCTTCGCGTGGGCTTCGACTCCCTAGTCCCCCTGGTCTCTTGGCAGCTGTGGAAGTAACGAAACTCTAGAATTTTTGATTTTTCTCTCTCGTCAGTTTCAGCGGTTCTGGAGTCTATCCTACAGGGAAGCCGTCTATGGTCTTCAGCTAGCGGCATTGCTTTTGGGGGCTTGTTAGGAGTGTAGTGGGGCTCCGCCACCTCCCTCCCTGTATATAGGAGCAGCATTTTTTCCGTAGTTTTTTCTTCCTTAGCAGTCTTTTTGTTTCATTTTCTTTTTTTCTTGTCCCCAGGCAATGGCCGTCTGGCCGGTTGTGTTGTGTAACAAAAACTCTACTTTCTTCTAATATATTAACGTGCAATCCTTTTACGCGTTCACGAAAAAAAAAGCGGCGAAGCCCGGGCAGCTGCCCAACCTGCTCAGGAGGTGGCTCCGCCACTGGTTGTAAGTAGGAATTACGCAAATTAACTTGCAGTACCTGAAGGCGAGCAATGTCACACTGTGCTCCGTCTGAAATGAAAACTTCAGTCTCTTTTATCCTCATCTCAGGGTACACCTTGTCAGCAATTGCCTTCCTCAGATTCTGCACATGCATTTCAAAGAGCATATATATCTTGTTTTAGTGAAATGCCATAGTTATATCTCTTTGAAATCTCTATAGTATTTTCTTTGCAAACAGGATGATAAACCTGTTCTCAAAACAAGGATGATAAACCATGCTCTACCTAGATTTCTTCAGAGTTGGGGTTTCAGTGTTTTGTATTACCTTGTGGCCTTGCTCTGGTCCATAACCTTGGTACCCTTCAGGAGTTGACAATCCAAGAGCATACTGCAAAAGGAAGGACAAAATGTTTCTTACTCTACAAAAAAAACATGGTACAACCTATTTAAGACAAATATATATATATATATATATATATACATATATATATATATATATATATATATATATATATATATATTCAAGTAAATTGTATCTGAAAATATTTTGAACTTTTTAGGGTTTCTTTTGATAAATTCTTTTGGGCTAGGATTGGTTAACTCCAGGAGCAAACCAATACCCTATAGGCCCACACTAAGGGCCTGTTTGGGATATAGGGGCTAAAGTTTAGCCCCCGTCACATCGAATGTTTATATACTAATTAAAAATATTAAACGTAGACTAAAAATAAAACCCATTTATAACCTTGGACTAATTTGCGAGACGAATCTATTGAGCCTAATTAATCCATGATTAGCCTACGGGATGCTGCAGTAAACATGTGCTAATTATGGATTAATTAGGCTTTAAAAATTTGCCTCGCGAATTAGCACTCATTTATGCAATTAGTTTTATTATTGATCTATGTTTAATACTCTTAATTAACATTCAAACATCCGATGTGACATCGTCAAAAAATTAGTAAGTCAAATAAGCTTAAAATTTTCCTTAGTCGCAATCATCGGATTGCATTTTCCGTTTTGTCATGTCAACAGCATCACGGGCAGAAAACCGCCTGTGTCACAGCCAGTGATCTGAAAGCACTTAGGTTGTATTTTAGGATTAATTGACCACCAATTGCAAGTCAATCCACAAATACTATACTAGTCTACAACAAATCTGTCTCCAAATTAAACGCTAGCTCACTACATAGTTAAATCAGCAGCAGCCATGCACATGCAGCGGCAGACACCTTATCCTACTACGACGTAGTACAGATCATGGAATAATTAGATATGATAGTGCTCTTCTCCTAGTCTCCTTGTCATCTTCCCATTAGCAGTTTGGCACTTGCATTAAAATTGCAGGAGGTTATGGCAGTATATGAGGAAAAGAGGGAGAACTGGAGGAGGGCATGCATGATGTGGATGAGGTGATGTCTCTGCAGTGACATCAGGGTGTCTAGCTTGGTTCTCGAAGTGACAAGAGAAAGAAGGGGTTGACAGAGAGTGCGAAGTTTGTCTCTTTTTGGTAGAAAAAGTGAACAAAATTGGCATGAGATAAGAGTGCGACAAGTCAAAAGGACAGGTACAGCTAAATTTCCAAGTGATGGAGAAGAAGAATATTGTCACTTCCTTTAATTTACAAAAGTATATATTAGTAGTAGTTTAGTACAACGTAATCATCTTCTCTATTTAGGGTGAAACCTCTTGTACAGTTCTTTGCAAGTGAAGTGAGCCGTTGATTGAGTGCTTCTCTTTTGCAAAAGCTTAACAATTTTCAGAGCAGTTGGCTCATAAAATTAAGGTGGAGCAAAGCATGCAGCGTCATAAAAATAAATCAGAATGAACGCTAACAGATTGAATATTGGTTGGGCCAAGTAATTCCTTTTATTCACTTAATTTTAGGCTAATGCAAAATTTGCACCCATCTCGGTGAACATTTATTTTAAGACAAAAATATAAATATTAAAACAAAGTAGTTAATATTAAGCTGGTGAAAATTTACATTAATCTAAAAAAATCAAATATTTCCACCACATAATTTTTGTATATAAGTTTCAGTTTTGATCTATTATTTTTAACCCTAGTTCGCCCGACTGCGTAACCATTTTGCTAAATTTGTATACTTAAAAAGAAAGGTGTACTAAGCAAAGGTCCACAAAATAGTATGCTTTGCTTTAATATTCGTGCACTTTTTAGTTAATGAGATGTCTCAAGTATCAGACTCTTTATTTTAATATATTGCGTCAGCTTTACAAAATGCTATTGCAGCTAGCAGACTGTAGAGAATCCTTGCATTGATGAACAACAATATATAACAAACAAAAAGTTGATGTTGATGAACGGGAAAACATAGAACAACCATGTGTCCAAATGTCAATCTTCTGATTCTTGCTATGACAAGAACCTAAATGACCAACTATTTGTTGCTTGAGATTCCTCATGCAGCTTTCATTGGTTAAACATTTTTACACATGCTTCTTCTTCTTCAGAAAAGGAATAACATGCATGCATGCATGCTTCAATGCAAGAGGGAAAACAGAATTACAGAAGTAGAGTAAATAAATACCTCAGCCATAGCTGATGTTACGATGCTTGGTATGGGTTCAGTAGTGTCGCCGATACCCAAACTTATTACCTTCGCATCTGGGTACTTCTTCAGGTGTTCCTCACGTTTGATGCTAATCTAAACCATCAAAACGAGGAGCACAAATTAACGTATATTATTATAAAGTATCAAGTGACTGGAGAATGATCATATTCTCAAACTAAGGTTGGTGAAATCGTGATTATTTCTGTACCTCTGGGAATAAGTACCCCTTCTGAAGCTTCTCCATGTTTGTATTGCGCAGCACGCTCGTACGCCGAGGCCCTGAATTTTGTAGTAGTAACACTCATGCAAAAGTAAGTTAAACATGCCATAAGATGGCAAGAATGCTACAAACAACAAACTAAGAAGAACCATAGTATGATGCATCTACCTCCTATTTTTACAGGAGGTGCAACATCTAGTGCTGGAAGAACAGCCTTCTCAAGTAACCTACATATGCAGGAATCAAACAAATTCAGGGAAAGACTAACTGAATGACTTGAAATCACTACAGGCTATATACTGCTACTGTTCATGCATCGATCAAATATATGCAACATGTATGCCGTACTTGGAGATCATATTGACAGGCATGATCGAGCTTAGGTTTGTCAGAGAGCAAGGTCCTGAAGCGAGAATGCGAGGTTGCAAGCTATCTATTGCAGAGTTGCAGGTGAAAGGGTGAGCTACCCGACGTATTTATAGTGTTGGAGCATAAACGAAGGTGGCATGACAATGTGATCAATGCTGCAGGATTCATAGTCCATAGAGCCCAGCAAAGTTAGCTGGTCTGGAAAAGTAATTTGCAAGTTCTACAGAGAAAAAAACAAATATAAGTTTACCACCCCAAATGGTCCACTTTGAAAATGTTTTCCATGGTCGGGAGCAGACTGCGATGCGAGTTCAAACAGATTCCCCTAGTTGCTTAGGCAGTCTTTGGCTACGCAATGTTTGTCCCCTTGAACATGCATGCATTCCTGGTTTTTTGCGTTTACACCCGCATTGATCATATGCACGCCAACTGTTTCATGGGAAGGGTTGGCATTGTCCTGTTGCCGTGTTGTTCGTCACCAAACCATGCATCTGGAACTAAATTGGTGATAATTCAGATGCTGATATGGTATCTTCTTGGCTGGAGGTAAAAGAATAAGAACATGTTGGGCAATTGATCGAGTAGTACTAACTGTAACTAAGGAAAGAATTCATAGAATAAATTATCGCAGATTTTGATTCAGATAATCGGAACGAATGATGTTACACGAAGGACTAACCATGGAAATTCTGAACAGATGGTCACTTTTCTGGTGACAATGCGATCCCATTCATAGAAGTCATTCATGTGCAACTTTTCCAGACAAATGCCTGAATAATTCTGGATGGGATTTTTCACTGCCATTCCTGGCTTGCTTGTGTGCTTAATTGGTTAATTAGCATGTGTTTTCCAAAGAAGTTTTCTTTGCTGACCACTGAATGATGAGGCCTTGACAAAGTCTTCCAATGAGTTCTAACCGTACTAAACTAGATTTTGTTGAACAGTCCTAGTAAGAAATCATATAGCCAAGCCACTGCCAGACCAGTAGTTTGTTTCTATTCCGTAAAAACAGAGTTACTGCATGCCATTGTGAAAGAGGGAGCAGTAAACTAGCATTTGTGTGCATCTTTGGGTGGCAGAACTGATCAATATATCAGCTCCCTAATTTCTTCACTTATATTAGTTATTACTAGTATCTCCTTAGAGAAGTTAGCTAGTTCTCATTTCTGCCACTAAGAAAAATTTCAACGGAAACAACAAATGCCAATGTTGTATTTATTACCAGTAGTCCTGACTTAACCTCAAAAAGAACAATATCTCTAGGATGCTGGATACAAACACAACAAATGAGTTGACTCAAATAATTTTCCCAAAGAAAAAGTCAAGGGACGCATCCTTGAGAGCCAGAGAGAAGTCTTCCGATTATCATGATGAAGCTAAGATGCATACCGTCATTCGACTTGCCGTGAGATTTCGTCTGGGCGTGTTTGATGAAGCACACTTGAATTCCTGCTTGGTCATCTTCTACCATTTTCCCTAAATAGGTCCAGCAGTAGATATATGTACATTATTCAAAGAAAAGATCATGAGTGATGCTAAGTCACACATGCCAGGGATATTGTGCAAGTCAGGAATTCTATCCCTGGCAATTCATGTTAACTGCAATTCATGTTATTTCTCTAATCCCAGTTTGTGCTAATTAATCTGAGGCATCTAACTGCCATTGGAACCTTAGTTTAGATCACCCACGCTAACTGCAATCGATAAATAACATTAATTGTAGTTAGATGCCTCAGATTTTTCTTCTACTAGTCTCCCATGTCCCACACTACATGCTGAGTTGTCAGGAGATGGCTCACCTTTTTCTAATGGTATTCTCAGGACATATTTATTCTCTTCGTTCATAAAAAACTAAAATTTTAAATTTTGATATTTTTATAAATTATTTTTTTATGAGACAAAGGGATTAATTAATTGCAATCTTAATTATTTGCATGTCCCTAAACATTGCTTGGTCTCACGACGCAGCACCAGGATTTCCTCCACGTACTAGACATGTCTCAACTCTCCACTCTCTCGACAGGGTCCACATCTTCCAATTTGGCAGTATCAAGGGAAGTTCACGCGAGAGGTTTAGGTTGCCTTTCAAACAGGACGTACGACAAAAAAATTAATGCAGAATAATTAATGCATGGTTAGTACGTACGAAATTTCATTTCTAAAAAGTTTATTTGGAGAAATATGCGAGAGACGTGCATCGATTCTATCAGGAGAACAGTGGAGTATACAAAAACTACGTACGCGGTTCATGGCTCGGATTCTCTGAAGTGGCTATCGGGCTCTTTATAGATTAATGGTAGACTAATTGTAAGGGTGTGACAAGCATTAGTAAATTCGGTCAAACTGTCACCTCTGTGCAAATTATTTGTGTATAGTTTTCTCACCTATTTTAAAAAGTGAAATAATCATTAGTCATATTGCTACTTTCATACTATAACTTTTTTTTGTTAAAAAGATGTACTCTTAGTACGTAATGAGCATGCATGTTAGCGAGAAGAATACAAGATCGAAATGGAGTGGTTCAAGTGATAGCAATGTCCACAATGATAAAGTACGTGGGAAATATCTCGGAAATGCGTATGAACATTCAGGCTAGTTCACGAGCTTCCTTGCAAAATCATCACAGTTGTATCAGATGAGCTGTTCTGTGAAATCCTTTTTAGATTTCTGAATTCGCAAGAAAGATATAGGAAGAAGTTCTGTGAAATGTGGCAAGCTAGCAGTGGTAGGGATGGCGGCGGGCTAAGGTCGATGGGTCCTTTCACAATCCATTTAAGACCTTTTAGCTCAAAAAACTATTAAATTTTAGTTCAGTCTTTTTTGACGCATTTCTCATATTTTATAAGTAAAAAGTTAGATCTGTTACCACCCCTAAACAAATATGTCGATAAGCTGCCACTACACTGGATAAGGTCACCTGTGACGGGTCCAAACCCTCACCTTTGACGGGTTTGGGCTTGGTCAGTGATCAGTGTTCACTGGTGAGTCCTGTCACCTTTGACGGGTGGCTGGCCGTCAGAGGTGACACACATCTCTGACGGGCAAATAAATAGACGTCCGTCAGAGGTGTTGGTCTCCGCTAGCTTAGGACCAGTTAGAACCCGTCACAGGTGTCTCATCTCTGACGGACAGCTAAACAAAAGGCCGTCAGAGGTATTAGTCTCCGGTAGTTAGAATCCGTTACAGCTGGGCTACCTGTGACGGGCAAGAAAGTAAAAGCCCGTCACAGGAGAGTCAGCTCTGACGGTGGTGAAGTACGAATCCGTCACAGGATGGTTACCTGTGACGTCTTTTTTTTATGACCCGTCACTGATGTGTTAAATCCCGAAAAAAATAAAAGCTAAATATTGGCTAGCCTCAGGATTTGCTAGCCATGCCCTCTGAAAAACAGAAACATCACAGATACATGCATAACCATATATGGTGATAACATCTCAAAATTGACATCATTCACATATGAAAGCCACAATCATGCATAACAAATTCACAGATACATGCCCGTCAAATACCACAATTGTACCTAGCAAATTACGACCTTGCTCATGAAACCACAGATACCGCAATTGTGCCTAGCAAATTCACAGATACTATTCAATTTCGGACCTTGCTCATGAAACCTCAAACTTACCAAACTTTCTGATCCATCCATCTCCTTTTGAACCTTCACGACGGCCTGTCATTTAAAAAATAGAGAAAACAATTGAATAGTACAACGTAAATCGCAGTTGATCAAATGTGATGACAATTTGGCAAACTCCCTTGAGTATTACACATATGAAAGTAAATTACATAGCATTCCGTACCACAGAACCATAGAAACAACTATTTTTATATCACAGAAAATTGGATAACTGTTTTGTTCACAACATCACAACTAGCCCAGTTCAATCGTCTATTAGACGTGAAAACGTCCTTTCTTGTTCATTATTTCGGCGAGAATGAAGGCGCACAGTTCGCCTCTGATAGTAGGAGGGTTGATGGGTGAAACCTTCCAGCCAGCTCTACCTTTCTGTTCAATAATACATAAGTTAGCACGTTTATAAGATTAATATTTGGTATTGAAATGTTCGAATTTGCCATTAGCAACAACCTCAGGGTCGAAATTTTTGACCTCTCTTAGAAGTGTCGACATATTGTGGCACACGTGGAAACCGCACTGGTCCCCAATCTGTTGTGCGCATGCGAAATTGGTGTCATGATAAAGTTGGTCCTTGCCCTCCTTGTACCTACCACCCTTTTTCACATATGGGCCCCAAGCCATATTTAAGGCCTTGATGATTTCAGTGAAATTATAATCCTTTGCCTTACTTGAGTTAAGGTAGTAGACCCTACTCCATTTAGGTACGATGACTAGGAGAACCCAATGTCGCCTACGCGGTGGTTATGTAGCATTAGTAATAAGAAACTTAGCTTCAACAACAATATACACGAAATGATTATTGTTTTCTTACTCTTGATTGTGCGCGCACATGATGTACTCCTTGTCTTGGTGAGCCCATAAGCACCGGTTTACGTAGTCAACCAATTCATTGAAGTTATTTTGCAGATTGACCTCATTGACCATCGATGGATCAAGGAACCCAACTTGATTACCAAGGCGACGACCCTCGATCCAACACAACCTTAAAACAGTTACGTATTAGCACTAATTTAGACGATAGTCCATTAATACCACAAGGAGGAAGGTTTGCACTTACAAGGAGTAGCATTTTAGAATTCCTGTGTCTAACTTCCGAATCCTAAATAGGTCGAAGAGGTCATCAAAGCCTATAGTTACATAGGCAGGCGACGATAGGAAGGGCTGGTGGTCGTGATGTCCAACTATGGATGACTCCCTCATTTTCCGCTTGGCATTGCTTAGCTCCATGTACTATTTGTATAGCTCTCGGCAAGCAATACCCATCACGGCCAACACATTGTCCTCCACCAACGGCATGCCTAGTTCAAATTGTGCCGGGGCCTTCACGACCTTCCCCGTTTTAGTCAACGGCGCCGACACTGCAGCCTTCCCCCTTTTTTTCACCGACGCCGACTCCTCGACCTTCCCTTTGCCTGTAGCACCCCCGCGTTCACGTTTTTGTCCCTTGACAATGGGTGGAGAGCTATCAGCCTTCCTTGTGGTCTTTATTGGAGGCAGGTTTTGAGCTATGTGTGTCAAATCCATATCGGCTGTGGCAGGTGAATGGGGTTCTGACAACGCCGGTCCACGGGGAGCCTCAATTGATAGCTTAGACGTGGGAGGTGTTCGCTCCGTCGGTTGACTTGGACGAGGAGTCATCTTCACAATTATGTCTTCTTTGGGCCATTGTATGTACGTCTTGCACGCATCGCCCAAAGTCGTGATTTCATCATTAGGGGGCACAGGCAGCGGAAAGGCTGACCAGTTGTCCTTGACTGAATCTATGGACACCTTGGCATACCCATGACGTAGGTTTACGCCGTGCACCTTTTCTGTGTCCGAGGGATTGAAAGCCATGCCCTCAGCGACTTCGGCTGCGAAAGTTGGGTGGACCCTCACCACTAGGACACACTGCTCTACGTCCTGCATTTTTAAAGTATGAATTTAATATTGGAACATGTAAAGGTATTTGAGTAGATATGAATTGGATATAATCGATTACCTCTATGTTGTCCACCGCATCTAGTGGTGTGACAGGGAGATGAGGGGCCGACACTTCTGTGGATGCACAGCTACTCTTGTGTTGTGACGGACTCGCTTCGTGTTGTGCAGGAGGAGTTGGATGGACAACTTGTGTTGCGGCTCGACGTATATTCATCTCGGCGAGGACCTTCTGAACCCTTTCTTCCACCCTGGCGTCCATGTCTGCTTGGAGTTCTTGAATGACCTCCAACTTAAGCTCGGCCTTCAAACGAGCATCCCTCTCTTCCTTGGAGACTTTCCGTTTCCTGTATTGGGAGCTGTACTGGGGCAGGCCATGCTTCCAGGGCACATCGACGCCAATTCCCCGAGTCCGGCCAGGATGTTATTTGGTTCCGAGCGCCTTCGTGAGGATGTCATCTTCGCGTCTCTTCGACGCGGACTCGACCTCGCTCTGCGAAGCTTGTTCGGCAACCAACCCTAACTATAAAAAACAGGATTCTTGTTACAAATCTTTTGCTTAATATGAACGGAAATTAATGAGGTTAATTAGCGAACTCACCAGCTCCTGATAGACGTTGGCGTCACTTTGATTGTCAAATGTGATGGAGCCGTCAGGGTTGACCTTACCCCTAGCCCTCGCCCAGTTGCGAGCTCTTCGTTCAGGGATGTCGGCGAATGGGGCAGGGACATTCGCTGCTGCAGCGGCTGCATCCTCTTGGGCCCATATTTGCTCCTTGCTGATGTACCCAGTCGTGCCCAGTCGATGCGGGTGCTCATTCCGCTTTTGCAGTAGGCGATGTGCCTCGCTTGACTGCCTAAAATCTTCGCTGTTCTTCATCTCGCAAAATTGCTCCCACACCATCTCCGTTATTTGAGGGTACTCAATGAACGGAGTACGATTGCCGGGTGGGATGACATACTCCGTGAAGAGTTTCCACTTCCAATTTTTCCATGCTTTGCCCATCTTATGGAATGCCTTCCGCTTAAGCCTTTCCTTTGCTTCATCCGGAAATGTGAACCATTTCTCCATAGCCGTCCAAGCTCGCTCCATCTCAGCTTCTGGGACCCTTCCGATGTTTTTGTGGAGGATGCCGAAATTCTCACGTGCTGCCAGCCCGCAGCAGTTAGACCATCTTCCTATGACAGTCCTCGGCGCCGTGGGCCTACCACTTGCGTCAACCTCTCTTATAACCTGCACTGTGGTCAGCCATCTATTTTGTGTCCGGGGATTTCTACTTGACCTAGATGCACTTGTCCCGGCCGAAGGCGACGGTTGTTGTTCTTGAGGCACTTCTGCAGCTAAGACAGAAGGAGCATTTGCTAAGGGGTGGTAGGTACAAATTTTGTTGTCATCTATTAAAAAGGTATCCTACAAATTACCACGAGGTTCGGGTTCTTCGGTTGCCGTCGTCGACGGATGACCTGCGAAAACCGTGGCTGGGTCTGCTTCTACCTGTATCCTCGCAGGCGTCGTTGAGGACGGGGATGCGCTGGGCGTTGTCATCGACTAAATAATTTGAATACGCTTATAAATTTCCTATCATTTCACTAATTTCACTAATTTCAATACACTTTGCACTATTATATATATGAGGGATGTGAAATATATATGCGAACTACATGTATGCAGGTGACAGACATACTATATATATACAACCACTGTCACATTGATGCCATATTACACCATCATCAATATTCAAATTAAGCATGGAAGAACTCTAGTAAAAAACTTTTTTGCAACACAGACTTCAAAAGCATGCATTTTGGTACCAATTTACTTAAACCCTAAATGAACATACATGCAAGAACCCTATATAAATCTGAACAAGTTCTATATAAACCATTTGAACAACCATCAAATACGTGAGTACCTAATCCAATCTCAAAAACTACCACATCACAGATTTGAGCCAAATTATAAATATACAATAACCCTAAAAAAATGGATGAAAGGGGAAGACGAGTTCTCACTGTGTAGCAAAGGGGAAGAGGGTGGTGTAGCTTGGCAAGGAGGAGGGGGATACCCTCACGGCGTCGAGCTAATGGGGGGAGGGCTTCTTCTCCGGGCAGCACAGAGGAGGAGGTCGGCGGCGGTGGAGGAGGGCGAGGGCAGTGGACGACGAGTTTAGTGGCGGCGGCGGCGGTGGAGGACGAGTTTGGCGGCGGTGGAGGTGGTCGGCGGCGGTGGAGGAGGGCGAGGGCAGTGGAGGACGAGTTCAGTGTAAAGTGGATCTGGATCTAGAAAAGACACTAATGTTACCCTAGTCAACCACACCTGTGACGGGCTCTAACTAAACGGCCGTCATAGGTTATGACACCTGTGACGGGCTCCAACTAAACGGCCGTCACAGGTTATGACACCTGTGACGGGCTCCAACTAAACGGCCGTCACAGGTTATGATACCTGTGACGGCCTCCAACTAAATCTAAGTTAGAGCCCGTCATTGATGAGGTTGACTGGATTTGACCTTTTGACTCCAGTATTTCTTCACCATATTTTACTTACCTCATTATTTTATTTTACTTAATTATTTTATTTCACTTATAGTAGTTATTGTGCTTAATATTTCATTTGACTTACATGAACTATTTCGTAAGCAATACACTAATTGTCACGCCCCAAACTGGCCCCGGGCGGAGACCAGGATAGAGCGGTCCAGATTGACCTGTATGCCTGTACCAGTCCCAGGAAATAGCGCTGGTACAACAGGAAGACTGAATATCACAACAACAGCGGTCTCTTTATTTTAAGAGTAGGATTACAACCAGGGTTGGAACTGCGGACAGAACCCGAGTTCACAACAGCATTACAAAAAGGCGGAAGCGGAAAGCGGAGACTAGCCCTAAGCCACAAGCAAAGCCTTGGGGAAGGCCGAAACCCTACTACTGCTCGAAGTCTGCTTGCTCCTGGAAGAACTCTTCATCAGCAGGGCCCACCTCTTCGTCTTCGAGAACTGGGGGGGGTTTAATTATATAGAGCAAGGGTGAGTACGGGAGTACTCAGCAAGTCAGGGGAATTAAGTGTTTAATTCAAGCTTCAAGGGAAAGCCAGCTATTTTTCACAATTGATTTTAGTTTAAGACTTTAGCAACATCTACGTGAGTGCTTCTCAACGGCACGGACGGGAAAGTGCGTCTCATCCGGCCGGAGCAGTGAAGTTGTATCATTTGATTCTTGTCGGCACGAGAGGCTCCCTGCCAATCGTTCACCGACCCGGCTGCACCAACAGCCACGACTCAAACACGCCGGTACGAGAGGCTCCCTGCCAATCGTCACCGACCCGGCTGCTTCAACAGTCACAAGTCAACACATCGGTACGAGAGGCTCCCTGCCAATCGTCACCGACTCCGGCTGCTCCAACAGCCTTAAACCAAGCACAGAACGGAAAACCTCACACCAGCAGCAGTTCACAAGGAGTTCAATAAAACTACGCTAAGGAATCACCTCACATCCGCCCATGACTGTGGGCACGGCTGTTCGAACAGTTGTTAACCTCTGCAGAGGGGGTACACTTTACCCACACGACGTTACTAACCCCGAATCACCCAGCCCGCGACCCTCGGTCACGTCTGGCGACCTTAAGGCTTTCACGACAAGGCATTTCGAAAGCCGACTCAGGGTCATCTTATGCCAACGGGAGGGGTCCCACGGACCAACACCAGGTTAGGTCCCAGACCATACTGTGCCAGGAAGCCCAGGGGTCCTCCCCGACACCACCCCGGCGAATCCACTTGTCCCTTGGCATCAAGATTTCCCT
>BDMV01000003.1:9788232-9802581 GCA_008326285.1 Oryza officinalis | reverse complement strand
ATCGGCTGAAACAGAATCGGAAAGGATAGCCGATTAGCCGATTCCGATAGGAGATGGCAGGATCATTGTCGGGTTCGGTTGGTGTGCTTCATGAGGATTGCCACGTGCGGATTGAGTCCGAAGAAGGCAATTGTATCTATTAATTAGAATATTTGTTAGTTTCCTTTTACTTTAGGAAAGTGTGTTTAGTGTCCCTTAAGGACTTTATGTTTTTCTTTTATCTTTAGGAAAGTTTCTTTCTTGTCCTACAAGGACTAGTATCTCCCCATGGGTATAAATATGTACACCCGGGGTTATTGTAATCTATCAACTCTCGATCAATACAATTCGGCGCATCGCCACCTTTTACTCTGTTACGGTTTCTTTATCAACCGGCGGAATTTGGCACCTGACGCGGGGCTGCATCGGCTGTCGATCTCCGGCGAAGGGGTAAGTCCAATGTTCCGTCGGTTCAGGCAATTGTATCATCTACGTCGGCGTCGTTCAAGGCTGCATCAGTACATTCGACCTCTTGGATGCTCTGGTTTGGATGATATATTTGCCTGGCTATTTATCATATGTCTTATGTTAATCTAGTATTAGCATCTCGATTTAGTTTTATCGGCTGCTTCTCGTTTTAGGGTTTCTGCCGGTATCGGCTAAATCGTTTTGCTAGATTAGATTAGCCTAGGCATCCACCACCCTGAAAATCAGTCAAGGGCTTGATCATCTAGATACCGTGTTTCTTTACATACTTAGTGCTGCATCAGTTGAGTTTGACCTACTAAGTCGTGCTTAGAACCATGAATCTCTAGCCTGCTTTTTGATTGTGATAAGGGTTTCATCGGGGTTTCAGCCGATGAGTTATCTGGACGTTGCATCGGCTTATAAGGATTGCATATAAGTTGAATTTAGCCGATGACAACAAAGGTTTCACTGTTTAATCTAATCTTGTGGGTTTTATTGCATTGGATCTATGTTAGGTTTACTTCATCGGCTATGCTATGAATATATATAATCTCTCTCTTGAGGTGTTTTTAGACATAAGTGATTTATACTGTCTCGGCGCCCTGTCCGATCTATCCCAATCACTTGGTTTAAATATATTTTGAGATTTAGATTATGTATCATTGATATCTACAGCCGATCGAGTATGTCTAACTTTCGTTTTCAACGCACACCATAGCCGATTTGGCTTGCAGCCGATTCATACTCTGTTTCTGTAATTGCTTATCTCCTCCAACCGGCTTCGGCTTTAACTCTGCATGATTTACCAAATTTCGTCGTTAACAGGCGCCCTAAGCATTTTCTAAACATAATTGTTTCCTACATAAAATAACTAATTCTTGAAAGCTTAAACAGTAAGACACTGCATGTCTTAATAAAAAAAGATCGGATGATGCCGAACTTCTCTGGACCAGCTAGCCCACAATGGATAGGTAAATCCCCAAACCGAACACGTTGTTCACACTTTGCCCATAAATCCCGTGGACAGAAAAAAATGTTTTGGACATGGACATGCTCTTGAAATACAATCTTCAATTAAAATATTCAAAACATCCAACAAGATTACGACATTATCAAGGTACTTTTTAAAAGATACCATGAGACAAAGAAATTAAAGTACGTCTCAAAGAAAACCAATGAATGCTTTTCATTGCTAGCTCCACTTATATTCTACAGTATGCTACCACCAGATCAGAAGCAGGATACTATATGCGAAATGATGCTCTATTTTTTAAGTCAGTTACCAAAGGTCTCTTTTTTCACTATGAATAACGTAGTTTCATTCGAATTGTTGGGTAGAATTTGTATGGTTTAACATTAGTTGATAACGAGAGTGATTTGGTGTTTGTTTCACCACTTTATGTCATTTTTTTTCTTTGTTGAATAAATTTATGGTTGTGTATTTATGGTAGAAGCCGGGATGTATATCATTTTTATCTTAAAAGAAATATTGCAGTACACATATGTTCAAAAGATAAATATAAACCCGTCGGTTTCGCATGTGTGCCCACCTGGCCATTTGCAATTGTAGTACTATTTTATGATGAACGGTCCCTCTTCAATGAGCAGTTTTGCTCCTCGACCGAAACTTCTAGCGGTGTTTGAAACTCATAAAGATGAAAATTAAGTTAACGCACGTAAAACGAAAAAAAATCATTGCACATGATTAATTAAGTTTTAATTATTATAAACTTAACCTAGATATATTTAATATTATAAAGCAATTTCTATATAGAAAGTTTTCGCATGAAACACACCGTTTAGTAGTTTGAAAAACGTGCTAACACTACTAGAAAACTCATCTTTTATCCAATGCCCCAAACCATAAATATACCGGATGTATTAAGAATCGGTACTAAAACTCTTTAGTACCGGTTCTAAAAGCCCAAGTCCCTAGAAATATCTTTAGTCCCGATTGATGTTATCAACTGATATTAAAAATGTATCTTTAGTATCGATTAGTAGCATCAATCGAGACTAAAGCTGGTGGATCTTTAGTCCCGGTTGATGTTACCAACTGATACTAGTATTAAAGATACATTTTTAGTATCAAATGGTAACATCAACTTGTACTAAAGATATTTTTAGTACTGGTTGGTGTTACCAATAGGTATTAAAGATGTCTTCAGAGTTAGTTCAAAAGAAAAACATCTCTATCCAAGTTAGATGTGTGGAGTAAGTGGGATGGTAACATGTGTGAGGGTTGATGTGAGAGATCTTAAGTTTGAATCCCATATTTCATTTTTTCTTGACTTAGTATGCATCTTTAGTACATATTTCTTTAATCGGTACTAAAAATCAAGAAGTTTAGTCTCAGTATTTTTTTTTGACTTAGTATGTATCTTTAGTATTGGTTCCTTCAACCGATACTAAAAATCAAGAAGTTTAGTCTCGGTTACTACAACCGGGACTAAAGAGGGTTTAGAATTGATACTAAAGAACATTTTTCTACTAGTGTAACGGAAACCGATAAAATATCTAAATTTTGTTGGAGTTTAAAATAAGATATATTTGGCCATCTGGTGATCATAGATACTATTAGATACGACATGGTCGTACCAGGTACGGAGTAGGTCGCACAAGTTAAACCACGAGTAGCTGTTTTTGTACTCCAGATCAGGCGCTTTACTCCATCATGCTTAATTAACTTTTCTTCATCGAATGAGTTGTCGCAGCATTAATATAGTAGCAATCTAGGTAACAACTAACTAGCTACAGATCGAGTGAATTGGTGATATGAATGCTTCCCCTTGCAACGGCGTTGGGTTCCTGATGGGATTTAAATTAAGTTCAGGATGATGTGTTTATTCCACGTACTGTTTGCGACCTAATATAAGATGAGCTTAATTTTGTTCGGATTGAAGTATATGTACAAACAGATTCAGTTTGGTAGCATATGTAAAATAACATTTACACCGTGCTTACATATAGTTTAGGCAAAATTGGTTTCGCAACACCCAAAGTTTACTACTTTGAGATGCACTTGTCTAGTGTCGCGTTAGGGGTGTATGGTTTCCTTTACTACAACCGAGACTAAAGAGGGTTTAGAATAGGTATTAAAAATTATTTTTCTACTAATGTAACAGAAGCCGAGGAAACATCTGAATCTGAATCTTGTTGGAGTTTATAATGAGATATATTTGGCCATCTGGTGACCATGCATAGATACTATTAGATACGACATGGTGGCATCAAGTACGGAGTAGGTCGCAAAAAACGAGTAGCTGTTTTTGTCATACTCCAGATTAGGCGCTTTACTCCATCATGCTTAATTAACTTTTCTTCGTCGAATGAGTTGTCGCAACATTAATGTAGTAGCAATCTAGTTAACAACTAACTAGCTACAGATCGAGTGAATTGGTGATATGAATGCTTCCCCTTGCAACGGCGTTGGGTTCCTGATGGGATTTAAATTGAGTTCAGGATGATGTGTTTATTCCACGTACTGTTTGCGACCTAATATAAGATGAGCTTAATTTTGTTCAGATTGAGGTATATGTACAAACAGATTCAGTTTGGTAGCATATGTAAAAGAACACTTGCACCGTGCTTATATATAGTTTAGGAAAAATTGGTTTCACAGCACCCAAAGTTCACTACTTTGAGATGCACTTGTCTAGTGTCGCGTTAGGGGGTATGATTTCAACCTCATTTTCTCATGTTTTATTCTCAATACACTCACACTTTTTCTTAACTAGTGCTAGCACATGCTTAATTTGCATTGGGATTGGGAGGAATACGGACGGATGGTTTTGTGATGTTGAATTTTATCTATCTGTTTTTTGGGGGTTGATTTTTACATGGAAACATTGTTGTTTTGGGCATGGTTTTTTTAGGCAATGCGTTTTTAAATGTGGCGGAGGAAGTACGATAGTGAGGGAGAAGGACAACTCCACTTTTGTAATACTCCAGTAGATATTATTGAATAAATATAGCACTGAAAGAATCAGATTATCTTTAATACTCGCGTTCCATTCTTCTTTCGGAGTCCATCTCAGCTTATGGTTCGTGCTATTTAAGTCAACTATAATTTTAAGGTGCTATATATCTAAAGTCGTGGTGTTTCGATGCTATAGATAATTATAGTCTCGCATCCAATTAAATTGGAGAAATAAATTTTGTTGACTATACTTGGTGTTGAAATAGAGTGCCATCAAATTACTCTATATATATAAATGCTTCTAAGTAAGCACCCAATCTAGGAAGAAACATCAAGCACTGCCCATCCACATATGCCTCACACTGTCGATTTTTTTTCCTATAAGAGGGGATGGTGCACAGTACACTGGGTGTGCATTGTCGCTCTCCTTTGCCACGACGACCCTATGGTGGTGCGACGCAAATTATGTCACGAGGAAGGCACACTCCCGAGCAAGCCGTGTTGTCCTCGGGAGGAGTAGGACCACGAGCATGTGTGAGTCTCACCCATCGGGTTACCCACTTATTTGTACTATAAGTGGGTTTACGGATCTGATAGAGATGTGGTCATAAGAAATTTGGGTGCTACGAGTGCAATCATTTTCTATTACCTCCTATGTCGTGGCAACACCGCTTCTCGAGTGATGGCGATTGCAGCAGCTCGGTGAGTAGAAAAATCTTTC
The DNA here is from genome assembly GCA_008326285.1 of Oryza officinalis. NCBI lineage: Eukaryota > Viridiplantae > Streptophyta > Magnoliopsida > Poales > Poaceae > Oryza > Oryza officinalis. Next base: position 9,797,494 of record BDMV01000003.1, on the reverse strand, counting down.
CCAAGGATTCCTCCAAAATTCATATGAATTTCATTCATTAGTTCGAAAGGAGCCCTGAGCTCATATAGAACATTCGGTCCCCAATCTTGTCCCTGTATATATCATGGCTGTCCGGAGGAGGCAAGCTACAGTAGTCTTAATTTTGTGAACAGCCTCAAATTTAAGCGCGAAGAGAGAGTATGAAGGCCACAATAGCCATTGCGCTTGTGCTAGCGCTAGCGCTAGCCGTAGCGGAGCATGCCTCCCTCGCCGCTAGCGCCCGGGCCGGCGCCGGTGCCGCCAGCCCCAGGGTCATCATCGTCGGCGCCGGCATATCCGGTATATATATAATATATAACGCATATATCATACAATATTAAACGGCGCTTCCACGACATACAAACTACTAATTAACACATATACTCTCAACTCAAATCGTGCGTATGTGCATATCGAAAATAGGATTGACTACGAATTCAAGCCATGGTAAGGCATAAGTCATCGGTTCAAATCTGGGGTTTATTACTCATTTTTGTACTTGCTGTTTTATTTTCCTACATATTTCGGGGAAAACCAGCTAGCTTTGGGTCCTTGTGTTTCACTACTGTACACGGATGGACCTCTTCTTTTTTATGCATCTTTTGATTTAGCTTTTTTGATACCTCATTCACTTCAAGTGCACCCCATTGCAACTAATGAATAATGAATTTACTATCTAGGAGATCGAGACACAGCCTTGGGGCTATGAGGAAAGTGGATCGATTGCTCTAGAATTACAACTACTTTTCTTGCTTCAAGACCACCCTCTAGCCCTCATGTCAAATAGATGACAGAATTGTAAACAATCGTAGAATGATTTAAACTCTCCCGTTCCCTGGTCAAAAAAAGGGTTGGTTGGATGCGGGATTGAACGAGGAGCCGTATGAGGTGAAAATCTCATGGTATGGATAGCATCTCTATAGTAATTGGAGGGACCAGATTGAGGAAATTATAGTTTAATAAAAAAGCCTAAAAATGTTTCAACTTTATGACAATATCAATCAAGTAAAAGTCTATTTTTTATTACTTAATTGAAAATTTTCCATCGTACCTTTACTCTGGCTTTGATCTTTCATAACTTCTGGAACGGTGATACATCTTCGTGGTCTTATTGGCGTATACCATGGTGGGGTATTTAACTGGGGTGAAGTCGTAACAAGGTAGCCGTAGGGGAACTGTGGCTTGATTGAATCCTTCGCGATGGAATGTCATCGCTTACTTGACTAAACTAAGGACCTCAACGGAAACTTATGTAGATTTTTCTACTTTTCCATTTTTCTCTTGCTACAGTTAAACGATCCTCCTCTGATAATTCATCCAACCCAAAAATTGGGAGCAACCAAGATATTCTATTCCACTTCTAGATATGCACACCATTAGAAGACACAAGTTATGGATACACAGGCATGCTGCAGCTTAATTAATTATTATTACCTGTGCATATGCCCGGCCGCGCGCAGGGATCTCGGCGGGAAAGCGGCTGTCGGAGGCCGGGATAACGGACGTGCTGATCCTGGAGGCGACGGACCACGTCGGCGGGCGGATGCACAAACAGAACTTCGCCGGCATCAACGTGGAGATCGGCGCCAACTGGGTGGAGGGCGTCAATGGCGAAAAGATGAACCCTATCTGGCCCATCGTCAACTCCACGCTCAAGCTCACGAACTTCCGCTCCGACTACGACTACCTCGCCCAAAACGTCTACAAAGAGGAGTACGTCTGTACATCTCCTCGGTTGAGTGAATGGATTGGATCGGATTAAATTAACTGCTAGCTCAGCTCAACGTACATATGATTAACTAAATAGAACAGCTAATCCATGTAACAAGGAGTTATATATATAACTAACTTTAGAATAGACATAGTATTATCACATGATGTGGTGTATACTTTCAGCGGTGGCATCTTCGACGAAGCTCAGGCACAGAAAATCATCGACCGATCGCATGAAGTGGACGAGAGTGGGGAGAAGCTATCCGCCCCTTTGCCCCCGAGTGGCCGGGACGACATGTCAATCCTTACCATGCAAAGGCTCAACGATCAGTACGTGCTCGATCTGCTGCTTAACTTTCACTTTGTCTCCTCTTGCGTGCAGGTTTGAAATAAACAGCGGAAACTACCCAGTTCGATCTCACTTTCCTTTTCAGAATAAAAAGAAAAGAAATTAAAAAAAGAAAGACTACCAGTTCATTCTCCATCTCAAGGTAGGAAATGGTACAATTTCAACTGAGGATCGAAGAATGGGCTGCTATATATACCACAGTATTTCGTTTCAACTGATACATGTCGTTACTAGGTGATATCTTTCGGAGCCAATTAATACTGACGGATATCGATATCGAATCTGGTAAAACAGGTAGTAGTGAGATTTTCTCTCATCCCTAAAAGGATATATACCTCCTCTATACTTGAGATATGCCTCTCTAGAAAAGGAGGAACCAAAATTAATCTTACATGTTGGAATAGAAATGCAAACTTATCATTATAAATTGTGAATTTTTCTCACACTTTTTTAGAGATATAGATATTTGTGCCAATTAAAATGTATATACCTTCACCCTAGAAGTATATACATCCTGACTAACGCTATAAGGTATATAACCTCTTTATATCTTACAATGACTAGAAAAGTCTTGTCGGTGCTAATCATAAACTTGTTTCTAATCAGTTAAATCGGTTTAATTTTTTGCCTCTCAAATTGAGGAGGTATATACCCTTTCAAGAATGGGAAAAAAGCTCGTAAGTTTAATAACCTAACAAATAAATAAATTAAAAAAAAGAAAGGTATGGCCCGGTCCAACCAAGCCAGCACGTTGCACGGGCGGTGACATAGGAAATAACATCATAGACGGGGGATGCATGTGGATTCCGACTCCGAAGACGTTGCCACACGCACGGTGCACGCTCGAGCGCTTCATGCGAGAAGCCATGCAGGACGACAGGACGAGAAACCGTCCCTTAGCATTCCCCCTAAAAGAAAGATCAAAACCACTGCTTATAGTGGAGGACCTAGATAGGTTTGTTGTGCTACAACGGTACAAGGAATTAGAAAATGTCTAATTAACCATGTCAGACTAATATCAGTTTCTTGAAATTATGAAATTAGAACTTTCAAAAAAAGTATGAAACACCTTAAGCATGAAAACGACACTACTACAAAAATGATTTTTCTGTACGAGAGCCCATGATTTTTGCAAACGGACCATAACTAATGGCGTCTGCAAAAATCGAGGGTCATTTTCACATGCGGGCCACTTAACCGCCCGTATGGAAAAATAGATTTTCCCATACGGGCCTCTTAAGAGGGCCGTATGCAAAAATGAGCTCATTTTTGCATGCGGCTCACTTAAGCGCCCGCATACGAAAATAAAATTTAAAATTTAAAATTTGAAACTAGTGTATCTCACTCATACGAACTCCAAATTAGATGATTCTTTTTCTTAAATGTTTCTAAAATCATGCTCTATCATGTTATTGTGTTCTTACTGCTATTATTTTGGTCATTTTTTCTTGAGACTTTGTTTTATCAATTAAAAATTTGAATTTCAAAACTTCAAATAATATTTTGAAGCAATAAATGATTTCAGCTGAAAAAGTCATCCACAACAAAGTTGTATAACTCATCAAGATCTATAACTTCTATTTTAGTCATTTCTTCATCCGACAAAGTGATCGTAACATTTTCACAAAATTTACATATCTCTCTTTATAGTTTATAAAACTGTATAAGATATGTACATTTTGTGAACAATGTTAGAAATAACTTTGTCGTATGAAAAATGACCAAAATAAAAGTTATAGATATTGATGAGTTATACCACTTTGTTGTGGATGACTTTTTCAGCTGAAATCATTTATTGCTTCAAAATATTATTTGAAGTTTTGAAATTCAAATTTTTAATTGATAAAACAAAGTCTCAAGAAAAAATGACCAAAATAATAGCAGTAAGAACACAATAACATGATAGAGCATAATTTTAGAAATATTTAGGAAAAAGAATCATCTAATTTGGAGTTCGTATGAGTGAGATATACTAGTTTCAAATTTCAAATTTCAAATTTTATTTTTGCATGCGGGCGCTTAAGTGAGCCGCATGCAAAAATGAGCTCATTTTTGCATACGGCCCTCTTAAGAGGCCCGTATGGGAAAATCTATTTTTCCATACGGGCGGTTAAGTGGCCTGCATGTAAAAATGGTCCTCTTCCTACACCTAACCTTATCTTCTCTTCCTCTCCTCTCACTTATTATCTCCTCTCTCTCACCGCCGCTCCCCTCCTCACCGCGCTCCCCTCCTCACCGCCGTGGAGTCCTCTCTCTTTCTCTCTCTCCCTCACTTGGGCGGCGGCAGGAGGCGGTGGGCGACGGCGGGAGCGGCGGCGGCGGCCTCAAGAAGGCGCGGCAGCGGCGGCAGCTAGGAGGGAGCGGGCGGCGACATCAAGGAGGCGACGGGCAATGGCGAGACAGCGGGAGCGGCGGCGGATCCGGCGGCGCCGTCCTCGGGAAAGCCGGATCCGCTGCCCTAGGGGCTCTCGGCGGCGAGCGGCGAGCACGGCGACGGCCTACGGCGGCGGATCCGACGGCACCGTCCTCGGGAGGACCGGATCCGCCGCCCTACGGAGGAGCACGACGCTCGGCGACGGCGACGGCGGGCAGCGGCAGGCGGCGACGGCAGCGGGCACGGCGCTACCCCGCGACGGCCGGCGGCCGCAGCGGCGTGGATCTGGCGCCGGTCACGCGGTGTCTGGCGGTGGGCGGCGACCCCGATGACGACGACGAGTGGCGGATCCCGCCCGGATCCGGCGATGGCGGGCCTCGTCCCGCCCGGATCCGGCGGTGACGGCCAGTGGCGGGAGCGGATGGCGGCGGCCAGTAGCGGGGGCAGGTGGCGCGGAAGCGGCCGGCGAGCTCGGGCGGCGATGCCGCCGCTTGCGGCTAGGGTTTGTTTTTTTTTGGAATTTTATTTTTTTTCGCGATATTTTCTCTTTGCATGCGGTCGGCTTAAGCGCCCGCATGCGAAAATCGGATTTTCGCATGCGGGTGCCCTGGCCGCATGGGAAGATGGTGATTTTTGCAGACGATTTCGCGCATGCGGCTGGCCCAACCGCATGCGAAAATCTTATTCGCCCGTTTGCAAAAACTCATTCTGTACTAGTGCGAAAACAATTTTTAGTTTTAAAATGATTTCCACGGCTATAGAAAACATTTTCACATATGCTAAAACTAGTTTTCACGTATGGCCAAGCCAGCCGCTTGAGAGCAAGTGTGTGTGAGAATGTGAATTTTCACAGGCGGTTGGCTGGCGCCGTATTTACATATGTACGACTTAAGACAATCGCATGTACTGCACACTCGTGCATCCAAGTCGTAAAAAAACAAAAAAGTATTTTAAATTTTAGTAGGTATCTATACACACTCACGCACCCAAATCACAAGTCACATCATTTTATTTTCACACAAATACACACACGTGCAAGGATTTCGGACATGAGACTTCTCTACCCCACAAACTTCACTCGTATCATCTCACCATCAAGTACTTATTTAGATTGAACATGCTATACTTTGACTTCACCTTTTCAAAACTTATATATAATAGTTATTTGGTCCTCTAAATAATTTAAAATAAAATATTCATCAATTATAAATTTGTTCGAGCTGTACAACTCTTATATACGTCTTAAATCAAAGTCATTTAAAACATAGTTATGATATTTTGCAAAAAAAAAAGATCATGTAACGAATATTTGGGCCTCTAAATGATCACAAATGAAAAAAAATGTCAACTACAAGAATTGTAGGTCTCGTTAAGATCTACAATTTTGATATAAAGTTTGTTTTCATCCAAATTTTATATGAAAATGTTAGGTGTAGATATATGTTTTTTTAAAAGTTAATTTTTACATAGAAACGTCTTGGACGACCATGATTTTTACACGCAGATAGCTTAAATCCACTGTATGTGAAACTTGATTTTCACATGTAGACGGTTTAAGTCGACCGTCATTTGTAAAAATAAGATCATTTTCATAAGCGGTTAACTGAAATGACCATCTATAATAATCGATTTTCACATACCTAGTCATTACCAGGTCCCTTGGTGCAGTTTTACATAGGGCTTTTCTTTTTCTGCGGGTCGTCTCTGTAAAACTAATTTTTGTTCTAGCTATTGTTCTTGTTGAGACGATAATGTCACCAAGCAGTATTAACTTTTGTTTGGCCTGGACCATTTACCGATGCTAGCGTATTTCTTCTCCAAAGCTATCCTTTCCAATTTCGTAAACGGGCTATATATAGGCCAACTTCCAGGGCGAGATTAACCGTATGTGTATACTTATCCGGTACACTGATCGACGACACAGTTTACTAGCGTTGGGTTTTGCATAGGTTAACAACTGCTACGTATTGGGCCTTACATAAATCTTCGGCTTGTGTGGCCTGTGCGTTAGGCCTAAAGTACTAAAAACTGGCCTGGCAGATTCCGATACAAGTTATATATACAACAGTAGATATTTAACTATTTGTCATTTTTACAAATAACAATTAAGAATTTGTAATTGGACCCATATATCATAAATACATGTGAACCCACATATCATAGATTACGAGTAACAATTTTTTAATTATCACATAAGTAGCGAAAAGTTAAATGCCTCTCACCGTGGTGTGCTGATACAGTAACAATGATATAGGAGTACTTTCTTTCTGTTTCTTCTGATGTACTCCTACTATCTGTTGTTGACAGCGTGCAAATGCAATGGGCAGTCTGCCAAACGGTCCCTCGTCGCCGGTGGACATGGTGGTAGACTACTACCTGTACGACTATGAGTACGCCGAGCCGCCGCCCGTGACCAGCCTACAGAACGCCGTTCCCCAGAGGACCTTCAGCGACTTCGGAGATGACGTCTACTTCGTCGCCGATCAACGGGGCTACGAGTCCGTCGTCCACTACCTCGCCGGCTACTACCTCAAGACCGACGACTCCGGCAACGTCGCCGACCCCCGTCTGCAGCTCAACAAGGTCTCATCACTTCTGCATGCGTGCATTGCCACACACTTGCATGTTCTTTTCAGTCAGAAAAGAAATGCATCATCTGCTGTTAATTGTGCGGTTAGTTACACGTGAGACACTGGTAAATTAAGCACGCACGTCATGGGTGGTTAATTTTATAGGTGGTGCGAGAGATCTCCTACAACTCGAGCGGCGTCACCGTCAAGACGGAGGACGGCGCAGTGTACAAGGCAGACTATGTCATGGTCTCTGCCAGCTTGGGAGTCCTGCAGAGCGATCTCATACAGTTCAAGCCACAGCTGCCTGTCAGTTTCAAGTTCTCTGTCCTGGTGCTTCTCCCTAATAGCATGATGTGCGTATTAATTAGTTACTACATTTTCTCTGCATTTTTGCATGTATTTGATCAGAAATGGAAGATTCTTGCTATCTACGAATTCGACATGGCTGTGTACACCAAGATATTCGTCAAGTTCCCAAAGAGATTCTGGCCCCAAGGGGAAGGGAGGGAGTTCTTCCTCTACGCGAGCACCAGGAGAGGTTACTATGGAATATGGCAGGTACACAATTCAGCAATACAATAGCTGAATATCTCAAATTTTACAAGAATTACTACAGCATTGGTACTACTACTGTACTTAGCATGCCAAAGAATGCCAAACTACTGATCATGAATTATTAAAATACAGTAACAGAACTCAAACCTTTGTATGCAATGATCATAATTTTGTGTTTAATTATCAGGAGTTCGAGAAGCAATACCCAGATTCCAATGTTCTTCTTGTTACGGTCACCGACGAGGAGTCGAGGCGGATCGAGCAGCAGTCTGACAACCAGACCAAGGCAGAGATCATGGAGGTGCTGAGGAACATGTTCCCTGACCAGGACGTCCCTGAAGCGACTGACATCCTCGTCCCAAGATGGTGGTCAAACAGGTTCTACAAGGGCACCTTCTCCAACTGGCCCATTGGCGTCAACCGCTACGAATATGACCAGCTCAGGGTACTCCAAAAAGAAAATGCTGATCACATCATAATGCTAATTGCAAATGTGATTTTATATATGGTTATAGCAAGAAATGCAGTTAAATTTGAGCTTAATTTGGTTCTGAAATTTTCTGTTCCTGTGTACATAAGGCACCGGTTGGGAGGGTTTACTTCACCGGTGAGCACACAAGCGAGTACTACAACGCCTATGTCCATGGGGGTTATCTTGCAGGTATATATACACACACACACATATAACTTTCTAATGCTAATGTTTTGTGCTTAATTATTTGCTTTTCTTCGTCAGGTATTGACTCTGCGGAAATTCTGATCGAATGCGCGCAGAACAAGATGTGCAAATATCACGTTCAGGGCAAGTACGACTAGTTTAATTATAAATGTAAGTTTTGACTAAAACTTGCTTCGTTAATCGTGTAAATGTGTGATATTTCCACATATTAGTATATCTTTAGTTGCCTAATCCTGCATGTTGATTTTACTTCTAGATGCAGCTATCTTAATGAAGGAATTGAAATCGTGATGTGCCATAATTTGTTCATCGAGTAGCAAGGCAATATGTGTGGAATGTCGTGTAGCACTGCAGCATTGATGCCTCCTACCGTTAAGTGTTTAAGTAGTGCATCAATTAAGCTGATATATCCATGTGATTTTCTTCCCGGGTTGAATAAAAATATTGCAAGGATGGTTAAATATTTGTAATTTCCCATGGCTATATAAATAAGATACCCTGTTCATTCATCTTTGAGATTCTGTTAGGTAAATTTGTCACACTTGAAGGCAGGTTTTGCTGCTTGATCAAACTCCCATCTTTCTTAGTACTACGTTTTTTTAGGTATGATGTCATTGCTTTTTTTCATAACATTTTACAATTTATTTTATTCAAAAATTTATTATAAATATGTAAAAGTATAAGTTAAGATTATAGTTTTTATGATAAAATAAGTCATAACAAAATAAATAACATTTATATAATTTTTAAATAAAACGAATAGTCAAACATCTTACGTTGAAAAAACGGAGGGAGCACAAAGATATGATGTTGTGTTTGGTTCATCCCAAGCAGTTATGTGCAGGCCGGTTTTTCCGAATAAATCTGCATTGGATGGAATCGGATACATTCTGAGATGTGTCATTTGACTCACTGTCAAGCATTAGATCACCATTATAAACTTCAAGGCAAGATTTTGCTATTCTAGAGTACTTCATGGGGTTCAGATCAGACTATCCCCG